>NC_069485.1:17788267-17827722 GCF_026875155.1 Cherax quadricarinatus
AGTAGAACAGGAAGGGCTGTGGGAAAACGCACAGAAGGGAACATCAAGGGGGAATATACCAACAAGTGTTGGATGACATACGAACAACTGAGGAGGAGGTGAAGAAGTCTTAAGGGGACCTTGACACCTAAAAGGCGAGGGGACCGGACAAACATCCCCCCATGGGCCCTTGAGAAGGAGCAGAGATGCTGTGCGTGCCTCTAACCACAATCTTCAACACATCCCTTGAAACGGGCAACTACCTGAGAAATGGAAGCAGCTAATTTAGTCCCCATATTTAAAAAAGGAAACAGAAACGAGGCACAAAAACTACAGACCTGTGTCTCCGACAGTATTGTGTGCAAAGCCATGGAGAAGATTATCAGGAGGAGAGTGGTCGAACACCGGGAAAGGAACAAGATTATAAATGAAAACCAGCATGGGTTCATGGAAGGCAAATTTGTATCACAAATCTCATGGAGTTTTTGACAAGGTAACAGAAGTAAGACACGAGAGAGAGGGGTGGGTAGATTGCGTTTTCCTAGACTGCAGGAAGGCCTTTGACACAGTTCCCCACAAGAGATTATTTGCAGAAGCTGGAGGATCGGGCCGCACGTAAAAGGGAGGGCACTGCAATGGATAAGGGAATACTTGACAGGGAGGCAGCAACGGTCATGGTACGTGAAGAGGTATCACAGTGGGCGCCTGTTACGAGCTGGGTCCCACAGGGGTCAGTTCTAGGACCAGTGCTATTTTTGATATATGTGAACGACATGATGGAAGGAATAGACTCTAAAGTGTCCCTGTTCGCAGATGACGTGAAGTTGATGAGAAAAATTTAAAAATCGGACGAGGATGAGGCAGGACTGCAAAGAAAACCTGGACAGGCTGGACATGTGGTCCAGCAACTGGCTTCTCAAATTTCAATCCCGCCAAAAGCAAAGTCATGAGATTGGGGGGGGGGCAAAGAAGACCGCAGACAGAGTATAGGCTAGGTGGACAAAGACTACAGACCTCACTCAGGGAGAAAGACTTGGGGTGACCATAACACCGAGCACATCACTGGAGGCACACAACCAAATAACCGCTGCAGCATTACGGGCGCCTGGCAAACTGAGAATAGGTTCCGATACCTTAAAAAGGAATTGTTTAAGGACCCCTGTACCTGTGTATGTTAGGCCCATACTGGAGTATGCAGCACCCAGTCTGGAACCCACACCTGGTCAAGCACGTCAAGAAGTTAGAGAAAGTACAAAGGTTTGCCCAAAAAGGCTAGTCCCAGAGCTCAAGGGAATGTCGTACGAGGAAAGGTTAAGGGAAATAGGACTGACGACAACTGGAGGACAGAAGGGGCAGGGGAGACATGATAACGACATACAAGATACTGCGGGGAATAGACAAGGTGGGACAGAGATAGGAGTTCAGAGAGGGGACAGGGACAAGGGGTCACAACTGGAAGCTGAAGACTCGACGAGTCACAGGGACGTTAGGAAGTATTTCTTCAGTCATAGAGTTGTCAGCAAGTGGAATAGCCTAGCAAGTGAAGTAGTGGAGGCAGGAAACCATTACATAGTTTTAAGAAGAGGGTATGACAAAGCTCAGGAAGCAGAGAGAGGAGGATCCAGTAGCGATCAGTGAAGAGGCGGGGCCAGGAGCTGAGTATCGACCCCTGCAACCACAATTAGGTGAGTACAATTAGGTGAGTACACACACATTACACACACACACACAACACGGGACAACACACACCACACACACACACACACAACCACACACACACACACACACACAAACACATACAAAACACAACACACAACACACACACACACACACACACACAAGAGAGAGAGAGGAGAGGATGAACCAGCAAGGCTGGACTTGTATTCACCTTCGTAGTGCAGATATCGAGGACATCACATATGAAAGACCCCTTGGGGCCAGTGACCATGTGGTTTTAAGCTTCGAATACACAGAGAGCTACAAGTGGAGGGGAAGCAGGAAGGCCAGGAGGGAATGAAGCCAAACTACAAGAAAGGGGAATACACGGGAATGGGGAAACTACCTGAACGGGGTTCAGTGGGACAGAGAACTGGCAGGGAAGCCAGTTAATAAAGATGATGGAATATTAGCAACAAAATGCAAGGAGGCTGAGGAGAGGTTTGTACCCAAGGGAAAACAGGAGTAATGAAAAAGCCAGGATGACCCCATGGTTTACCCAAAGGGTGCAGGGAGGCAAAAACCAAGTGTGCTAGGGAATGGAAGAAATATAGAAGGCAAAGGCCCCCGGAGAATTAAGGAGAACAGTCGTAGAGCCAGAAACGAATATGCAAAGATAAGAAGGGAGGCCCAAAGACAATATGAAAATGACATAGCAGCGAAAGCCAAATCTGACCCGAAACTGTTGTACAGCCACATCAGGAGGAAAACAACAGTCAAGGCCCAGGAAATCAGGCTAAGGAAGGAAGGAGGGAGACAACAGGAAATGACCGTGAAGTATGTGAAGAACTCAACAAGAGATTCAAAGAAGTGTTCACAGAGGAGACAGAAGGGACCCAGAAAGACGGAGAGGTGGGGCACACCACCAAGTGCTGGACACAGTGCACACAACGAGGAAGAAGTGAAGAGGCTTCTGAGTGAGCTAGATACCTCAAAGGCAATGGGGCCAGATAACATCTCCCCATGGGTATTGAGAGAGGGAGCAGAGGCGCTATGTGTACCCTAACAACAATTTCAATACATCTATCAAAACAGGGAGATTGCTGAGGCATGGAAGACAGCAAATGTAGTCCCAATCTTTAAAAAAGGAGACAGACATGAAGCATTAAATACAGACCAGTGTCACTGACATGTTAGTATGCAAAATCATGGAGAAGATTATCAGGAGAAGAGTGGTGGAACACCTAGAAAGGAATGATCTCATCAACAGCAGCAGCATGGTTTCAGGGACGGGAAATCCTGTGTCACAAACCTACTGGAGTTCTATGACATGGTGACAGCAGTAAGACAAGGAGAGAGGGGTGGGTGGATTGCATTTTCTTGGACTGCAAGAAGGCGTTTGACACAGTTCCACACAAGAGATTGGTCCAAAAACTGGAGGACCAAGCAGGGATAAAAAGGGAAGGCACTACAATGGATCAGGGAAAAACTTGTCGGAAGACAGCAGCGATCATGGTACGTGGCGAGGTGTCAGAGTGGGCACCTGTGACCAGCGGGGTCCCGCAGGGGGCAGTCTAGGACCAGTGCTGTTTCTGGTATTTGTGAAAGCATGACGGAAGGAATAGACTCTGAGGTGTCCCTGTTTGCAGATGCGTGAAGTTTATGAGAAGAATACACTCGATCGAAGACCCGGCAGAACTACAAAAGGGGTCTGGACAGGCTGCAGACCCGGTCCAGCAATTGGCTCCTGGGGTTAAATCCCACCAAGTGCAAAGTCATGAAGATTGGGGAAGGGCAAAGAAGGCCGCAGACGGAGTACAGTCTAGGGGGTCAGAGACTACAAACCTCATCAAGGAAAAAGATCTTGGGGTGAGTATAACCCCCAGGCACATCTCCTGAAGCGCACATCAACCAAATAACTGCTGCAGCATATGGGCGCCTAGCAAACCTCAGAACAGCATTCCGACATCTTAATAAGAATCGTTCAGGACCCTGTACACCGTATACGTTAGGCCCATATTTTGGGGTATGCGGGAACCAGTTTGGAACCACACCTAGCCAAGCACGTAAAGAAAAATAGAGAAAGTGCAAAGGTTGCAACAAGACTAGTCCCCGAGCTAAGAGGTATGTCCTACGAGGAGAGGTTAAGGGAAATCAACCTGACGACACTGGGGTACAGGAGAGGTAGGGGGACATGAAAAACGACATACAAAATATGAGAGGAATTGCAAGGTGGACAAAGACAGGATGTTCCAGAGATTGGACACAGTAACAAGGGGACACAGTTGGAAGCTGAAGACACAGATGAATCACAGGGATGTTAGGAAGTATTTCTTCAGCCACAGAGTGTCCGTAAGTGGAATAGTTTATGAAGCGATGTAGTGGAGGCAGGATCCATACTAGCTTTAAGCCGAGGTATGATAAAGCTCACGGCTCAGGGAGAGTGACTAGTAGCGATCAGTGAAGAGGCGGGGCCAGGAGCTCGGACTCGACCCCCGCAACCTCAACTAGGTGAGTACAACTAGGTGAGTACACACACACACACACACACACACACACACACACACACACCACACACCCCACACACCACACACACACACACACACACACACACATTCTCCATTGTGGAATCCCGCTTACCAGTGACAGTACCTTCCTGTGTTGCACCTGCTCCAGTATTTCAGCGCCAGTGTTGCTGTCTGATCTTCAAATTCATCAAGACTACGGTGCTCGTCACGTGCTCCTAGACTGGGGGACTCATTACCTCCTCTTCTACTGTGTACTGTGTGTATTTCTGCAGTTTTCAGAGTGTGTCCATTTATTGTATTAACAAAGTCAGTCGAAGGCAAAACGTTCACAAAGACGCCAAGATGTTGCACATGTGTCTAATTCATCACAATACAGATAAGACTTCCATGAGTGAAGAGACAATGAATTTAAGCATTTTATGATTGTTGTTGAGACAATTAAATTAATACTGCCTTGATTGTGGAGACTATGAATGTAATACTGCCTTGACTGTGGAGACTATGAATGTAATACTGCCTTGATTGTCGAGACAATGAAGTTAATACTACCTTGAATGTTGAGACTATGATGCTAATACTGCCTTGAATGTTGAGACTATGATGCTAATACTGCCTTGAATGTCGAGACAATGAAGCTAATACAGCCATGATTGTTGAGACTATGAAGCTAATACTGCCTTTAATGTTGAGACTATGAAGCTAATACTGCCTTGAATGTCGAGACTATGAAGTTAATACAGCCATGATTGTTGAGACTATGAAGCTATTACTGCCTTAAATGTCGAGACTATGAAGCTAGTACTGCCTTGAATGTCGAGACTATAAGGCTAATACTGCCTTGATTGTTGAGACTATGAAGCTAATGCTGCCTTGATTGTTGAGACTACGATGCTAATACTGCCTTGAATGTTGAAACTATGAAGCTAATACTGCCTTGAATGTCGAGACTATGAAGCTAATACTGCCTTGAATGTTGAGACTTTGAAGCTATTACTGCCTTAAATGTCGAGACTATGAAGCTAGTACTGCCTTGATTGTTAAGACTATAAAGCTAATACTGCCTTGAATGTCGAGACTGTGAAGCTAATACTGCCTTGAATGACGAGTCTATGAAGCTAATACTGCCTTGATTGTTGAGACTATGATGCTAATACTGCCTTGAATGTCGAGACTATGAAGCTAATACTGCCTTGATTGTTGAGACTATGAAGCTAATACTGCCTTGAATGTCGAGACTATGAAGCTAATACAGCCATGATTGTTGAGACTATGAAGCTAATACTGCCTTGAATATCGAGACTATGAAGCTAATACTGCCTTGAATGTTGAGACTTTGAAGCTATTACTGCCTTAAATGTCGAGACTATGAAGCTAGTACTGCCTTGATTGTTAAGACTATGAAGCTAATACTGGCTTGAATGTCGAGACTGTGAAGCTAATACTGCCTTGAATGGCGAGTCTATGAAGCTAATACTGCCTTGATTGTTGAGACTATGAAGCTAATACTGCCTTGAATGTCGAGACTATAAGGCTAATACTGCCTTGAATGTCGAGACTATGAAGCTAATACTGCCTTGATTGTTGAGACTATGAAGCTAATGCTGCCTTGATTGTTGAGACTACGATGCTAATACTGCCTTGAATGTTGAGACTATGAAGCTAATACTGCCTTGAATGTCGAGACTATGCAGCTAATACTGCCTTGAATGTCGAGACTATGAAGCTAATACTGCCTTGAATGTCGAGACTATGAAGCTAATACTGCCTTGATTGTTGAGACTCTGAAGCTAATACTGCCTTGATTGTTGAGACTATGAAGCTAATACTGCCTTGATTGTTGAGACTATGAAGCTAATACTGCCTTGATTGTTGAGACTATGAAGCTAATACTGCCTTGATTGTAGTGACCCTAAAGTTAGTACTGTCTTGACTGAAGAGACAATGGAGATAATACTCCCATGTTTACAGAGACTATTAAATTAATACTTACATGATTGTAGAAATAAGTTAACATATACATGATTGTTGAGAAAATTGAGTTAATATTTCCAGGATTGTTGAGGCTATGGAGTTAATTCATGATTGAAGAAACTATGGAATTAAAATCTCCATCATTGTAGATACAATGTGTTAACATTTCTACAACTGAAGGAACAATAGAGTTAAGAACATCAAGATAAGTGAGAGCACGAGATGACAATTATAGCAGAGTTGAGAAAAGTGTGAAAACACGAAGATGACACATATGAGCAAGTTGAGCAAAGTGTTAGACACGAGATGACACATGTAATAAGCACAGTGAGCAAAGTGTGAGAACGAGATGACACAGGGTATAAGCACAGTGAGCAAAGTGTTAGACACAAAGATGGACACATGTATGAGTACAGTGAGCAAAGTGTGAGACACGAGATGACACATGTATAAGCACAGTGAGCAAAGTGTGAGGCACGAGATGACACATGTATAAGCACAGTGAGCAAAGTGTGAGACACGAGATGACACACGTATGAGCACAGTGAGCAAAGTGTGAGACACGAGATGACACATGTATAAGTACAGTGAGCAAAGTGTGAGACACGAGATGACACATGTATGAGCAAAGTGAGCGAAGTGTGAGACACGAGATGACACATGTATGAGCACAGTGAGCAAAGTGTGAGACACGAGATGAAACATGTAGGAGTACAGTGAACAATGTTTGAGACACGAGATGACACATGTAAGAATACAGTGAGCAAAGTATAAGTTACTGTCGTCTATGATTGTTATGTTACTTTTCAGGTGATATTTTTATAAGTCAAACTAGCCAATTGTTTATGTTTTACTTTATAGGGAATATTATTATGTTTGTCTATATGGGAAATATCATTTATTGTTTCTAAGAGAATTATACTTTCAGTTGTGTTTGTTCTACATGAAACATCAATTATGTTTGATTATGTGGAGAATATCATTTATATTTAATTCATTGGGAATAAGATTTATGTTTTATTCAGAAGGGAATATCTTTGAAGTCATTTATATTTGGCTCTATTTTTTTTTTTATTTTTTTTTTTTTTGAGAATGCTCCAGCATGAATACCCTCCGTAGTTACTATGCCAAATATGTGTTGTAAATAAATTAAAAACCAGATTTTTTTTTTATATGCTTGTAGCACACACGTGTGTTAGTTCTGACTCCTGACCGTATTTACACTATTCTAACCTGGACAGACTTGGTGTGTAATTTGCGGGTTTGTGATCCTGGCGTCGACGATGTTGGCTTTGACATGGAATGCAACACCGAGTGGCGCTGAGACAACTGCAGTTAGTGTACAAACTGCTGTCACAACTACATTGAAAACAATTGTTTACGTGGGTAAGTTAACATTTTTGTAAAGAACTAAATTATGAACTAAAACAATAACTAATAAGGTAAACTGTAGAACTAAGGTTGGAAGTATGTGGTGCATCATTTGCAATACCTGTCGGTATTGTATACCATTTTGATGTTCATCTTGTCAGACACTGCAACGTACCTAGCAATTGTTTGTGTTGAGTGTTTGTGTTTGAATTCTGGACGGGAAGTATCGGGGTATCCCGGGTTGTGTTGCTTAATTAGGTGTTGAGTCGTAGATGATTCAACATTAATGCTGGTCCATGTTATTGTTCCTCGGTGTATGATATCTTAACAGGGTGTAATGAACTGTAATTGGTTATTAGTGTGAAGTGTTGGAGAAAGGAGAGGTGATGTCGGTTGTGGTGGTGCTGGTGATGATGATGGTGATGGCAGTGGTGAAGATGGTGCTGGTAGTGGTGAAGATGGTGCTGATGGTGGTCTGGTGGTTATGGTGGAGGTGTTGATGGTGGCGGTGGTGCTGGTGGTGGTTCTAGTAGCAGTGACGATGGTGCTGGTGGTGTTACTGGTGGTGGTGGTGGTGTTCTGGTGATGGCAGTGGTGATGGTGGTGGTGCCAGTGTAGTTGGGGTTTGTAGGAGATATGATGGTTGGAGTTAAACACTTGTTGGATGGTAACACATATATTGGCAGAGTGTGAAGAGGGAGGCCCAGCCTGCCCTGTTGCCTGTTGTAGGCCTATGCGTGGACTGAGGCCGATGCAGCGTGTCCCGCGCACTCATGCGGGATCACGTGACGTCATACAAACTAGTCCCTAGGGCCTAGCAAAGGGGTCGTGCATGTAAAACATACGGATGGTACTAACTATGATACTCAGATAAGCTATACAACACATGTAGGGGATCAGCAACTATACTGACAGCTCAGTCATGTTACGTATGTCGTCTCGACATAGGCTGAACAGGCAGGTAGCTCTGGGCTGATTCTATACAATAACAAAGACATATGTAATTTAGAACTAATGGATGGCATCATAATGGATGTTAACATAATGGGTTTTAACGTAATGCATTACGAATTATAAGAACAAATCATGGTATAATAAAGGATGGAATTGATCGATCGATCTGCATTCATGCACTCTACGGATTCTGAGGAAGGATAAATATATTTACAAAGGTGAAAGTAATTAACAGCAAAAGCAAATCTGGAACGCACAGATCATTACTGCTAAATTCTCAGAATTCGGAGGGAACGTGAACACAAAAAAAAAATCTGAAAAACTGATCAGCTAATAACAAGCACACAGTTGACAACTTCATTCATCTTGGACATCTAATTATACAAGCTATGTACATTTAAACCCAACTCTGTGAGGGTAAGATCTACATATGCAGAATGGTTATCGTCTTTTGGAGGATCGAATTCCTTTGCAATGGCTAACACATGCCTTGACTGAGGGAGATATGAACAAGTATCTACAAAAGATCCTTGTGGGTTTCTCATTCCTTGTCGAGTACGCAAAGAATAACGACATTCAGGTTGATTATCTGGCTGAGTAGTAGAGGTAGAGGGTACAGAGTCAAGAGGATTGTCAGCATCTGTCACATTAGTCTGGGTAGAATTATCATCCTCGACATAGCATACTAATTTCATATGATCTAAATGCGATTCTTTATACTGACCAGTACTAATTTCTCTAACCTTATACTTACTGCCATTGATATGTTCAACTACTCGATAAGGACCAACAAACTTTTGATCGAGCTTAGGCAATGCGGAAGTTTTATTGAAATAAGTCAGCATAACTCACGAACCCACTTTAACTTTTGCCGGCTTAGCACGGCTATTAGTTACTCTAGTAAATTCTGCTGTTGATTTATGAAGTGTTTCACGGATTCTTCTAAAAACACTTTGAGCTATGCTGGTACGAGTTGCTATGAAATCATCAGGGTTATATTTGGGTTTCGGCGTGGAATATCACAACTCATAAGGTAAACGCTTGTCTACATCGTACAATGCATAATGTGGAGTGTCACCTATGGAAGAATTGTTACAGAATTCATGGCACATTGAACATCTGGTATAACTTCATCCCAGGTTTCACTACTGGGGTTGATAGTGGCTCTCAAGACATCAAGTACTTTCTTATTGGTTTGTTCTGCTAACCCATTGCTGGCAGGATGATGAGGAACAATGGTGGATTTAGAGATCTTGTACAAGGTACTCAAATTTTCAAGAATCTCATTACAGAATTCACCTCCATTATCTGTTACTAAGGACTTAGGGGTGGTATGCCTGCAGATAATGCGTTTTTTAAACGCTTTAGCTACTGTCTCAGCAGTCTTATCTGCAATAGGAAGTAACTCACAATATCTGGTGAAATGGTCTACCATAACACACAGATGTTTGTTGTCTTGGAGGTAACATTTAAAATTGGTTAACAAATCTAGCGCAACTCTTTCCCACGGTTCGCTAGTAGTTGGATACACCTGGATTGGATTAGGACCATTGACATTTCCTTTATGCTGCGTACAGACATTACATTTCTTAACATACTCGGAAATGTCAGTTGCCATGCGCGGCCAAAAGTATTTCATTCTGGCTTGTTTCACAGAACAATTCATACCAGGGTGTGCAACACCTGGTGCACCGTGAACTAGTTGTAGTGGTACATTCACTAGTGACTGTGGAATTACTAATTGGTATACTCTTCTGCTTGGAGTACCTAACTCGGCTGTTCGATACAGTAATTCTTGACTCATGACAAAGTCACTAATGGATGCTGGTGGCTTCACAGCCAGAATAAGGTCTTCCTGGAGCAGGAATCGAATCACACCAGACCACAAGGGATCGGTTCTTTCTTACTGGAGGAATGAACAAACTCGGTGGAGTGGATGACTATCCCCGGTTGAGAAAAATAACGCTATAATACGCAATATGAGCAAGGGAGAACGGATCTACTATCTCTCACTGCAAGCACAAAGGAAAAGAAATGAACACTGTCGACAATACTGGTACTCATTCTGAGTCGCACACAGTAACACGAGGTATCAACTATAAAGAGACTACACTTACAAACGTTAACAACATGTGGAAATTACTCGAGAAACAGCTTTGTACATAGCAAGGATTACTGTCAACTAGGATGGGATCACTATCTGGAACACTAGGAACAACAACAGACACTCTAGTGAGAGCACTAGCCGCAACAGAGACGTTTTTTTGCAGACGGCATGTGACATCAACAAGAGATGGCATTACTAGTTTCAAGTAATCGTTTTCTAACAAGGCGTCCCCTGTGGAGAAACTTCTACTTGAACTAGCAGTCATTGCAGGGATAGGCTGAGCACTCAAGGCAGTCTGAGTGTCCCCGGACACTTGAGGCAATGGAACACTATCCTACAAGTCTGAATGAACTTGTAGGTGGAACACAGATGGGAATGACAGAGTTACTAGTGCCTGACCGCTCGACTACGTTAATAAGGAATTCTCGGATCTATAGGAACTTAATCTGAACTTTACATTCTGCAGCACTTTAACAAATCTCAGATACAAGCTATGAGAACAAACATATTTCTCATGTGCTAGGTATTGTCTTTCAGTCAGTAAGGGAATAATAGTACTGTGGACTGATTCATATTGACTTTGACTGGCATGATACACTAAGTGAGCAAACATAAGTGACTGGGACATCTTCTCAGGGAACTTACTCAAGGACATAAAGGCAAGAAAAATAGAGAGAATGACACAATAAGCTTAAATGGGAAGAAAATGCTTAACTATTCTGCGTAAGTAAAGAAAAATTGACAAGTCACACTGTAAGCAAGGAAAACTCACATGAAAATAAAAAAATTACTCAACTGGATAAGCAACACTTTGAAAATCAAGGGAAAGTGTACTTTACTCAAATCAAATTTACTCAAATTTACTCTAAATTGAATTAATGGTACAGTGAGTTTTCATTACTCTCAATTCAATAAAGAAATTCAACTAAAATGATAAATCATGTAAAAATGATAAAATAGAATGAATAAATCTTGTGCAAAATTAAAACAAACTGGGAAAGCAATTCACTGAAAATAAAATAAAATGACACACAAGAATAAAATATTACGCACAGAACAAGGAATGTGAAACTGAAATCACAAAATATTGCACTGAAGTGAACTGTAGCAATATTGCAATTAACAATTTCTAATCAAAAGTTCTACACAACACAACACTACAAAAAACTTCTGAAAGAAAAAAATTTAATGGCAGCACAATGTTTACACAAGAATTATTGCAAAATGAGTCAATATTGCAATAATAAAAAAACATAACACACAAGAAAATGCCGTTTACAAAACAATAAAAAAATTATCAAGGATTGAACTGACTGAACAGTTTAACTCTTAATTGTAGCTTAAGCAAACACTTACTGAATAAGCAAAAGAATTATTTACTTTAAAAAGAAGGCAAAAATTGCACTAAGAGTGAATTTGTTCAATGAAATATGAAAAATAATAAAGGCAAAAATGCAAAACAAAGAAAGGTTAACACTCACAATAAGGCAGGACCAAAACACATCAATATATGCACAATACTATGAGAATTTTCTAGCAATGAAGCTTGGGGTGTGAAAATTGGAAAATAAGTGTCTTGCTTCAACAAAATAATGGCACTATTGTCTGTGGAGATAAAACGAATTAGACACTGGCTAAATGAAAAGAATTAACACGAGAATGTTCAACACACAGAGAAAAAAAATAGCAAATGAATAATAAAAAAAATTCAGCAAGAACACAAATGCTGGGAGAGAAAAAAAGCTGAGACAACACTGAGTTGTGATGCAGAATATAAGATAACAAGTTACTGAATTACTTCACTGTATAAATTACTAGACAAGGAACACAGTACTGTGAACACATGATAATTGTGAAGTGTAAACACAAGTTTATACTGCTTATATATATTGCACACAACAAGGAAAAACATTAAAGTACTTACTTCAAGCATATAAAAAAAATTAACACAACACAACAGACATAAAATAAAGCACGAAAATTAACAATGAAGAAAGAGAAAAAAAATATTGCGAGCAGGATATAATGAACACAGATCAAGAGTCACTGAAGAGAAATGTTACTCAGGAATCACTGCAAAATTGTCTCAACATATGCAAATGTCTCTATAAAAATATGATCACTGTAGCGACCTTGGTGTAGAACTGAGAGAGATGGTGGTGAAGAAAGGTAGAAGTTGGAGTCTCATGGCTGGCGGCATTCGCTACTACCCTCAACACATTGACACCTCGATGAATTTGCACTTAAATCAACGATGGACTCACACAGGAGGCTTTTACGTAGGTGCACAGGGTCAAAGGAACACTCTTGTCTCTTGACCCCCTATGTGATTCATAAAATATGGTGCTAGAACCCGTGATAAGGGTAAAAAAAATACAGTGGTAGTGGTGGTGGTGTGATTGCTTGAAACAGCTGTGCTGAGACACCGCGTGGTGACTGGGCCTATGGGATGAGTGGCGTAAGCCACTCTGGGGACACCCGCACTAGGCACGAAAATATTCTAAGCCGGGCTGGCTTAAAAAAAACACAAAATACCACAACACCACAGGGATGATAAAGCACTCAGAACAGCTAGACTTGGAAGCACAAAGCAATAGAGAAGACTGTACCCACGTGGCTTGCTTGAATACTGGGTTAAGTCACCTGGGTTAGTTGCTGACTGGCTTGGCTTAGCCCTTCACACAGACTGGCTTGAGAACTTGTAACGATGAGCACAGCAGGAGTGGAAAGCTGGCTTGGCAGTCAAAGATGGAATGGTGTAGAGCTGGACTGGATTCCCCCCTCCCCCACAGACTGGCTTGGTGGCATGGCTTACTTTGCAAACCCGGGTCAACCCCTCGGAAGTAATGCAAATAAGCAAATAAAACTAATACACAGAGACTGACCAGTAAGCAGGAAGCAATAGGCTGGTGAACGCTTGCTTGGGGTAGCTGGCTTGAGGATGTTGAGCGTCACCCATCTTGGGAGGCCTAAATGTCACAAGATGGCGACCGGCTCAGTAGAAATTTATCTCCAGAAATCGCTGTAATTGTCAGAAATGCAGGCCCTCCACTGGCACCATTTGTAGTGGGGGTTCATAGGAGATATGATGGTTGGAGTTAAACACACTTGTTGGATGGTAATACATAGTGGCAGAGTGTGAAGAGGGAGGCCCAGCCTGCCCTGTTGCCTGTTGTAGACCTATGCGTGGACTGAGGCCGATGCAGCGCATCCCACGCACTCATGCGGGATCACGTGACGTCATACAAACTAGTCCCTAGACCTAGCATTGGGTCGTGTATGTAAAACATATGGATGGTACTATGATAATCAGATAAGCTATACAACACATGTAGGGGATCAGCAACTATGCTGACACCAGTGTGAGTCATAGTGGTGGTGCTTGTGCTGGTGATGGTGGTGATCTTGGAGCTGGTGGTGATGGTGACTGTGGTGGTAGTGGTGCTGTTGATGATGGTGGTGATGGTGGTGATGGTGGTGGTGATGGTGATGATGATGGTGGTTGTGGTGGTGCTAGTGGTGCTGGTGGTGATGGTGGTCATGCTAGTGGTGCTGGTGGTGATGGTTGGTGGTGATAGTAATGGTTGTGGTGCCAACATGAGTGGTGTTGTTAGTGGTGGTGCTGGTGATGGTGGTGGCGCTGGTGGTGGGGCTGATGGTGGTGGTGGTGTCGTGGGGATTCATAAGGAGATATTAGAGTACGAAATACACACGTTGGATGTTGATAAATTAGACACCTGTGCAACACTTGGGTATCTTAATGAGGAAACGTCTCGCCACACAGTGGCTTCATCAGTCCATACAAAGGAGAATGGTGAAGAACAGGAAGAGTTTCAGGTAATCAGTCCCTCAGCCTTGAGTCGATGTGATCAGTCCATCTGTCTTGAAAAGAATACAGCATATATGCGAAGAAGTAGCTTATATACCGTAGGCAGGAGAGGTGCAGCAGTCGTAGGTCGTATCACACTTGTCCAATGTGGAAGTAGGTCATGCCCAAGTGATGAAGCCACTGTATGGCGAAATATTTCCTCATTAAGGATACCCAAGTGTTGCATATGTGTCTAATTTATCAACATGTCCGTTCTCTGAACCATTCATCTATACATGTTGGATGTCTTGGAGGCTTGTAAATATGAGTCTTGAGGAGTAGGTCAGGCCTGCCTGTTGAGTCTGCTATGTCTGGCGTGGAACTGAGGATAACGTCGTGGCCTACGGCTCACATGTGAGGGGTCTCGTGACGTCACATCTAGAAGGGAGCCTATCTATAAAGTTGCTGGGATTATCTAAGTATACTACACAAGTACACAGTAACACTACTGACAGTTGTGATGGTGGCGGTGGTGATGGTGGTGATGGTGGTGGTGGAAGTGGTGGTGGTGGTGGTTGGAGGTAGTGGTATAGATGTTGGTGGTCGTGGTGATGTTAGTGGTAGTGGTCATGGTGGTGCTTGTGGTGGGATCGAGGGTGGCGGTGGTGGTATTGATGGTGGTGGTGGTGATGGTGGTAGCATGGGTAGTGTTGGTAGTAGTGATGGTGGTGGTGGTAGCATGGGTGGTGGTGATGCTGGCGGTGGTGGTAGTGGTGGTAATGACGGTGGTGTTGGTGGTGGTGATGGTGGAGGTGGTACTGGGGGAGATATTTCCTGTTAGTGTTAGTGGGTGAGACAGTAGTTGTGTGAGGGAGAGGGAGAGGGAGAGGGAGATGAAGAGGAAGAGGGAGATGGAGAGGAGGAAGGAGATGGAGAGGGAGAGGGAGAGGGAGAGGAAGAAGGAGAGGGAGATGGAAAGGGAGAGGGAGAGGGAGATGGAAAGGAAGAGGGAGAGGGAGATGGAGAGGGAGAGGGAGATGGAGAGGGAGAGGGAGATGGAGAGGAAGAAGAAGGAGAGGAAGAAGGAGAAGGAGAGGAAGAAGGAGAAGGAGATGAAGAGGGAGAGGGAGATGGAGAGGAAGAGGGAGAGGGAGATGGAGAGGGAGAGGGAGATGGAGAGGAAGAGGGAGAGGGAGATGGAGAGGAGGAGGGAGATGGAAAGGGAGAGGGACATGGAGAGGAAGAGGGAGATGGAGAGGGAGAGGGAGATGGAGAGGAAGAGGGAGATGGAGAGGGAGAGGGAGAAGGATAGGATGAGGGAGAGGGAGAGGGAGATGGATAGGATGAGGGAGATGGAGAGGGAGAGGGAGATGGAGAGGAATAGGGAGATGGAGAGGGAGATGGAGAGGGAGAGGGAGATGGAAAGGGAGAGGGAGATGGAGAGGAAGAGGGAGATGGAGAGGGAGAGGTAATGGAGAGGGAGAGGGAGATGGAGATGGAGAGGGAGATGGAGAGGGAGAGGGATACATAGTAGTTCATCAAGAACACACTGGTGGGAGTGGCTGTTGTTTGTGGCCAAGACTTGGTTGTTGTTGTTGTGCTGGGCCCACAAGGCTGTGTCTGTTGGGAATAAACTGAGAGGAGGTGGGGAAAAATGGAAAGCGGGACAAAGGACGAAACGGGGGTGGGAGGCTAGAAAGGAGAGAGATATATGTTGTTAAACGAATGTAAAGAGGAACATAGCATACCTTTGGCTAATCTTTTTAACATATCACTACAAACTGGCATAGTCAGTGATAAATGGAAAATGGCAAATGTAATACCTATTTACAAGGCAGGTGACAGGTCCTTGGCTTCGAACTATAGACCAATAATCCTTACCTCCACAGTGGGAAAATTTATGGAATCAATAATTGCCGAAGCAATTCGTAGCCATCTTGACAGGCACAGATTGATTAATGAATCTCAACACGGTTTTACAAAGGGGCGTTCCTGTCTTACGAATTTACCAACTTTTTTCACTAAGGTGTTTGAGGAGGTAGATCATGGTAATGAATATGATATTGTGTATATGGACTTCGGTAAGGCTTTTGATAGAGTTCCACATCAGAGGCTATTGAGAAAACTTAAGGCACACGGAATAGAAAGAGAAGTTTTTTCCTGGGTAGAGGCGTGGCTGACAAATAGGCAGCAGAGAGTTTGCATAAATGGGGAGAAATCAGAATGGGGGCACGTCACAAGCGGTGTTCCTCAGGGGTCAGTGTTGGACCCCTTGTTGTTCACAGTTTACATAAACGACATAGATGAGGGAATAAATAGCGACATAAGCAAATTTGCTGATGACACCAAAATAGGCCGCCCAATTCATTCTAATGAGGACACTAAAGCACACCAGGATGATTTGAATAGACTGATGCAATGGTCGAAGTGGCAGATGCAGTTTGATATTGATAAATGCAAAGTTCTAAATGTTGGACAGTTAAATAACCATACCACATATAAATTAAATAATGAGGATCTTAATATTACTGATTGCGGAAAGGATTTAGGAGTTCTGATTAGCAGTAATCTAAAATCAAGGCAACAGTGCATTAGTGTTTGCAATAAAGCTAACAGAATTCTTGGCTTCATATCTAGAAGTATAAATAATAGAAGTCCTCAGGTTGTTCTTCAACTCTATAAATCCTTGGTTAGGCCTCATTTAGACTATGCTGCTCAGTTCTGGTCACCGTATTACAGAATGGATATAAATGCTCTGGAAAACGTACAGAGGAGGATGACAAAGATGATCCCATGTATCAGAAATCTTCCCTATGAGGATAGACTGAGGGCCCTGAATCTGCACCCTCTCGAAGGGCGTAGAATTAGGGGGAATATGATCGAGGTGTATAAATGGAAAACAGGAATAAATAAAGGGGATGTAAATAGCGTGATGAAAATTTCCTGCCAAGACAGGACTCGCAGCAATGGTTTCAAGTTAGAAAAATTCAGATTCAGGAAGGATATAGGAAAGCACTGGTTTGGTATTAGAGTCGTGGATGAGTGGAACAAACTCCCGAGTACAGTTATTCAGGCTGAAACGTTGTATAGTTTTAAAAATAGGTTAGATAAATACATGAGTGGGTGTGGGTGGGTGTGAGTTGGACCTGACTAGCTTGTGCTGCTGGGTCTGTTGCCGTGCCCCATCCTTGAGTGGAGGTGACCAGACTGGGTGGGTCATTGGGCTAATCGGTGGGGGACATGGACCTGCTCCGCATGGGTCAGTAGGCTTGTTGCAGTGTTCCTTCTTTCTTATGTTCTTATGTTCCTATGGGGAGGCGGGGATAGGGAAAAATAATGGTGTTAACTGGTGATGTTAGTATTGGAGTTAGTGGTGGTGTTACTGGTGATACTGGTAGTGATGTTACTGGTGATACTGGTGGTGGTGTTGCTGGTGGTGTACGGTGTAGTGTAAGCTGTGGTGATACTGGTGGTATTACCATGGTGTTACTGGAGATAATGGAGGTGTTGAACCGTGTAGTGGTGGTGTTACTGGTGGTGTTACTGGTGGTGTTACTAGTGGTGTACGGTGCAGTGTTAGTTCTCGTGATAGTGGTGGTTTCACTAGCGATACTAGTGGTGGTGTTAATGATAGTGCTAGCAAAGGTGATTTGACTGGAGGTGTTAGTGGTGGTGTTAGGTGTAGTGTTAGAAATAGTTTGGTGATGGTTTTAGCGGCGGTGCTTGTTGTGGTGCTCATGGGGGTGCTCGTGGTGGTGTTAATGGTAGTGTTAGTGTTCGCGCTAGTGGTGGTGTTATTGGTGATCCTAGAAGTGTTAGTGGTGGTGTTATTGATCCAAGAAGTGTTAGTAGTGGTGTTATTGATCCTAGAAGTGTTAGTGGAAGAGTTATTAGTGATCTTAGAAGTGTTAGTTGTGGGGTTATTTGTGATCCTAGAAGCGTTAGTGGTGGTGTTATAAGTGATCCTAGAAATGTTAGTGGTGGTATTATAGGTGATCCTAGAAATGTTAGTGGTAGTGTTATATGTGATCCTAGAAGAGTTACTGGTGGTGTTATATGTGATCCTAGAAATGTTGCTGGTGGTGTTATAGGTGATCCTAGAAGTGTTAGTGGTGGTGTTATAGGTGATCCTAGAAGTGATGCACGTGGTGTTATAGGTGATCCTAGAAGTGTTAGTGGTGGTGTTATAGGTGATCCTAGAAGTGTTGCTGGTGGTGTTATAGGTGTTTCTAGAAGTGTTAGTGGTGGTGTTATAGGTGTTCCTAGAAGTGTTAGTGGTGGTGTTATAGGTGATCCTGGAAGTGTTAGTGGTGGTGTTACATGTGATCCTAGAAGTTTTTAGTGGTGGTGTTATATGATCCTAAAAATTGTTGCTGGTGGTGTTATAGATGATCCTAGAAGTGTTAGTGGTGGTGTTATAGGTGATCCTGGAAGTGTTAGTGGTGGTGTTATATGAGATCCTAGAAGTGTTGCTGGTGGTGTTATAGGTGATCCTAGAAGTGTTGCTGGTGGTGTTATAGGTGATCCTAGAAGTGTTAGTGGTGGTATTATAGGTGATTCTAGAACTTTTAGTGGTGGTGTTATATGTGATCCTAGAAGTGTTAGTGGTGGTGTTATAGTTAATCCTAGAAGTGTTGCTGGTGGTGTTATAGGTGATCCTAGAAATGTTAGTGGTCGTATTATAGGTGATCCTAGAAGTGTTAGTGGTGGTGTTATATGTGATCCTAGAAGTGTTAGTGGTGGTGATATAGGTGATGCTAGAAGTGATGCTCGTGGTGTTATAGGTGATCCTAGAAGTGTTAGTGGTGGTGTTACATGTGATCCTAGAAGTGTTACTGGTGGTGTTATAGGTGATCCTAGAAGTGTTACTGGTGGTATTATAGGTGATTCTAGAAGTTTGAGTGGTGGTGTTATATGTGATCCTAGAAGTGTTAGTGGTGGTGTTATAGGTAACCCTAGAAGTGTTACTGGTGGTGTTATAGGTGATCCTAGAAGTGTTGCTGGTGGTGTTATAGGTGTTCCTAGAAGTGTTAGTGGTGGTGTTATAGGTGTTCCTAGAAGTGTTAGCGGTGGTGTTATAGGTGATCCTGTAATTGTTAGTGGTGGTGTTATATGTGATCCTAGAAGTGCTAGTGGTGATGTTATAGGTGATCCTAGAAGTGTTGCTGGTGATGTTACAGGTGATCCTAGAAATGTTAGTGGTTGTATTATAGGTGATTCTAGAAGTTTTAGAGGTGTTATATGTGAACCTAGAAGTGTTAGTGGTGGTATTATAGGTGATCCTAGAAGTGTTAGTGGTGGTGTTATATGTGATCCTAGAAGTGTTAGTGGTGGTGTTATAGGTGACCCTAGAAGTGATGCTCGTGGTGTTATAGGTGATCCTAGAAGTGTTAGTGGTGGTTTGTTATACGTGATCCTAGAAGTGTTGCTGGTGGTGTTAAAGGTGTTCCTAGATGTGTTAGTGGTGGGGTTACAGGTGTTCCTAGAAGTGTTAGTGGTGGTGTTATAGGTGATCCTAGAAGTGTTAGTGGTGGTGTTATATGTGATCCTAGAAGTGTTAGTGGTGGTGTTATACCTGATCCTAAAAGTGTTGCTGGTGGTGTTATAGGTGATCCTAGAAGTGTTGCTGGTGGTGTTATAGGTGATCCTAGAAATGTTAGTGCTGGTATTATAGGTGATCCTAGAAGTGTTAGTGGTGGTGTTATATGTGATCCTAGAAGTGTTGCTGGTGGTGATATAGGTGATCCTAGAAGTGATGCTCGTGGTGTTATAGGTGATCCTAGAAGTGTTAATGGTGGTGTTATATGTGATCCTAGAAGTGTTAGTGGTGGTGATATAGGTGATCCTAGAAGTGTTGCTGGTGGTGTTGTAGGTGTTCCTAGAAGTTTTAGTGGTGGTGTTATAGATGTTTCCTAGAAGTGTTAGTGGTGGGGTTATAGGTGATCCTAGAAGTGTTGCTGGGGGTGCTGTAGGTGTTCCTAGAAGTGTTAGTGGTGGTGTTATAGATGTTCCTAGAAGTTTTTAGTGGTGGTGTTATAGTGATCCTAGAAGTGTTAGTGGTGGTGTTATATGTGATCCTGGAAGTGCTTGGGGTGATGTTATAGGTGATCCTAGAAGTGTTGCTGGTGGTGTTATAGGTGATCCTGGAAGTGTTAGTGGTGGTGTTATAGGTGATCCTGGAAGTGTTAGTGGTGGTGTTATATGTGATCCTAGAAGTGTTGCTGGTGGTGTTATAGGTGATCCTGGAAGTGTTAGCGGTGGTGTTATAGGTGATCATAGAAGTGTTGCTGGTGGTGTTATAGGTGATCCTAGAAGTGTTAGTGGTGGTGTTATATGTGATCCTGGAAGTGCTTGTGGTGATGTTATAGGTGATCCTAGAAGTGATGCTCGTGGTGTTATAGGTGATCCTAGAAGTGTTAGTGGTGGTGTTATAGGTGATCCTAGAAGTGTTAATAGTGGTGTTATAGGTGATCCTAGAAGTGTTGCTGGTGGTGTTATAGGTGTTCCTAGAAGTGTTAGCGGTGGTGTTATAGGTGTTCCTAGAAGTGTTAGTGGTGGTGTTATAGGTGATCCTAGAAGTGTTAGTGGTGGTGTTATATGTGATCCTAGAAGTGCTAGCAGTGATGTTATAGGTGATCCTAGAAGTGTTAGTGGTGGTGTTGTAGGTGATCCTGGAAGTGTTAGTGGTGGTGTTATAGGTGATCCTGGAAGTGTTAGTGGTGGTTTTGTAGGTGTTCCTAGAAGTGTTAGTGGTGGTGTTACAGGTGATCCTAGAAGTGTTAGTGGTGGTGATATAGGTGATCCTAGAAGTATTAGTGGTGGTGTAGACAGCCTGTACTGTCTGCACAGACAGCCCATGCTGTCTGCCAGCTTAGTTCATATTTCGCGCCACTCAGGTGCTGCCATCTATAGGCCTTGCCACTTCAGTATGCCCAGACTTGCCTCGCTCTCACTCACACAGCGGCCTGGCTTCAACACACAAGTACTCTCATCTCTCTCTCGCGGGCATGGCCCTGCCCGGGCCATGGGCACAAACACACAAGCCTGTGTAACCCACCACTACTTAACAATAAACTAAGAAGCCTCCGAAGAAGTATATCATTTAACTACCCGCTCTACAGCTACCAAACAACCCCCTTTATATTGGTACCAGCGGTGGTCGCAGCGTTGTTTTACCCTGGAGAGAGGAAGGAGAGGTATGAAGTCACCTTCATTTCATCACCCTACACAAGAAGCATCCGTCTCTCAACGAGTTATCCTGATGTCGTGTCTGCACGTTTGAGCATCCAGACACAGGTACACAGCAGGATCCAGCCGAAATTTTATCGAAATTCTACGAGAATTGTAAGTGCGTCCCAGTGACCCCACGCTGTTTCTCAAGTCACGTGTCAGCGTCACTTGTATGTTGCTGTTGTTGTTCAGCTCAGCACAGCTGTTTCAGCGAGCCAGAGGTGAGTTTTGTGGTGATTTTCTGCGTCCATTGTGCGTTTCGCCGTGTTTTGGGTTTGAGAGGAGGAAGTTTGCCAGATCCTCCCTCGCCGTACACTCACCCACGCTCCTCGCCACCACACTACCATACACCACCACGCCATCTCTCCCTCTGCTGTGTTTTCTGCTTTTTTTCGTGTGAATTCTTTGCCAGTGCTGTGTATCCGAGTGCCCGAGGCCACTCGAAGCTGCGTGGATCAGCATCCCACGTAGATCACGACACCACGTGGATCGACACCACGTTGGGTGTGGCCGATGTCATGTAAATCCTACAAAGCCACGTGAGTTACCAGATGTCCCAAGGCCTCATGCTGTGGTCTGCTGCCCGCATCACATCGACGCCACCCACGATGCTGCCCGACTTCATGACGTCACGATGTCTGCTGACGTCCCACCTCACGATGTCTGCTGACGTACCTCGAGATGTCTGCTGACGTCACCTCACGATGTCTGCACCTCGAGATGTCTGCTGACGTCACCTCACGATGTCTGCTGACGTCACCTCACGATGTCTGCCTGACGTCACCTCGAGATGCTGACGTCACACGATGTCTGCTGACGTCACGATGTCTGCTGACGTCACCTCACGAAAGTCCTGCCTGACGTCACCTCGAGATGTCTGTTGACGTCACTGCTGCTGACGTCACCTTTGCGACATCACGCCTGACATCACATGATGTCACATCGAGTGTTCTAGTAATTATTTCAGTATTGTCGAGAAGATTGAGAGAAAATATATTCGTGTGTTAATTAATTCCTCTCAGTCAGTGTTCTCACATTTTAGTATGTCTTAGTCAGTTTTATGCGCAGAAAAGCATCATTTGCTAGTTAAGCCATGTTGTACCGTATGTACAGCGGTGGTTTTTAAAGTTCCGTGTGTCCAGTGAGGTCTGTGGTCAGACCCTTGAGTTGTACCACTAAGTCACCCGTGACCATGTGTTTGACAGCTGATTTCTCAGCCCTGAGCGTAAAGAGCCCCCCTTGTATAGAAAGCTTTTATGCTCGTCGCTCGTGATGTTCTGTAGAATCGTACCTGCTACGATTCCCATCGAGATTTGTTTCACTTCACCTCCAGACCTTCAGAGTGCAGTTATATGTAGAGAAACAAGTCTGGGACGCTTAGACTAACCTCTGCTATAAACTCCACTGTCGAGAGATGATAACTCGTCAAGCCGCAGCCAGGCCTGTCGGCAGGCGCTGTGTCAGCCTCGTGTCACAAGCTTCAGTGAGCAGCCTGCACAAAGAAGATGTCACTTTGACCTCAGCTCTCCTCACTGCAGTCTGGTGTATGATGTTACGACTCCCAGATGTTTCGCCCAGTCGTCTCTGCCACGACTCGCTCCACAACTCGCCTCCACGCTCGCCGGCAGTGATAGCCCAGCGACAGTACCAGTCGAGAAGTGTCCTCCTGAGTCGCTTGCCAGAAGTCCTGCCCAGTTGCCGAGTTTTGTCGACGCCTCACTCAAGGGCACCAGCATGTCGTGCCCCAGGTTGAGTGAAAACCTGCAGCGACTCCTACGATGTCTGCTTCAACCGTTCCAGAGGAGACCGTACCCTGTTACGTCACAGCTCAGCCGCAGCGATGTCTCCCGTGTTGCAGTATCTGTCCAGACGCAGGAAGGCGTGCAGTGATGCACTTCGATGCTCACTGCCTTTGACCCGATGTTTAGATACCCCACATGTTTTTTTCTTTCCCTCCCTGAAGGAAGTTTTTTTTCCATGTCCATATGTATATATATGTTTTTTATTTTGTGTTCTGTGCCCTGTTCCTACGAGAGAGAGACCGAGTTTCTTTTACTACCAGTATTGTCGCGTCGGGACGACGCGCGGTAGGTGGCCGAGCGTATGTAGACAGCCTGTACTGTCTGCACAGACAGCCCATGCTGTCTGCCAGCTTAGTTCATATTTCGCGCCACTCAGGTGCTGCCATCTATAGGCCTTGCCACTTCAGTATGCCCAGACTTGCCTCGCTCTCACTCACACAGCGGCCTGGCTTCAACACACAAGTACTCTCATCTCTCTCTCGCGGGCATGGCCCTGCCCGGGCCATGGGCACAAACACACAAGCCTGTGTAACCCACCACTACTTAACAATAAACTAAGAAGCCTCCGAAGAAGTATATCATTTAACTACCCGCTCTACAGCTACCAAACAAGCCCTTTATAGTGGTGTTATAGGTGACCCTGGAAGTGTTAGTGGTGGTGTTATAGGTGTTTCTAGAAGTGTTAGTGGTGGTGTTATAGGTGATCCTGGAAGTGTTAGTGGTGGTGTTACAGGTGATCCTGGAAGTGTTAGTGGTGGTGTTATAGGTGATCCTGGAAGTGTTAGCGGTGGTGTTATAGGTGATCCTAGAAGTGTTGCTGGTGGTGATATAGGTGATCCTAGAAGTGATGCTCGTGGTGTTATAGGTGTTCCTAGAAGTGTTAGTGGTGGTGTTACAGGTGATCCTGGAAGTGTTAGTGGTGGTGTTATAGGTGTTCCTAGAAGTGTTAGTGGTGGTGTTATTGGTGATCCTGGAAGTGTTAGTGGTGGTGTTATTGGGTATCCTAGAAGTGTTAGTGATGGTGTTATTAGTTACCTGACTGTTGTTTCATCAGCCAGTCGTGAGAAAACCCGTCAGTTCCGTGAAGTGATGTCTTGCACTCGTGGAGCAGACAAGAGGTAGGTTTTCTTCTACTCTGGTCGAGGACGATTATCAACGTGTCTCTTGCTTGTTATTTCCTTGTTGCAAATACTCGCTGTATTTATTTATGGATACATTCATTTAGTTTTGGTTATGAAATGCATGGACTAAGAAGATATTTTGTGCTGTCTTTCGCTTTGTCCCTACATGTCTAGTTCAGCATTTTGCTGACTCATTTTGCTGACCTCTTCGCTCTCGGGCCGAGAGGTTGTGCTTCGCCTTTGCTCCTGCATTCGTCAAACACCATTGGTGGAGGACGGACGTTGGCTGCTGCACTCGTTACAGTTGGTAGCACTGAGCGAATTTTGCAAGATGGCGCAGTCCACCAGGAGGAGGATAAACACTGTGTGTATTGAGGTGTTGAAAGGCGTAGTTTATAACACCAATGCGTCAGTTATGCTGCCTGCCATCTTAAGAGATACCTACTGCATCAACAACGACTATTTTTATGGAATTGCTTTGAATGGAGCTACAAGAATCTTTGTGAAATTCGTGACGGCTGCTGTATATGATAAGATGGTGGAAAAGTGCCAGGATGTGTGTATGTTGGTTAACCCTGGTTTAGAAGTACGTATGAGGGACGTATCCAAGTATTATACTTGGGTAAAGATACGGAACTTCCCATTTGAGGCCGGTGAGGAAGACATAAAAGCAACTTTTGAAGAGTTTGGAGTCATACATTAATCAACAGTTGGAAGGTGATCTGAGGGAATGTATGCTGGATTGCGTGAGGGATCCTTTACCCATAAGATGTCCTTGCGCAAAACTATACCATCATATGTAACATTGAGTGACTTTAGAACTCGGGTATATGTCACATACGCAGGGCAGAGAAGAACATGCAGACTGTGTGGAGCGTATGATCATATGGCTGCGATGTGTCCTCGACGATCGTCACCTGAGACACATGGAGAAGGGAAAGGAGTGGAGACGGAGAGAGAGATGACGACCCAGTCAACACGGGAGCATCCTCTGGCCCACAGGGCATGGAGTGAAATCGTGGAGGTCAATCCGGTGGAATGTGTAACATTACCGGAGGTCTCTCAGGTGATTGAGACCATGCGTACAGAAGATGAGGTGAGACAAGGTGAATTGGGTAGTGAAGTTTCAGCTGCAATAGACACTATTATACAGGGATTCTTGGAGGATCAGAATAGGACGGAACACTACGTATGGTGTCGGATGGGACATCTGTAGATAAGGGTGGAATTCATGAGGAGTGCAATGTGGGTGGTGGGGATGGGCAACCACAGAGGATTTGTGAGACTATGGTTGAAGTGCATAAAGTTGAAAGTGCAGATGAGGGCATGCACATAGTTGAGGCATCACGAAAGAGAGAGGCAGGTGCTTCTGACAGTGATGATGTTTTGACACCAGCGCAAAGATCTGGTAAGAAACACTCAGTGGATGTCCCAAAAAAAGTATCAGGGGGGTTAAGGGGCAGGGGAAAGGTGAAGCAAGGAAAGGGCTTTGTGAAAAGCATACTGTGCAAAAACGTAAGGACCCATATGGACATCGATCGATTGGTAAGCCCTCGATATCATTTTTAAGTGCCTAACTTTAAATGTAAATGGCCTAAGGGCCGATGTAAAGCGCAGGATCTTTAGTGACTTTTTAAAGAGACATGGAATACAGGTCATATTTTTACAAGAGCATAATTTTAAGTACGGAAGGGATTTGTTGATAGATGAGTACAAGGTTTATGCTGGATATACTGGGAAGCTTAAGGGAGGTGCTGCGGTATTAATAGCTGAGGCCAGTCCTTTTCAATTGTTGCACTTGGAAGAAGGGGGAGATGGGAGTGTAGTGAGGGTGGATGGGACATGGGGTGGGGTACGAGTGTGTTTTGTGAGTGTGTACATGCCGGCGGACAGCAATAGGCGTGCTAAAGAGGAGTTTGTTTAGGACACACTAATTTATCGTATGAGGGGGTTACCAGTTTATACATTATTTGGAGGGGATTGGAATAGTGTGATACGTAGGAAGGATGTGGAGCCACGGGGCGCTGGGTGTGTGTTGGGAGTCCTATGGGAGGTATTAGGGGGAGTCTGATTAGTGGATGTAGTTAGTGGGGAGGGGTGGGTGGTGGAGCATACTTATGTGAAAAGCGGTTATGTGGCACGCTTGGACCGCATTGATGCATCTCCTGGGATACAAGTTAATAATATGGAAACTGTAAATGTTGTATTTTCGGATCATAGAGGGGTGGTTGTGGACGTGGGATGGGGTGAGTTGCCGAAACGTTTAATGAGTTATTGGAAACTAAATGTGAGCTTGTTAGAGACTATGGAAGGTAGACTTAGTTTTGCGGAATGGTGGAAAAATGAGTGGAATAAAGGAAAGCTGGGAGGTGATATATTACTCTGGTGGGAGCAATGTGCTAAACCGGGGATCCGTAGTTTTTATATGAGGAAAGGAAGAGAGGTTGGACAATGGAAATATGGATCACAGAAGTATTTGGAGGGGCAGTTAAAACAGTGTTATGAAGGTTGTCGTGGAGTATATCTGGTTTCAGAGATCGAGGGTATAAAGACGCAATTGCTGGAGATGCAGAATGCACGGTTTGATGGTGAAAGATTAAGGGGTGGGTTGGAAAATATTTTATGGGGTGATAGGCCATCAGCTTGCGTTCTGCGTCGATTAAAGATCCGGCAAAATATAATGAATATGTTAAAATCAGAGGTACATCAGGACGTGGGTGGGTACACGGTGGGTCAGCAGTTAGTAATAACTGAAGGCATGAGTGGTTTGGTCAAATGTTTTGGTTTACAACCACGGTGTTGTAAACACCACCTCCAAGGCTGAGGGACTGATTACCTCATCTTTTGTATATAGTTCCGTTTTCTAATTATGTCCAAGAATTTATATTGATAAAGCCACTGGATGACGAAACGTTTACAATAAAGATAACCAGATGTTGCACAAGTGTCTTAACTTTCATCAAATGTTTTGGGTTGGTCAAATGTTTTGCTAGTGGGATGAATTGTAAAGGACTTGCCTAGTATGGGCCAACAGGCCTGCTGCAGTGTTCCTCCTTTATGTTCTTATGTTCTTATGAATGGTTTGAGGTATATATGAGAGGAGGCAATATGAAGATGGGGGATTTGCTTATTATGAAGGAAGGGATATCACATATCCTGGAACCAGAAGACAGGGTGGAGATAGAGGGACCCATAAGTGAAGATGAGGTTTTGAAGGCGTTACTGGGGATGAGTGTAAGGAAGACGCCAGAGATTGATGGCATTCCAAATTATTTTTATTTAAGTAACTGGGAGGTCTTGAAGGAATGCTTGCTGCATTTGTTAAATGAAATGAAGGTGAAGGGATGCATGGGTATGACGCAATGAACAGGGGTCGTTGTCATGATTCCGAAGGGGGAAATGCAGAATAGCATTCTGGATTATAGAGGTTTATTTTTAATGTGCGGTGATTACAAATTGTTTGCAAGGGTTTTAAGTAATAGGTTACATAGTGTTATTGGGACAGTTATAGATAAGGGACAAATGGGTGTGCCGGGGGGGTCAATGATTAGTAGACATGGGAGAATTAAGGATTTCATAGACGACTGTAGAACGAGTGGAGGGGGTGTATTTGTTTTGGATTGGAAGGCTGCTTATGACTGTGTAGAGCGAGAGACGTTATGGATGATAATGAGATGTATGGGTTTAGGTGAGGAAATTGTCCGATGGGAGGAAACATTATACAAAGACGCAGTACTACAAGTGCAAATCAATGGACGTATGGGAAAAGTAGTTAGTATGGGTAGAGAACTGAGACAGGGATGCCCCATGTCTCAGATCCTATTTGCATGTCTACAAGATCCTTTATATAGGATGATTAATGTTGGTGTAGATGAAGCGGGGGTACAGCAGCGGGGTGCTCCTGATATAGTTGGGTATGTTGACGATACAACGGTTTTAGTGGGAAAGAGAGGAGGTATTAAGGAATGTAGGTCGAATCGTTGAGATATTTAATGGGGCAACAGGTATGCGTCTTAATGCAGTTAAGTCTAAATTGTTAGAGGTTGGTTCATGGGTGGGAGGGAACTTGGGACAAAAATATGGTTGGCAGGTAGTAGATCAAATTAAAGTATGTGGAGTATTATACAGAAGGGCAGCGCAAGAAGCTAGAGAGGTCAACTACGAAAGGGTTGTGCAAGGAGTATTAAGGAGATTGGGGGGAATACGGACGAGTGGGCTGACGATCCATCAGAGGGTCATAGTTATAAATACAATCATTTACCCTAAATTGTGGCATGTGGCAGTGGTTTATCCATTGATGAAGAATGATGTGAGGTTGGTGCAAAAGTAGGTAATGCGTTTTATTTGGGGATATCGTTATCATTGGCTCAAGCAGACAGTCGTGACAACATCATTGGGGAGGGGAGGATTAGGATTAATTCCACTGTGTAGTAGACTGAAAAGTATGTAGGTGAAACATAGTTATATACGGTTGGGTGGGGATCGGGGAGTAAGGGTGAGTGAGGTTTTGGATGATGTGCGGCAGTGGTGGGGGGGGGAGGGTAGGGAATTGGAGGAGTGTATGTGTATGTTGAGATTTTTTATTGAGGGTTAGTAAACCGGGAAAAGTGTTGGTGCGAGTTTTAGGGAGAACTGTGAGGGATAATGAGGTGATGGAGGGGGAGAGTGTCTTTCCTTTATATAATTGGGCAGGTATCTGGGGTGCGTTTCGCAAGTTACGTTTAAAGTCAAGGGTGCGGGAAACTATGTATAGGTTTTTGCATGGGATATTACCCACTAAAGTATGTTTGTATGGGATGAATGTTGTGCAGTCCACATGTTATGTTTTTTGCAGGGAAGCGGAGACTGCATATCATGTGGTGTATTTTTGTGAGGGTATCGCAAGGGTACGTCTATGGTTTCGTAGGGTCATGGATATGGTTGAAGGAGGTAGGTTAATGGTATTGAAAGCATTGAGTTTGAGCATAGAGGGAGTGAGTGATAGTGTGAGAAGGGCGGTCATGTATTTGGTAGTTGATTATATTAATATATCGTGGGCTATGAGGGAGGTGGAGGGGAAGTGCGAATACGGGTTTTAGCTAGGCATTTTTATAAAACAAAGTGTAGGAATGAGGTCGTGTATGGAAGATGGGATATAGAATTTCCAGTTCAGTAAAGAGGTATGAATGTGCATAGGTTGCGAGAATTAATGGTGTAATGGTTGAATGGGATTGGTCTCAGCCAGAAGAGGGGGGGGGATGAGTGTATTCATGGCATAAATTTTAAATAGAAAACTCTCTTGATGGGGCAAAGCTTTAAATGTAGATGTGTTTTATCATGGGTGGTCATGGGGAAGCGACGGGGCGCACCAAATTGGTTCGGTATTTTTATATTTTTATATATGTTAGCGGGCATGTAGGGCACTGTTATAAATCCTGTGGACATATTGTTCAATCATATTTCATGTGATATTATGTTTCGACTTTTGTACATATATATGTAAAAAGTGAGTCTGTGAATATATCAGGAGTAATGTTACCACGACTGATGACGTTCTTAACTATAAGTCGGGTTTTGTGTTGGTCATAATAATAAGTTCAACCATGTGTTAATTTTCTTAATGTCAAATTGTAATGTGCACATAACAGTATGTATATTACACTATTGGTAAGACGTTTTTTGTCATCAAGATACTATGTCCTAGGGTTAAATTATGATGGTTATTTGTCTATGTCTTCAATGAACAATGATATGACGTTGTTCAATATGATGATCTGAGGTAAAAAAGGGGGGGGGGGTAGTTGAAATGTCCTAAAAATATTTGTTATTGAATGTGCTTAATTAATGTGTATATTGGGCATGGGGATGCGAGGAGGCTTAATAAACTGATTCGGTATTTTTATAATCTTATGTAAGTTGGGCATGTATGACACTGATATAATTCCTGTGAATATAAATTTTCATAAGTCACGTTCTATTATCTATCAATTTTTGTACATATGTGTATATGTAATATGCGAATCCGTGACTATATCATGTGTAATGGTCTCATGGATGACGGTATTCATAATTATATAAATGGTTTTTAGTTAGTCATAATACTAAGTTCAATCTTATGTTCTTTTTCCTAAATATTATTTGTCATGTCGGCATAATGTATGTTTCTTATATTAAGGAGAATTTTTTTTTTTTATTGTCAACAAAATACTATGTTCAAGGTTTAAATCATGTTGGTTATTGTTTCTGTGTTCACTGAACAATGGTAAGATCTGGGGTGGCGGGGGGGGTGGGGGTTGTGGGAGTACGACTCAACAATGGTAGGATCTGGGGTGGCGGGGGGGGGGAGGGGTTGTGGGAGTACGACTCAACAATGGTAGGATCTGGGGTGGCGGGGGGAGGGGTTGTGTGAGTACGACTCAAACATATTTTATTACATGCACTTAATTAATGTGTATATTGCTGATAGCAAGGGGTAATTGAGAATTGTTTTTAATTAGTATTGCTTGCACAGTTTTCCTTGGTTTTGTATAAAGACATTTTACATGTATTAGGTGTGTGTAGTGTACTAAGTGACATATTATTGTAACTTGAAATGATGTGATTGATTGTATAATGTTGTTCATCACACACGTGTTGTGGGTTGTACTGAGTCATGTGAAGAGGAAATTTTCTAAAGGCAGTGTAAACGAGCAGTGTGTTTTGATTATGAGGACATAATTGTTTTTGTATTATCTGACTCTGTATGCTTTTATTTATTTATTGTAATGTGTGTTTTAAATAAAATATAAAAAAAAAAAACTTACGAACAAGTGTTACAGGCAACACGGCATCACCTGCATTCGTAATAGTTATGGTGTTAGTGATGGTGCTGATAGTGTTGCTGCTATTATTTACATTCTTGTTTTCCTCAGGTTCACTATAATAATTAGTTTCTGGGATATTGTTTGCTTCGTCTTGCGTGAAGACCGAGAGGAATAACTGATTAATATCGATCATATTTCTTTTTCATTACAACTTTCCTCTCAGGAATTAGTTTTAAGCGGATGCAACCTTTCTATTTATTATTGAAAGCATAATTTAAATTTGTCTTTGATCCCTTCCTTACGTTAAATTCAAAATGTCGTTTTGTTTTCTGCATATATCTTTTAAAACCTGTCTTTTAATACGAGTTTATTAGTTCTTGATGTAAGTCTCTACTCTATCCATACATGATAAATTCCTTTCCAATGAACCCATAAAATGGTTTAACTTCCTTCTGTAACACATCAGTTGTTTCCCACTGAGGAAGGTGACCTAACAAAGAGGAAAACACTTTCATTGTCATTCATTCAATCACTGTTTTGCCAGAAGCACAGATCAGATTGTCCTCTACACTGCAACATTCCCATCACTCCTCAGAGTGCACTTTCCACTTCCAAATCATAAAATCAAGTTGCTTCCACTTCAGTTTAACACTTTCACATTCTTGCTGGATGTTAAAGCCCCTAGGACTCAAAGCCTTCTTAAACCCTTCCTCCCAACTTTTCCAAGGACGACCACTTCCCCTTTTTCCTAGTCTTCCTAGTTATTTTATTTGCTCCATACTTTCTAAGTATCCAGGCTACCACATCAGTTCTACTCAGCCTTCAAATAATACTTTTGCTAACCCTACACTTCCTAATCTTCAAACTTCGAATCCTTTGCATAATATACACACTTCACATTGCCCACTAAACACGACATTTCCACTTCCTCCAGCTTCTTCATCGCTGAAAATTTTAAGATTCATGCTTTACACTCACGCATCAGTGTTGGTGCCATTATACTCTAATACACTACCCTTTTTGCTTCTATGCATATAGTTCTTTGTCTTTACATATGCCTCGATGAACCACCCATCTTTCTTCAATTCTATGATTCCCTTCATCTCTTACGAAGTAATTCACCAACAAAGCAACTCCAAAGTATCTGAATATATATACTTTATCCATACTCCTTCCATCCAGTCTGATATCCAATCTCGAATTGCCTAGATTTATTGATATTTCTCATCACCTTCCTCTTTCTTATGTTCACATTTAATTTCCGTCTTTTACATATCTCCCCAAATTTGTCTACCAACCTTTGCAACTTTTCTTCAGAATCTACGAGAAGAGCAATGTCATCGGAAAATAACAGCTGTGATAACCCTCAGTTTGTATTAGATTCATTATCTTCTAATACCACACCTCTTCCCAACACTCATTATTCACTTTTTTTACATCCCCATCTATGAATATTAAACCATGGTGGCATCACATCCGTGTGTAAGTCCTACATTCACTGCAAAATAATCTCTCCTAAATACCCTAAACCTACATTGCTACCCTATCCATATGTTTTTTTTTTTAAATCCAGTTCTAAGTAATGCTCACTTTTATGCTGCAATGTAAATACTTCATCTACACGTCATTTACAACTTTTTTTCGATCTTATTTAACTATGGGAAATTTACGCGTATGTACTTTGTGCAGTTTTCATAGTTTATTTAAAAGTATCATAATGACAGTTCTCTTCGTTATCAAAATCAGCACTTAACAGATGCTTTCTAAACAGATGCTCTCTAAACAAATGCTCTCTAAACAGATGCTTTCTAAACAGATGCTCTCTAAACAAATGTTCTCTAAACAGATGCTTTCTAAACAGATGCTCTCTAAACAGAAGCTTTCTAAACAGATGCTCTCTAAACATATGCTCCTCTCTAAGCAGATGCTCTCTAAGCAGATGCTCTCTAAACAGAAGCTTTCTAAACAGATGCTCTCTAAACAGATGCTCTCTAAACAGAAGCTTTCTAAACAGATGCTCTCTAAACAGATGCTCTCTAAACAGATGCTCTCTAAACAGATGCTCTCTAAACAGATGCTCTCTAAACAGATGCTCTCTAAGCAGATGCTCTCTAAGCAGATGCTCTCTAAACAGAAGCTTTCTAAACAGATGCTCTCTAAACAGATGCTCTCTAAACAGATGCTCTCTAAACAGATGCTCTCTAAACAGATGCTCTCTAAACAGATGCTCTCTAAACAGATGCTCTCTAAACAGATGCTCTCTAAACAGATGCTCTCTAAACAGATGCTCTCTAAACAGATGCTCTCTAAACAGATGCTCTCTAAACAGATGCTCTTATAAACAGATGCTCTCTAAACAGATGCTCTCTAAACAGATGCTCTCTAAACAGATGCTCTCTAAACAGATGCTCTCTAAACAGATGCTCTCTAAACAGATGCTCTCTAAACAGATGCTCTCTAAACAAATGCTCTCTAAACAGATGCTTTCTAAACAGATGCTCTCTAAACATATGCTCCTCTCTAAGCAGATGCTCTCTAAGCAGATGCTCTCTAAACAGAAGCTTCTAAACAGATGCTCTCTAAACAGATGCTCTCTAAACAGATGCTCTCTAAACAAATGCTCTCTAAACAGAAGCTTTCTAAACAGATGCTCTCTAAACAAATGTTCTCTAAACAGATGCTCTCTAAACAGATGCTCTCTAAACAGAAGCTTTCTAAACAGATGCTCTCTAAACAGATGCTCTCTAAACAGAAGCTCTCTAAACAGATGCTCTCTAACAGATGCTCTCTAAACAGATGCTCTCTAAACAGATGCTCTCTAAACAGATGCTCTCTAAACAGATGCTCTCTAAACAGATGCTCTCTAAACAGATGCTCTCTAAACAGAAGCTTTCTAAACAGAAGCTCTCTAAAGTTTCTGTAGAACGACACCCTGGGACATTTTTTTTCATTATTTTCACTGTCATTCTTCGATTTAGTTTCAAATGTTTTGGATTTGCGGTTGCTCTCACCAAGTTCTTGCGTGATATTCAGATTATTAACAGGGAAATATGTGTTTGCCAGAACCAAATCAAGCAGGTTATTTTTCTGTCTGCTCAGAGACAAACTTTTGTTTTAAATAAGTTGTCACTTTTTTTAAAAACAGTCCTTGACTACCTTTAGGAAGTAGTTTGATTATTGTTGGGGATCCAGTCAATTTAGCTAATGTTAAGCCCACCTAAAATCTCTATACTTTCATGTCTTTAAAACCTTAAAGAGTATAATGTATATCGTTGTTTCAGATTACAACTACTATTAATGCAAAAAAATGAAGGCATTTTGCTAATAATATATTTTAAAAACATATCTCTTGTTAAAGTTTAGAATCATATAGTTGGTTTAAACTTTATATTTTAAACTAAATATCACGAAATATATCGGCAACTATATATAAACTGGTTATTTGCAGGTAGTAAGCAGCAACCTCAGAACGCAGCTGGTAGACTGGTGCTGACATCAACTTGGTTGGTCGCCATCATTCTAGTTGCAGTCTACACTGGTAACCTGACTGCTTTCCTCTCTATTCCTCGCGTTGAGAAGTTGCCTCAGACGGTCAAGGAAATGATTGACTTAGGCTACGACTTTTCAATCAGTTATGGCTACTCACAGTATGAAAAATTAAAGGTTACGACATACGAGGTCTTATTTTAAAATTTAAAATACAATTAAATTAATATGTTTAGAAGATCAGCAACTTTGGAAATAGTAAAGAGCAGGAAATGCTTTATTTATAAGTTAAAGAAGGTCCTACTACGTTAAATTAATCGGCAACAAAAATCAAAAATAAATTTTATATGGTCGCTCGGGAATCCGGGAGAGAACATTAATATTATTACTCGGGAGGAGTTATTCACCGCTCGTAGTAATAGGAAAATCAGATTAGATCAAAGAAAAAGAACAGGTTTAATTTCTTGGATCAGAGCTTCCTCTCGGATCCCTTGAGGTGATCCGTATTTCATAACCTCAGCCCAATTTACCTCTATGTCGGTAAGAGGAATAGTAGAGTGCAGCTTAACTCCTTCAAGAGTCCTAATACATAATTGTTCAGACATACCAAGTTCATGAGCTAAATAACAATACCTTCAAGAGGATCTGCAGAATTTTCTCTGTAACCCCCCCCCCGCCCCCTCCAAAAAAAAAAAAAATCTTAAATATCTTATACTTTTACAAGTATATATGTATGATTTAACTTTTTTAATGTTATATTTAGCTTTATAATGAATTGCCTTCCAGTAAAAAAATTTTAAACTTGCAACAGCAAAAAAAAAATAATTTTCATTTCTCGAGAAACAATGCTAAACTTTTAAGAATTCTGGTTTTTTTTTTCCTAGTTACATTTCATTTTTATTCTTTCACAGTCCAGAAAAAAAGTTATTTTTTCGTAGTAAAGTTGGAACAGAGGAAGTAGGCTGCAAGAACTAACATAAGTACACAACAAACTGCTAACATCACACTGTAGTTACTTTCCAAGTAATTCCCCAAGATTGAAATATACTCAGCTGGAAGACTGATGTCGCTCTAAAGCTGATTAACAAATATCATAATTTGTTTAATAAAGTATCCAGTTGAAAACTTTACAGGTCAAAATAAACTGAAACCCTCAGCTACATGAGACACACTACTTATTGATTGAATTACCAGAAATTTAAAGTTAGGAAATTAAAACAATAATAACTAATAGATATATAAAATTTATTATATCTCTATTTCTCTTGTCAGACAATACAGACAATGTAGAAAAAAGACACAGATGTATAATTCAGGACAATTTTTTTTTTAGGGAACGTTTCTCCACGAGTGTCTGCTTCAGTTCTAATATGGCAGGAGTCAGGTGGCAAGCTGCGAGAGGGTAGTAGTAGCAGCAGTAGTAGTAATAGTACTAGTAGTCAGCTTAGTATGTACGGAGAATCGTGCGTGTGGTAAGCAGTGACATTGTGACTCTGTCCAGACATCTGACACACCCGTCTGCTTGATAACTACCATAAAATCAGCTCAAAAATACAAGTCAAGCTCGTTAATCTTTTAAATAACAAATTATAGCACTACATGGAAACCACAACTGCACCTTCCTTGCTTTCTCTGTTGCAAATTATTCTATGATGTGCTCAAATTCAGTTTTCTTCAGTTTCTTATCTTTCTACACTCAGCAGAACAAGATCACAGTCCGCCTTGACTCAGAGAGGATCTCACATATAAAAGTATTAGTTTTAAACTTGCTGAATGATCTCTCACAGCTGGCGATGGAAACTGCAATAGTTAGCATTATCTGAATAACAATGTGAAGACTGGGGAAGATGCTCTCGTCTCCATACTCAACAATAAAGTTAAGAAGTTCTTCAGATCTTCACATTTTCATGTCGGCCTAACTTGATAGCAACATTCCGCAATCCAAAAATTTCTTCATATAGATGCTGTCCATCAACATCAGAGCTTTTAAATTCTTCTTTACGTCGTTACTATCGCCGCCGTGACACAGACCCTCGACATCAAGAAGGGGCCCGAACTTGCATCAGTGTAGTGCAAACGAGTGAACCTTTCATCCAATTCTATGTTGAAGACGGTCGAGTGTTTCCATCATGACTTCTCATTTCCTCCTTGGCTGTTAACCCAGCGTCTCTAAGGTTCTCATCATCCATTCGTTTTATTTCGTCTCTGACGTCTTTCAACTACAATATTTCATTCTTGACAGAGATCGAGTCTTTTCTCGAGTGACCAACACTTCTCTATCGTCATCAAAATGATCTCGGAGGCTTTCATATCCAGGGCAGCATCGTGGAAGTTCATGCTAGGATCCGCAGCTCATGTGAATATGGTCAATGTGGATGAGTACTTGGCTCCAAAATCATAGCGAAGTCAGAAAATAGTAACTGAGCATGAGGTTAAACAGCCCGCCTAGTGTCACTTCTAGTTTCATTGGTTTCGTTTTCGTTGTCTTTCATGTCCTGGACAGCGTGTTGATGGGCTTCATTGTTTCTGTCCACGCACTTCACATATTTCGAACTCAGACTTAACAACCACAGGCACTGTGGTTGTTTAGTCTTAACCCACCACTTTGTTGAACGAGAGAACATGTACCGACCTTCGATGGTTTCAAAAAACGTGACCATCATTATCCTGTTTGGCTGCACGTACACCTACCAAGGTGATGAGTGATTACACAATTCACAAACACTGCCAGGTTGTTTTTCTCATTCTTAACGAACACCCCTTCTGTGTCCAGCCATCACAGCAGCGTTGTCAAAAGTCTGCGGTTATATTAACGGCTTTATACATCATTAGTAAGGTATCACTTAGATTATGCAACTCATTTCGGTCTCCATACTAACAGAATGGATATAAATTCATTAAAAAACATTCAGCGTAGAATGACTAATTAATACATAGCATTAGAAATCTTCCTTATGAAAGAGATTGAAGACCCTTAAACTTTTTTTTATATTTTATTTAAAACATCTACAGTGTTACATTATGTTATACATAAGCTCACTGGAGCCAAGAAACAGACTGTACTAACAATTCAGATGCAATACGAAATACAGAGCAATTTACTATAAACACACATACACCAACTGTAGCATATCACATTCCCTATACTCAACCCACTGTTCCACATATATGTATATAAAACATACACTAACACGCACGTATACAATTATACATATACATATATACAACTAACAATATATAGCCCACACAATGACTTACAATTTGCATCAACGGTTATCACAGTGATCAGTACAAATCTATTTCAAAGTAGGGAGGGAAACCCCCACAAACAGCGGTAGGTATATTAAATCAGCACTTTATCACACATGACATATAACAGTGACAGCCACCAGGTAACCTCTCATCTTAAAAATTCAAATGTAAATCAACACATGGTTGCAGGGTCCTCTACAAAACTCAGGTATCTCCGGGTTTTACAGGACAACAAACATTAACCAAAGTACAGTAAGTGGGACATAATGCATATGAAGTATGCAGGCCTAGAGAAAATCCACAACACTGTAGTGGATAACTAAATCATACAAAAAAACAACAGAACATGGTTTTTATAATAACTTAAGTAAACTAATCAACAAGCTTGCAACTAATGCAACTAGTGAAGAACACACCATGAAGGTACGGAGAAATGACAGTTAACGTTACATCGCCTTTGCTGTACCTTGTTCCACACTCGGTCAACCAAACCATTACACACTATCCAACTTGGCCTATAGCAGTGAACGCATTGTAACATATCTACCCTACAACAATATTAGTCTGCGACAAACGGCTAACCTCCAGAACTTCCCCTTAAGTCCTCAAAGCCACCTTTTCCCCCCCCCGTCCCGTGTGTCACAGCTTCAAGAATACACGCTCACTCTGCACGGTTCGCCATCACCATCTACACAACATCCTCATCTCGGCTTTGGATCGCACCATCTACTTTTCTAAGCACATGCCGTGCCATACTAGAACATCCACCTGAAAGACATGGTAAACCGATCCAGCCCACTCCGACCCCCCCCCCGTCCCGACCACTCCCAGGCTGTACTATGGAGGAGCCGAGATCTAAGAACCATTAGACAGCCGAACACATCAAAAGGACACAGTAAATGACTGACTTGATCAATGTTGCACGCCTAAAATCCGACCCATTTCACATCTAAGCAAAACATCCAAGACTCGTCCGTCCCCCCCCTCCTTCCCCCTGTTCCACCCCTTGTCATACTACTACTCAGTCCACTAGCACGCCAGATCATCGTGACCACCAGCCATTGCCGTCTGTTCAACCAATCCGCGAAGTTTCGCCACCGTCATACCGTGATAACCCTCAGAAAAAACTCAACCCACCTACTACCACAGACGCTTCATTTCTGCACATTGTCCTGTAAAAACGTTGCAGCCAACGCACTGACCCCACTGGTGCCCCGCACCTATGCATTCCCCAAGACATGTACAAATTATTTCCCCGATGATGTACCTAATCGCCTCGTGCCACATCTTGTGTCACCTCATCCACGTCGAAGAGTAACGTCCTTAAAATAGTCACCCTTACCCTCAACCCATCCCAAATACACCCTGCATCCACAACCTTACTCTTCTTTTGGGCAAAAAACCCCTT
>NC_069485.1:17828222-17888696 GCF_026875155.1 Cherax quadricarinatus
CCCTTTTTCCGGGTTAAATTAGAGGTTATTTGTCTTGTCTTAAATAAAAATGATATGACGTTGTTCAATATGATGATCTGAGGTAAAAAAGGGGGGGGGGGTAGTTGAAATGTCTAAAAATATTTGTTATTGAATGTGCTAATTAATGTGTATATTGGGCATGGGGATGCGAGGAGGCTTAATAAACTGATTCGGTATTTTTATAATCTTATGTAAGTTGGGCATGTATGACACTGATATAATTCCTGTGAATTTTAAATTTTCATAAGTCACGTTCTATTATCTATCAATTTTTGTACATATGTTATATGTAATATGCGAATCCGTGACTATATAAATGTGTAATGGTCTCATGGATGACGGTATTCATAATTAATATAAATGGTTTTTAGTTAGTCATAATACTAAGTTCAATCTTATGTTCTTTTTCCTAAAATTATTGTCATGTCGGCATAATGTATGTTTCTTATATTAAGGAGAATTTTTTTTTTTTATTGTCAACAAATACTATGTTCAAGGTTTTAAATCATGTTGGTTATTGTTTCTGTGTTCACTGAACAATGGTAAGATCTGGGGTGGGCGGGGGTGGGGGTTGTGGAGTACGACTCAACAATGGTAGGATCTGGGGTGGCGGGGGGGGGGAGGGGTTGTGGGAGTACGACTCAACCAATGGTAGGATCTGGGGTGGCGGGGGGGAGGGGTTGTGTGAGTACGACTCAAACATATTTTATACATGCACTTAATTAATGTGTATATTGCTGATAGCAAGGGGTAATTGAGAATTGTTTTTTAATTAGTATTGCTTGCACAGTTTTCCTTGGTTTTGTATAAAGACATTTTACATGTATTAGGTGTGTGTAGTGTACTAAGTGACATATTATTGTAACTTGAAATGATGTGATTGATTGTATAATGTTGTTCATCACACACGTGTTGTGGGTTGTACTGAGTCATGTGAAGAGGAAATTTTCAAAGGCATGTAAACGAGCAGTGGTTTTGATTATGAGGACATAATTGTTTTTGTATTATCTGACTCTGTATGCTTTTATTTATTTATTTTTAATGTGTGTTTTAAATAAAATATAAAAAAAAAAAACTTACGAACAAGTGTTACAGGCAACACGGCATCACCTGCATTCGTAATAGTTATGGTGTTAGTGATGGTGCTGATAGTGTTGCTGCTATTATTTACATTCTTGTTTTCCTCAGGTTCACTATAATAATTAGTTTCTGGGATATTGTTTGCTTCGTCTTGCGTGAAGACCGAGAGGAATAACTGATTAATATCGATCATATTTCTTTTTCATTACAACTTTTCCTCTCAGGAATTAGTTTTAAGCGGATGCAACCTTTCTATTTATTATTGAAAGCATAATTTAAATTTGTCTTTGATCCCTTCCTTACGTTAAATTCAAAATGTCGTTTGTTTTTCTGCATATATCTTTTAAAACCTGTCTTTTAATACGAGTTTATTAGTTCTTGATGTAAGTCTCTACTCTATCCATACATGATAAATTCCTTTCCAATGAACCCATAAAATGGTTTAACTTCCTTCTGTAACACATCATTGTTTCCCACTGAGGGAAGGTGACCTAACAAAGAGGAAAACACTTTCATTGTCATTCATTCAATCACTGTTTTGCCAGAAGCACAGATCAGATTGTCCTCTACACTGCAACATTCCCATCCCCTCCTCAGAGTGCACTTTCCACTTCCAAATCATAAAATCAAGTTGCTTCCACTTCAGTTTAACACTTTCACATTCTTGCTGGATGTTAAAGGCCCCTAGGACTCAAAGCCTCTTAAACCTTCCTCCCAACTTTTCCAAGGACGACCACTTCCCCTTTTTCCTAGTCTTCCTAGTTTTTATTTGCTCCATACTTTCTAAGTATCCAGGCTACCACATCAGTTCTACTCAAACCTTCAAATAATACTTTTGCTAACCCTACACTTCCTAATCTTCAAACTTCGAATCCTTTGCATAATATACACACTTCACATTGCCCACTAAACACGACATTTCCACTTCCTCCAGCTTCTTCATCGCTGAAAATTTTAAGATTCATGCTTTACACTCACGCATCAGTGTTGGTGCCATTATACTCTAATACACTACCCTTTTTGCTTCTATGCATATAGTTCTTTGTCTTTACATATGCCTCGATGAACCACCCATCTTTCTTCAATCTATGATTCCCTTCATCTCTTACGAAGTAATTCACCAACAAAGCAACTCCAAAGTATCTGAATATATATACTTTATCCATACTCCTTCCATCCAGTCTGATATCCAATCTCGAATTGCCTAGATTTATTGATATTCTCATCACCTTCCTCTTTCTTATGTTCACATTTAATTTCCGTCTTTTACATATCTCCCCAAATTTGTCTACCAACCTTTGCAACTTTTCTTCAGAATCTACGAGAAGAGCAATGTCATCGGAAAATAACAGCTGTGATAACCCTCAGTTTGTATTAGATTCATTATCTTCTAATACCACACCTCTTCCCAACACTCATTATTCACTTTTTTTACATCCCCATCTATGAATATTAAACCATGGTGGCATCACATCCGTGTGTAAGTCCTACATTCACTGCAAAATAATCTCTCCTAAATACCCTAACCTACATTGCTACCCTATCCATATGTTTTTTTTTTAAATCCAGTTCTAAGTAATGCTCACTTTTATGCTGCAATGTAAATACTTCATCTACACGTCATTTACAACTTTTTTTCGATCTTATTTAACTATGGGAAATTTACGCGTATGTACTTTGTGCAGTTTTCATAGTTTATTTAAAAGTATCATAATGACAGTTCTCTTCGTTATCAAAATCAGCACTTAACAGATGCTTTCTAAACAGATGCTCTCTAAACAAATGCTCTCTAAACAGATGCTTTCTAAACAGATGCTCTCTAAACAAATGTTCTCTAAACAGATGCTTTCTAAACAGATGCTCTCTAAACAGAAGCTTTCTAAACAGATGCTCTCTAAACATATGCTCCTCTCTAAGCAGATGTCTCTCTAAGCAGATGCTCTCTAAACAGAAGCTTTCTAAACAGATGCTCTCTAAACAGATGCTCTCTAAACAGAAGCTTTCTAAACAGATGCTCTCTAAACAGATGCTCTCTAAACAGATGCTCTCTAAACAGATGCTCTCTAAACAGATGCTCTCTAAACAGATGCTCTCTAAACAGATGCTCTCTAAACAGATGCTCTCTAAACAGAAGCTTTCTAAACAGATGCTCTCTAACAGATGCTCTCTAAACAGATGCTCTCTAAAACAGATGCTCTCTAAACAGATGCTCTCTAAACAGATGCTCTCTAAACAGATGCTCTCTAAACAGATGCTCTCTAAACAGATGCTCTCTAAACAGATGCTCTCTAAACAGATGCTCTCTAAACAGATGCTCTCTAAACAGATGCTCTTATAAACAGATGCTCTCTAAACAGATGCTCTCTAAACAGATGCTCTCTAAACAGATGCTCTCTAAACAGATGCTCTCTAAACAGATGCTCTCTAAACAGATGCTCTCTAAACAGATGCTCTCTAAACAAATGCTCTCTAAACAGATGCTTTCTAAACAGATGCTCTCTAAACATATGCTCCTCTCTAAGCAGATGCTCTCTAAGCAGATGCTCTCTAAACAGAAGCTTTCTAAACAGATGCTCTCTAAACAGATGCTCTCTAAACAGATGCTCTCTAAACAAATGCTCTCTAAACAGAAGCTTTCTAAACAGATGCTCTCTAAACAAATGTTCTCTAAACAGATGCTCTCTAAACAAATGCTCTCTAAACAGAAGCTTTCTAAACAGATGCTCTCTAAACAGATGCTCTCTAAACAGATGCTCTCTAAACAGATGCTCTCTAAACAGATGCTCTCTAAACAGATGCTCTCTAAACAGATGCTCTCTAAACAGATGCTCTCTAAACAGATGCTCTCTAAACAGATGCTCTCTAAACAGATGCTCTCTAAACAGAAGCTTTCTAAACAGAAGCTCTCTAAAGTTTCTGTAGAACGACACCCTGGGACATTTTTTTTCATTATTTTCACTGTCATTCTTCGATTTAGTTTCAAATGTTTTGGATTTGCGGTTGCTCTCACCAAGTTCTTGCGTGATATTCAGATTATTAACAGGGAAATATGTGTTTGCCAGAACCAAATCAAGCAGGTTATTTTTCTGTCTGCTCAGAGACAAACTTTTGTTTTAAATAAGTTGTCACTTTTTTTAAAAACAGTCCTTGACTACCTTTAGGAAGTAGTTTGATTATTGTGGGGATCCAGTCAATTTAGCTAATGTTAAGTCACCTAAAATCTCTATACTTTCATGTCTTTAAACCTTAAAGAGTATAATGTATATCGTTGTTCAGATTACAACTACTATTAATGCAAAAAAATGAAGGCATTTGCTAATAATATATTTTAAAACATATCTCTTGTTAAAGTTTAGAATCATATAGTTGGTTTAAACTTTATATTTTAAACTAAATATCACGAAATATATCGGCAACTATATATAAACTGGTTATTTGCAGGTAGTAAGCAGCAACCTCAGAACGCAGCTGGTAGACTGGTGCTGACATCAACTTGGTTGGTCGCCATCATTCTAGTTGCAGTCTACACTGGTAACCTGACTGCTTTCCTCTCTATTCCTCGCGTTGAGAAGTTGCCTCAGACGGTCAAGGAAATGATTGACTTAGGCTACGACTTTTCAATCAGTTATGGCTACTCACAGTATGAAAAATTAAAGGTTACGACATACGAGGTCTTATTTTAAAATTTAAAATACAATTAAATTAATATGTTTAGAAGATCAGCAACTTTGGAAATAGTAAAGAGCAGGAAATGCTTTATTTATAAGTTAAAGAAGGTCCTACTACGTTAAATTAATCGGCAACAAAAATCAAAAATAAATTTTATATGGTCGCTCGGGAATCCGGGAGAGAACATTAATATTATTACTCGGGAGGAGTTATTCACCGCTCGTAGTAATAGGAAAATCAGATTAGATCAAAGAAAAAGAACAGGTTTAATTTCTTGGATCAGAGCTTCCTCTCGGATCCCTTGAGGTGATCCGTATTTCATAACCTCAGCCCAATTTACCTCTATGTCGGTAAGAGGAATAGTAGAGCTGCAGCTTAACTCCTTCAAGAGTCCTAATACATAATTGTCAGACATACCAAGTTCATGAGCTAAATAACAATACCTTCAAGAGGATCTGCAGAATTTTCTCTGTAACCCCCCCGCCCCCTCAAAAAAAAATCTTAAATATCTTATACTTTTACAAGTATATATGTATGATTTAACTTTTTTTAATGTTATATTTAGCTTTATAATGAATTGCCTTCCAGTAAAAAATTTTTAAACTTGCAACAGCAAAAAAAAAATAATTTTCATTTCTCGAGAAACAATGCTAAACTTTTAAGAATTCTGGTTTTTTTTTTCCTAGTTACATTTCATTTTTATTCTTTCACAGTCCAGAAAAAAAGTTATTTTTTCGTAGTAAAGTTGGAACAGAGGAAGTAGGCTGCAAGAACTAACATAAGTACACAACAAACTGCTAACATCACACTGTAGTTACTTTCCAAGTAATTCCCAAGATTGAAATATACTCAGCTGGAAGACTGATGTCGCTCTAAAGCTGATTAACAAATATCATAATTTGTTTAATAAAGTATCCAGTTGAAAACTTTACAGGTCAAAATAAACTGAAACCCTCAGCTACATGAGACACACTACTTATTGATTGAATTACCAGCAATTAGTTAGGAAATTAAAACAATAATAACTAATAGATATATATAATTTATTATATCTCTATTTCTCTTGTCAGACAATACAGACAATGTAGAAAAAAGACACAGATGTATAATTCAGGACAATTTTTTTTTTAGGGAACGTTTCTCCACGAGTGTCTGCTTCAGTTCTAATATGGCAGGAGTCAGGTGGCAAGCTGCGAGAGGGTAGTAGTAGCAGCAGTAGTAGTAATAGTACTAGTAGTCAGCTTAGTATGTACGGAGAATCGTGCGTGTGGTAAGCAGTGACATTGTGACTCTGTCCAGACATCTGACACACCCGTCTGCTTGATAACTACCATAAAATCAGCTCAAAAATACAAGTCAAGCTCGTTAATCTTTTAAATAACAAATTATAGCACTACATGGAAACCACAACTGCACCTTCCTTGCTTTCTCTGTTGTAAATTATTCTATGATGTGCTCAAATTCAGTTTTCTTCAGTTTCTTATCTTTCTACACTCAGCAGAACAAGATCACAGTCCGCCTTGACTCAGAGAGGATCTCACATATAAAAGTATTAGTTTTAACTTGCTGAATGATCTCTCACAGCTGGCGATGGAAACTGCAATAGTTAGCATTATCTGAATAACAATGTGAAGACTGGGGAAGATGCTCTCGTCTCCATACTCAACAATAAAGTTAAGAAGTTCTTCAGATCTTCACATTTTCATGTCGGCCTAACTTGATAGCAACATTCCGCAATCCAAAATTTCTTCATATAGATGCTGTCCATCAACATCAGAGCTTTTAAATTCTTCTTTACGTCGTTACTATCGCCGCCGTGACACAGTCCCTCGACATCAAGAAGGGGCCCGAACTTGGCATCAGTGTAGTGCAAACGAGTGAACCTTTCATCCAATTCTATGTGAAGACGGTCGAGTGTTTCCATCATGACTTCTCATTTCCTCCTTGGCTGTTAACCCAGCGTCTCTAAGGTTCTCATCATCCATTCGTTTATTTCGTCTCTGACGTCTTTCAACTACAATATTTCATTCTTGACAGAGATCGAGTCTTTTCTCGAGTGACCAACACTTCTCTTTCGTCATCAAAATGATCTCGGAGGCTTTCATATCCAGGGCAGCATCGTGGAAGTTCATGCTAGGATCCTGCAGCCTCATGTGAATATGGTCAATGTGGATGAGTACTTGGCTCCAAAATCATAGCGAAGTCAGAAAATAGTAACTGAGCATGAGGTTAAACAGCTGCCTAGTGTCACTTCTAGTTTCATTGGTTTCGTTTTCGTTGTCTTTCATGTCCTGGACAGCGTGTTGATGGGCTTCATTGTTTCTGTCCACGCACTTCACATAGTTTCGAACTCAGACTTAACAACCACAGGCACTGTGGTTTAGTCTTAACCCACCACTTTGTTGAACGAGAGAACATGTACCGACCTTCGATGGTTTCAAAAAACGTGACCATCATTATCCTGTTTGGCTGCACGTACACCTACCAAGGTGAGTGAGTGATTATCACAATTCACAAACACTGCCAGGTTGTTTTTCTCATTCTTAACGAACACCACTTCTGTGTCCAGCCATCACAGCAGCGTTGTCATAGTCCAGCGGTTATATTACGGCTTTATACATCATTAGTAAGGTATCACTTAGATTATGCAACTCAGTTCTGGTCTCCATACTACAGAATGGATATAAATTCATTAAAAAACATTCAGCGTAGAATGACTAAATTAATACATAGCATTAGAAATCTTCCTTATGAAGAAAGATTGAAGACCCTTAAACTTTTTTTTATATTTTATTTAAAACATCTACAGTGTATACATTATGTTATACATAAGCTCACTGGAGCCAAGAAACAGACTGTACTAACAATTCAGATGCAATACGAAATACAGAGCAATTTACTATAAACACACATACACCAACTGTAGCCATATCACATTCCCTATACTCAACCCACTGTTCCACATATATGTATATATACACATACACTAACACGCACGTATACAATTATACATATACATATATACAACTAACAATATATAGCCCACACAATGACTTACAATTTGCATCACGGTTTATCACAGTGATCAGTACAAATCTATTTCATGTATGGAGGGAAACCCCCACAAACAGCGGTAAGGTATATTAAATCAGCACTTTATCACACATGACATATAACAGTGACAGCCACCAGGTAACCTCTCATCTTAAAAATTCAAAATGTAAATCAACACATGGTTGCAGGGTCCTCTACAAAACTCAGGTATCTCCGGGTGTACAGGACAACAAACATTAACAAAGTACAGTAAGTGGGACATAATGCATATGAAGTATGCAGGCCTAGAGAAAATCCACAACACTGTAGTGGATAACTAATCATACAAAAAAACAACAGAACATGGTTTTTATAATAACTTAAGTAAACTAATCAACAAGCGTTGCAACTAATGCAACTAGTGAAGAACACACCATGAAGGTACGGAGAAATGACAGTATACGTTACATCGCCTTTGCTGTACCTTGTTCCACACTCGGTCAACCAAACCATTACACACTATCCAACTTGGCCTATAGCAGTGAACGCATTGTAACATATCTACCCTACAAGCATTAGTCTGCGACAAACGGCTAACCTCCAGAACTTCCCCTTAAGTCCTCAAAGCCACCTTTCCCCCCCCCCCCCGTCCCGTGTGTCACAGCCTTCAAGAATACACGCTGCACTCTGCACGGCTTCGCCATCACCATCTACACAACATCCTCATCTCGGCTAGGATCGCAGCCCATCTACTTTCTAAGCACATGCCCGTGCCATACTAGAACATCCACCTGAAAGACATGGTAAACCGATCCAGCCCACTCCGACCCCCCCCCCCCGTCCCGACACTCCCAGGCTGTACTATGGAGGAGCCGAGATCTAAGAACCATTGACAGCCGAAACACACTCAAGGACACAGTAATGACAGACTTGATCAATGTTGCACGCCATACATCCGACCCATTTCACATCTAAGCCAACAACATCCAAGACTCGTCCCGTCCCTCCCCTCCTACCCCCTGCTTCCACCCCTGTCATACTACTACTCAGTCCACTAGCACGCCAGATCATCGCTGACCACCAGCCCATTGCCGTCCTGTTCCCACCAATCCGCGAAGTTTCGCCACCGTCATACCGCGATAACCCTCAGGAAAAAACTCAACCCACCTACTACCACAGACGCTTCTATTTCTGCACATTGTCCTGTAAAAACGTGCAGCCAACGCACTGACCCTACCGGTGCCCCGCACCTTATGCATTCCCCAAGACATGTACAAATATTCCACGATGATGTACCTAATCGCTCGTGCCACATCTTGTGTCACCTCATCCACGTCGAAGAGTAACGTCCTTAAAATAGTCACCCTACCTCCTCCCAACATCCCAAATACACCCTGCATCCACAACCTTACCTCTTCTAGAGTGGGACAAAAATACACCACGTGAAAAGTCGTTTCCTCATCACCACAATGCACGCAAGTTACATCCCGAACAAAACCCATTTTCCATAACATCACCTTAGAGGCCAGGATCCCCATGATAAATCTATTCACCACCTCAAGCACCTTAGTGGGTACACAAAGCCTCCGGAATTCCTCCCAAATCACCTTCCAATTATAAGTGGGATAAATCTTCACCCCTGGCAATGCTGCCTGCCGAACCCCCACACTCACCAGCCTTCCTATGCTCATACCACATTCATCCCTCACCCCTAACATATATCACAGCAAATCCTCACACGCCTCTAGCTCCTTTCCACGCCACCAACACCAGACTTCCCTCCCGACCTCTCCCACGCTACGTCCTCTAGCCCCCCTAGTCGTAAGTAACGCACTTAGACATATATTGCTCTCACCCTAGGTCCCAAAGCTAGCAAACCTAAACCCCCCATTCGTACTCCAGACATCACCACCTCACGCCCCAACCATGCCCGTCCATATCCCCAAACATACCTCAATGCCCATCTCTGTATCTCCGTTACGTCACAGGTCCTCAAAGGATATACAGCTACCACTCCCCAGAACTTACTATACACAAGTGAATTCACGACCATCACCCATTGATGCAAAGAGGAATCCCCGGCTCATAATCCTCGTAGTCTGCCCAGCGCCTTGTCCCGTACCGCCACCGAATTAACCTCCCTGCTTGCCTGTTTGTCCGCCAAATACATAATCTCGCAGATCCTAATCCTATCCAAACATGTCCATCCAAACCCCATGCCCATCCTCCCCCTACCCAGCTCCCCACCTCTAGCAACATCGACTTGCGCCTGTTAACCCTCATGCCTGATGGAGCCCCAAACTTTTCAATGACCTCACCCACAAGACATAATCCTCCCATGCACTGATCAAAACCGTTGTATCATCAACATACCCACTACACGCCCCACCGACTTATCCCCACACCCCCTCCTCCATCCCTGATCCACCAGCTCATAAAACGGATTTTGTACACATGTGAACAAGATTTGGAAAAGCGGGCACCCCTGCCTCAAACCTTGTTCCATGCCTATAATGCCCCCCAATCGTCCATTCACCTGAACTCTCATCATCACCCCAGCATACAATGCCTCTACCCATCCCACTACTTTCGCACCAAAACCCAAGCCATACAAACACTCAAGCATAAATCCCCTATCCACACAATCGTACGCATTTTCCCAGTCCAAACCAAGAACACCTCCTCCTCCAACCCCTCTAGGAAATCTTGGATACGGCCATGCCATTCCCGCATACTTCTCCCAGGAATTCCATACTGTCCTTTATGTAATACCGACCCCAGGGCCCCCTTCAAACGATTACCCAATACCTTTGATAAAACCTTGTAATCAGCACACATTAAAGATATTGCTCTGTAAGTACTCAGTACATGCTCACCTCCCTTCTTAGGCACCAACACTACAACACCCATTCGTTGTGACTCACCCATCCTCCCACCTGCCAACATATTATTTAGAACCCCAGCAAAAACATGCCTGATGCAACTCCAATGTGTCCTGTAAAATTCAATTGTAAACCCATCAATGCCCGGCGTCTTGCCAGTCCGCATCCCAAAAATCGCTACTGCAACCTCCTTCTCACATATATCCTCCTCCATACTCTCTCTAACCTTCGTCCCCAGCACGTCTCGCCCCTCCCCCACCAATTCCCGCAAACCAAAACCCCCCACCCCCTCCATTTTTCCCTAAACCAAGCTTCAGCGTAATAGCTCATGCTTTCTGTAGCGGCAAAAACTGTACCATCCTGGTATCCCCCCACCCCCGAGCTTGCCACTAATCGCAACATGGTAGTCACAGCCTGACATTCTTGGAACTTGCGTAACACAAAACCAGATGGCTTGTCGCCCCATAGCACATCCTCTAATTTCGAACGATAACATATCCCATTGAAATGTTCATTGCGGATGTCTGCAAATCTATCCCTTATGGATTCCACCTCCCCATCCCTCACACCCCCTGTCGTAACAGTCCTTCAGCTGAGATTCCAAAATAATTTTGTAAGCCACAACATCATCTCACTTCCTCCCTCCCCTGCCTCGGAAATAGATCGCAATGCAAGGCTTTGCTTTCAACTCCCACTAATCAATGAGCTGCATTACCCTATCCCTGCCCTCCATGAACCTGCCCCACCATTCTTCAAACCCCGCACCTCCTTCCTCATCCCTAAGCAATCCAGCGTTCAACTTCCAATAACCAGCATGAATCCTGACCACTCCCTCCCACCGCAAGTCAGCAATTACTGCTCTGTGATCCGAGAAACCTACATCAACCGTTTGCACGCCCCTCACCTCTATACCCTGCATTACGTAAATTCTATCTAGTTTCACAGCATATTCTCTCCTGACAAAAGTGCGCTCCGTCGCTAAGCCACTCCCCCCATCTATGTGGACAACACCAACATTTTGCAACGTGTCCTGCAGAACCTTCAGTACACACTCCGCCCCCCTCGGTTCTACGTTCCTTTCCAACGAATCACACTTCCAATCCCACCGCAAGTCGATACTGCCATCCCCGGCCCCCACAACCCTGCTGTAAATAATACAGTATTCTCTCCTGACAAAAGTCGCTTTAACCCTCATTAGTTACCCAACATGCATATGTCCTGCAAACTAAGTACACACTCCGCTCTCTACTTCCATTTCACCATCTACACGTCCAACCCCTCCTCCAAGTCGTGACTGCAGCAATGGCTGTGTGTGTCCTTAATTGCTTTAATCCTTTACGTTACCCACCTGCATTTTAACTGCTGGAAACAAACTCATACATCCATAACCATCTCACTCGCACAATCACCCATCCAAACTAAGAATGTGTTCCTTATGTAAACGTACATCCAACCCAGAACTCTCAAACTAACAACCACACTTGTTATCCACCAACCATTCAACAATTTAAGAAGTGTCCGAAAAGCTAATAAACGGGCTTTCCCTCCTATGCCACTTGCTTATTCGATACACCATTTCACGTTAGGGCCCCAGGCAATCACAGGTTTCCTTTACCCTGTTTCTATCCTCACATCTTCCTGCACCCTCACTGGCGTTGTTCCTGGCAGCCTGTATAGTCCTTGTGCTTAGCGCTCTTTTGATTAAATAATAATAATAATGCGTTGTTCCTGCATCACTGTGCCAGCCCATACCTCCTTCAACTCCTCCGCCGCCCACGCCTTTTTCCCCGGGCGCTGGCCGGGTGTGAGAACCTCCTCTACCTCCGCCGTTCCAGCCGTTCTCTTTCTGGAGCCGCCACTCACACTCATATCTACTTCCTGGGCTTGCTCCTGATGTACTTCCACTTGCACAACTTGCTGCAAGGTACCTTCACTGGGGTTCCCTCCCCGGCATCGGTACCGTCGTGACTGCCTCACCTTCACTGAAGACACCAGTCACAGTTGTTCCCAAAAAATCCTGGAGTACCTCCTCCACGAAGTGCTCCTGAGGTACACTGTCCTGACACACTTTCTCTCCTGACAATTCATCCACAACCTCTGATCGCTCAGGGAGCATGACACACTGGTCAGCCGACTGTTCCTCACGGTCTACCTCCTCGCTCCAACGACCACTCTGGGAGTCAGCTCCACCGCCCACCTCGGGCCCCAATTCACACAATCGTTGCTCCACTGCCGACGTTTCAGGCCCTCTGGCCGGTTGCTGCCTTGGACACTCTGCCGCCATATGATCATATGAGCAACACAGACAACACGTCTGCCACTGACCGGTGCAATGCACAAAAACCTGCATTCTGTATCCTTCCAACATCATGTATGAGGAGATTGGCAGGGCCAACGACACTTTGAGGGTGTAGGATCCCTCAGGGAGCCCCTTGTACGGCCCATCCTTCCAGACTCCCATCGTTGCCGAATGGACCCGACCATAGCTGCTAAATGCCTCCTTCAATCCATATGCAGTTGCCTCAAAAGGCACATTATGCACCTTAACCCACGTGTAATATTTGGATACATCGTGCAAGACGATGTCCACCGCCAAGTTGACATTATTCTCTTCTCCTGGAATTCTTCGACGAGCTTGTTATACAAACTGGCACGATTTAATTTAACGAAGATCCTTGATGTCCAGTTCAGCGCCACACCATATAAGTCCTCTGTTGGTACGCCGTAGACGTCTCTAATGATGGTTGGCAATAAGACGTGCATCATTGCAGAACTAAACGTGCCTCTGACCAGCTCTATGCAGACGGTGTTGACACGGCGGCCCCTTCCCTCTGCCATCTTGTCGTTGCACTGCCAAAAAACACCTCCAGAGGGCAGGTGTAGCAGACCAGGTGAGCATCCTATAGCAACGCTCTTCTTGCCGAATAAGGCAAGCGAAAATTTGTGTAAGCAATAATTTCGCAAAAATCATTCTGAACCTAACGAAAAAATTATATTCCATTACGTCGTACCGAATAGGTAAAATTAGTCAATTAGCAAGAACTCATTTAAAATAAAGTATTTTTTTTTTAAATTTTCTGTTATACATTTAAAGATATATTTTTTCATTTATGTAAATATAAAAAATAATTATTTTGCACCAAAAGAATCTTAGAAAAATTATCTTAACCTTATTATAACAAGTGCAATTAATTTAGCCTAATCCAGCTGAATATATTTTATATAAGTCTACAGTAATTTTATAATAAACAAACGCAATGAAATATATTTTTTTTCGTTATATTCAAAAATGATTTTTGATTCTAATATCCGCAGATTTATTCTGATATTCGCAGATTTATTCCAGAAATGATATCACTCTGCTTATTCGGCAGAGATTCCCATTATTTTTTAAGGATTGAGTCAATGATGGGAATAATACCTTATTTCCTCAAATCATGAGCATCATGGCACTTCCGGAGAGTTACGTTGTATAAACAAGTAAACAAAAATTCCCTGTTTTTTTTTTTTTTCAATTTTTAGGGACTCGTAACACTGACTTGTTAATATTAATGCTATAGTAATCGTTTATTACGTATCGTCGAGTAGCTGTCTTATTGCAGTTTATGCTTTCAAATATATTCATACGCACATGTATACATATGTATACTTATACATAAGTACATGTACGAAAATATTTGTATATACATGTAAACATACAAATCAGGTACATATACACAAACATATATTCTCACAAGTATAGATACACACATGTATTTATATCCATACATACAAATTCACGAACATACACGAACATGTGTGTGCATATTCATTCACACATATTCACATGTATTTTTCCTTTTACGTGCATTGAGGTAGAGAGAGCTGGGCTTATAAAATAAAGGGATACCTTTTTCAGATTACAGAGGGACAATAATACATCTAGTTCATTCATACATAGACATATGAAAATTTCTAATAAGTTATTTTCTGTGAGGTTAATAACTTATAACATCTTGGTCCCTGTGAATCCATTGTCTGAATAACTTTTTGTAGTTTTATTTGTAGATTAAAGATTTCTGAGAAACATTATTTTAGTTGTATTAAATAATTTAGGTTGAATGTTTTTGGAATTCATTTGGTCCAGTGTTGTTGTATTTATTGTTAAGGTAATATGTTTATTATTAGTTCTTCTGAGATAGTTTTATGTACTTAAATACCTCTTGAGTTTTCCCAAGTAAAGAAGTTTCAGTTATAAGACAGTAATCCCTGGAGTCTTCCACCAATGAGTATTGAAGAATGATGGGATGAATATCACTCTTAATTTGCATCCTTTACCCATCAGATTTCTGATCTCATACACTTTAACATGCTACTGTTTAATTAAACGTTTTTTGTATATACTTTGGGGAATTCCCAGCTCTATGTAGCTGTTTTCAGATTTTCCTAAGCCTGTTTCCTGCTCTCTCTATTGCTATTTAAAACGCTTCGTGACAACATTTCTTATTTTATGTATCTTTTGAAGTTTGTAACATGCTAAGAGTACGTTACATTTTCTTCTGTGTGTGTCACACACCCATATAGCCTCCCCTCCCGACTAGTGAACTACCAATTTAAGGGTATAGCAGTCGGGACATCACTGTTATACTAAACTGCCTGGTTCAACTCCGCCAATCACAAGTTGCGAAGAGGTGTTGGAGACTCGTGGAGCAACATTGGCAGACTTACCTCAAGGCTGGTCACCCACAGTTCTCGCTGTGTCTCGTGCTTACAAACTTGATTTGTGCAGAGTGTATATGCATTATACATAAACTTGCATGCTGTTTTGGTAAAGGAAACATATATAAGTATTTACTCACTGCAGACTTTTGCTCGTTCCTTGGTCCAGCCTCAGTTAATCGTGCAACAAGCAGGTGTACAGACCACAAAGTTACATTTGTGTTCGTAATAGTCTGTTATACACTTTGGTGGAAGCTTCATGGAAAATGTTTTTATAACACATTACCAAATTAAAGTAAATCAGGACTCTACACCACACTTCAACATTCTCTTACAACATATTCCAAAACAAGCACTCTCATACATTTACAGCACACCTCAAAACTCTTCCGACATATCTAAAGCACATTCCTACACGCCTTGCATACACTCATCATACATGCTAACAACACGCCATTACTCTCCTACCACTGACATACAATACGCTTCTACACTTCTTCCACACAATAGTCATCCCTGTTTCTTTATAATACCTGCACCTCACTCCTTCAATCCTTCCACACACTTCTATATTCTTTCTGCACACCTGTACCAAAACACTACATTCCTCGTTCACATATACCACATACCTGCAGTTCTCTCACATACCATTAACACACTCCTTAACGCCTTCCACATCCTTACAACTCATTTGAGCTCTTCTACACATCCCTCCCACATCCTGTGAGACACTATCCATAATGAAGCATCTCATCAACACTACTGTATTTCCCATTTTCAGTTCTATATAATTTTATAATCAGTTTTGTTTTGTTTAAGTTAATCGTGAAATATTAAAAATATGATTTAGGTAATATTTTATGTACACAGCACATAGATATCTCACACACAGACACTGAAACTTATGGCGATGTTTTGGTCTGACTTGAACCATTAACTAGTCCAAGTTGAACCCAAACGCCGTCATAACTTTTAGTCTCGTATATGTGTGTTATCTGTGTATTGTTCCGGTCAGGTTATTGTTCATTTTTATTCTTTATCTACACAGCATTTAAACACTTTTTAAATTTTAATTTTGTTACTTAAATTAGTATAACTCCTACTTAAATTGTACTGTTTTTTCTTTTTTATATATATTTTTTTAATTCACATTTTGAAAATCCCTCATAAAAACAATTTTGCTAAACTTTATCAAGGTTTCAAGTTAATTAGTGAAAACCTCTTGTAAGTAGAAATAATATTGAACTCTTTTTTGTCCTCCTGCAGACATTTCCCAGCAAAGATCTCCAATACTTGTTTCACCGAGCGGTATTTCGTCTGGACAAAGTTATCCTTATTGAAGAAAAGTACATACAGATGATTCTCAGACAGCGCATCTCGCTCATAGGTCAGTCCACATCACTCAACGTTCATCTCTCCTGTTGTTTAGTTATTGTGACCTTAACATATTGCGTCTCTCTCAAAGATCAGTTCAGGTGATCCCCACTTAGTGCATGTCTCACAAGTCAGTCCAGATGACCAGCACAGAATGTCTTTCACAAATCAATCCGGTCACAGACCAGGCCGCGGGGGCGTTGACCCCTGAACTCTCTCCAGGAAACTCCAGACGGCATTCACACAGTGAATCTGTCTCACTGGTCAGTCCAGATGATTCACACAGCTAATTTTTCCCGTTAGTCTAAATGAGCTTCACAGAATTAATATTTCCCATGGGTCAGTTACGATGATTCATACAGTGAATCTTTCCCATGGGTCAGTCTAGTTGACCATCACAACTGAATCTTTCGAAACCATTGGTCAGTCCAGACGACCTTCACACAGTGAATCTTTTGCGCTAGTCAGTCCAGATAGATGACTTGCACAGTTCATCTCCCTGGTATGTTATTTCTGGGGTGGTAGCACTGGCAACTGCAGTGAAGCGAGCAGTTAGGACTTTAAACTAGGAATAGTTAGTGGTATGGGTTTTGGCAGGAAAACAGTGAAGTCCCAGTGTAGTAATATTACGAGTTCTAGGGGAACTAGTAATAAGCAGAACGAGGTAGATATTGAAAAGCCAGTGACTTTGGGTGATAAGGACAGTAATAGGTTTAGTAGAAAAACAGAAATGAGCAGGAAGGGTAAAGAGAAAGGAGAATCTTTCAATGTTTATTATGCTAATTGCCGTAGTGCTAGGAATAAGATGGACGAGTTGAGATTAGTTGCTAGTGCAGGTAACATTGATGTATTTGCCTTAACTGAGACGTGGTTTTAATTCCAAAAGTCGGGACATGCCTGCGGAATGTCATATTCAGGGTTTTAAAATTGTTCCAAGTAATAGAAGTATCGGGAAGGGGGGTGGGGGAATAGTATGTCCGAGATCGCTTGAACTGTTGCAATAAAAACGGGTATTAAGTATGAAGTAACACATACAGAGTCTGTTTGGATAGAATTTTCAGGGGCATGAAAAACTGATTTAGAGGATATACCGTCCCCAAACTTAGATAGGGACCAAGGGAGACTACTATGGGAAAAATTGTTAAGGCCACAAGGCACGATAATGTAGTAATTCTAGGAGACTTTAACTTTAGTCATATGATTGGAATTTCTTGACTGGGAATTTAGAATCATACGACTTCTTAGAAGTAGTTCAGGATTGTTTTTGAAGCATTTTGTGACAGAACTACAAGGTGAAATAACCTGCTTGACTTAGTTAAGGCAAACATGAATCCCTTGTTAATAATTTAGAAATTTCAGAGGAACTGGTGCTAGCGACCACAATCAATTACATTATATCTTGAATGGAAGTACGATAGTAGCGATAACTCAGTAACAGTCCCAGATTTTCGCTTAGAAGATTACGATGGGCTTAGAGAACATTATCATCTGTTGACTGGGGTAACGAAGAGAGCTATCAATATGACAGTTTTCTGACACTATACATGTGCTCAAAGAACGTTTATCCCATATAAAGAAATTAGATCAATAGAAAATGACCCAAAATGGATGAATAATAGGCTCAAATATTACTAGGGCATAAGAAAGGAATTTATAGGCGTATCAAAAGAGGTGAGGGTCATCTTATGAATCAGTATATTGACATTAAGAGGGACATTAAAAAGGGGATAAGAAAAGCTAAAGGACTATGAAATTAAAGTTGCTAAGGATTCTAAAACTAACCCAAAAAGTTTTTTTCCGGTCTATAGAACAAAGTTCGAGATAAGATAGGTCCCCTTAAAAATAAACTATGGGCGCCTTACTGACAAAGAGAATGAAATGTGCTCGATTTTAAATAATTATTTTCTCTCAGTTTTTACACAGGAAGACAACTAACAATATTCAGTAATTAATTTTATAGTGGGCTAGAAGAAGATAAATTATGTAACATCACAGTCACTAGTGAAATGGTTGTGAAGCAGGTAGACAGACTGAAGCAAAATAAGTCGCCGGGTCCTGATGAGGTTTTTTTCAAGGGTTCTAAGGAATGCAAAATGGAACTCTGTGAACCATTAACTAATATTTTAATTTATCTCTTCAACAGGTGTAGTGTCTGATATGTGGAAGATGGCTAATGTAATTCCTATTTTTAAAACAGGGGACAAGTCGTTACCGTCAAATTACCGCCCAATAAGCCTGACCTCAATTGTAGGCAAATTACTAGAGTCAATTATAGCTGAGATTATAAGAAGCCATCTCGATAAGCACAGCTTGATTAAGGATACTCAGCATGGATTCACAAGAGGCCGGTCTCGTCTAACTAATTTATTAACTTTCTTCAGTAAAGCTTTTGAGGCTGTTGACCACGATAAAGAATTTGATATTATTTACTTAGATTTTAGTAAGGCTTTTGATAGAAAGCCTTAAGAGGGACATTAAAAATTGGATAAGAAAAGCTAAAAGGGACTATGAAATTAAAGTTGCTAGGAATTCTAAAACTAACCCAAAAATTTTTTTTCCAGGAATATAGAACAAAAGTCAGAGATAAGATAGGTCCCCTTAAAAATAACTATGGGCACCTTACTGACAAAGAGAATGAAATGTGCTCGATTTTAAATAATTATTTTCTCTCGGTTTTTACACAGGAAGACACTAATAATATTCCAGTAATTAATTTTTGTAGTGGGCCAGAAAAAGATAAATTATGTAACATCACAGTCACTAGTGAAATGGTTGTGAAGCAGATAGACCGACTGAAGCAAAATAAGTCACCGGGTCCTGATGAGGTTTTTTCAAGGGTTCTAAAGGAATGCAAAATGGAAAATCTGTGAACCATTAACTAATATTTTTAATTTATCTCTTCAAACAGGTGTAGTGTCTGATATGTGGAAGATGGTTAATGTAATTCCTATTTTTAAAACAGGGGACAAGTCGTTACCGTCAAATTACCGCCCAATAAGCCTGACCTCAATTGTAGGCAAATTACTAGAGTCAATTATAGCTGAGATTATAAGAAGCCATCTCGATAAGCATAGCTTGATTAATGATACTCAGTTTGGGATTCACAAGAGGCCGGTCTTGTCTAACTAATTTATTAACTTTCTTCAGTAAAGCTTTTGAGGGTGTTGACCACGATAAAGAATTTGATATTATTTACTTAGATTTTAGTAAGGCTTTTGATAGAGTTCCGCACCAAAGACTGTTGAAGAAAGTAGCAGCTCATGGCATTGGGGGAAGGGTGCTCTCGTGGATCGAATCATGGCTCACAGACAGGAAGCAGAGAGTGTCCATCAATGGGGTTAAATCCGAGTGGGGATCAGTTGTTTATAATATATATCAATGATCTTGATTGAGGAATTACTAGTGATATGAGCAAATTCGCCGATGACACGAAGATAGGAAGGATAATTGATTCAAACGTAGATGTTAGGGAACTTCAGGAGGATTTACACAAACTCTACTGTTGGTCAGAAAAGTGGCAGATGCAGTTCAATGTAGATAAATGCAAGGTTCTGAAGCTCGAGAGTGTCCATAACCCTAGCACTTATAAGTTAAATAATGTAGAACTTAGCCATACAGAATGCGAAAAGGACTTGGGGGTTGTGGTGAGCAGCAACCTTAAACCAAGACAGCAATGCCTAAACGTACGTAGTAAGGCAAATAGATCACTGGGATTTATATCAAGAAGTGTAAGCAACAGAAGTCCAGAGGTCATACTGCAGCTCTATACATCATTAGTAAGGCCTCACCTTGATTATGCAGCTCAATTCTGGTCTCCATATTACAGAATGGACATAAATTCGTTAGAAAACATTCAGCGTAGGATGACTAAATTAATACATAGCATTAGAAATCTTTGTAGATGAATGGTTCAGAGAACCGACATGTTGATAAATTAGACACATGTGCAACTCTTGGGTATCTTTATTGAGGAAACGTTTCGCCACACAGTGGCTTCATCAGTCCATATATAGGAGAAACTTGAAGAACAGGAGGAGAATGAGGTAATCAGTCCCTCAACCTTGAGTCGATGTGTTCAGTCCATCAATCTTGATAATTTGCTAGACCTAGTCTTGTCAAATAAGGAAACACTCGTCAATAATCTGGAGATCACTGAAGAGCTTGGCGCAAGTGATCACAAATCCATCACTTTTAGCATTAATTGGGAATGCAAGAATAATGATAATACAGTAAAAATCCCTGATTTTCGTTCTGCCGATTATAATGGACTTAGGGAACATCTGTCTAATCTTGATTGGAGTTATCTAGCTAATGATTTTATTGACGATAATCATACTTATGAATATGAAGGGATCTGCTTTTATGATTGTTTTATTAATAATGTACACAGTGCCCAGAGTATATACATTCCCCAGAGAGAAATTAGGTCTAATAAAAAACGATCCCAAATGGGTTAACAGGAGGCTAAAGCATCTATTAGGGGAGAAAAGGGGAATTTATAGGCGCATCAGAAGAGGAGAGGTTAACCTTACTGACCAATATGTTCAGCTTAAAAGAGAAGTAAAAAAGGCGATTAGAAAGGCTAAACGTGACTATGAAATTAGAGTTGCTAATGAATTAAAGACTAATCCAAAGGGGTTCTTTCAAGTGTATAGGACGAAGGTGAAGGAAAAAGTAGGACCTCTGAAATCTGGGAGTGGACAGCTGACGGATAATGAACTGGAAATGTGTTCCTTATTTAATGACTATTTTTTGTCAGTTTTTACACAGGAAGATGTAAATGAGATTCCAGTAATTAACAATTATTTAGTTCCTGATGAATTTAAGTTAACTAATATACTGTCACGAGGACATGGTTATTAAACAGATAGACAAACTGAAACAAAATAAGTCCCCGGGACCCGATGAGTTGTTTTCAAGGGTACTTAAGGAATGCAAGATGGAGCTTAGTCAGCAATTAACGAGTGTATTCAATGCGTCCATCCTTACCAGTGTTGTGCCAAGTTTTTGGAAGATGGCTAATGTGGTTCCTATATTCAAATCAGGGGATAAGTCCACTCCTTCAAATTACCGTCCAATAAGCCTGACATCTATAGTGGGCAAGTTATTAGAATCACTTATAGCTGACATTATCAGAAGTCACCTTGAAGAGCATAACTTGATAAATGAATCTCAGCATGGATTCACGAGAGGTCGTTCCTGCCTGACAAACTTACTGACGTTCTTCAATAGAACATTTGGGGCAGTTGACAGTGAAAAGGAATTAATTTTTGTTTTTTTGGTTTTTTAGTAAAGCCTTCGCAGGTACCTAACAAGAAAACTCTTAAAAAAAGGGGGCACTCATGGTAAGGAGGTAAAGTTCTAGCAGGATCGGGGCATGGCTTACCAATAAAACAGAGAGTTCCCATTAATGGAGGAAATCTAAAGGGGGATTAGTCACTAGTGGCGTTCCCCACAAGGACTTTTTAGGCCCTCTCCTGTTCTAATTTTACTTTAATGCCTTTATGAAGGATTACTATGACATGATAATTTCTGTGATACAAAGTGGGCCGAAAAATTTCACTCTGAGGAGGATACAATAAACCCCGGGACGTTTTGAACAAATTAATGTCTTTCGAAAAAGGGGCGATGAAGTTTAATGTGGATAAGTGTAAGGTACTTCCCCTTTGGGAAAATGAAAAAACCCCGAAGCAAAATTAAAGGTGAAGTAAGCTTGTCATACAAAAAGTGAAAAAGACTTGAGTCGGGAAAGCAAAAATCTAAACCCAAACAGCATGCCTCAGGTGCGCAACAAGGCCAACAGTTTAAACTTGATTTATCTCAAGAAGATAATAAAAGAAGTCCAAAAAGTTTTTTAAAACAGCCTACATCACTGGGAGGCCTCATTTAGAAATGCTGCCTTTTTTTGGTCCCCCTTACTACAGGATGGACAAGACTCATTAGAGAACATACAGAGAAAATACTAAAAGATTTTCTGTTAAGGGAAACCCCCTAGAAAAAGACTTAAAGCCTTAAACTCCACTCCTGGGGAGGGGAAATGAGGGAGAATCATTAAAGGATAAATGGATGACGGGGATAAACAAGGAGACTTAATAAAGTACTGAGGGGGTTTGAACCAGGGAAAACCAGAAAAAATGGATTTAATTGGGTAAATTTTAAATTTTAAAAAACATAGGAAGTCTGGTTTTTTAACAGAGTTGTAGAGTGCAAGAAAGTTAAAAAAAAAACCAAAATAAGTTATGACAATGTGCAACATCTGGATATCTTATTTAGACTTTTCGCCTCCATTTACAGCATCGTGGGGAGGAGAACGGGGCAAAGACAAAAACGCGGGTTAATAGGGTCATGGAAGGGACGGGACAGACGAGGTCAAGGTCACTGTAGGGGGGGATTCCCCAGGAATAGGGGCCCCTTTTCCAAGAGATGGTTAGTTGCAGCAGCTGTAAGAAGGTCTTGTTGATGTCCCCTTAACCAAATTCCATGAGTTGCAGTGTCTGACAAGTTTGCAAGAAAGTTAAAAAAACCGACAATATGACATTAAGACACATGTGCAACATCTGGATACTTTATTTAAAAGTTTCGCCATCCAGGGGCTTTATCAAAACAGATCTGGAATAAAAGGAAGACAGTAAACTATATACAAAAGATGAGGTAATCATCCCTCGGGCCTTGATTTATGTTCACCCGCATCGTGGTGGAGGAAATCGGAGCAAAAAACAAGAAACAAGAAACAGAGCCAAACTCCCACCAACAAATTCAAAACCCCTACCCACAACAACACACCATCCAGACCCCAGGCTGCTGCCAATTCTTTAAACACATCGGGGAAAAATCTTTCCCCCTCACCCACCCACCCCAACGTTATTTAACACATTCAAAAATAGAACACTGGGAAAACTGCAACACACAAGAAACAACACCAACAGCCCCATACATCTAGACTCTCTTACCCCCTCCCAAAAAACTCACACCCTTTTACCAACACAGACATTTTAAAAATCTCCTCAACACCTTTCCCCCAAAGGCTCCTGGTGCTTCTGGCCTAAACCATTTTATCCTGAAACACCTTCCCTGACTCTATCATTACTGCCTACCACAAACCTCCTCAATGCCTCCCTTGCCTCTGGATACTTCCCTTCCCTCTTCAAAGTTGCTACTGCTATCCTCCTTCCTAAACCCAATAAAGACCACTCTGATCCTAGAAACTATCGCCCCATCAGCCCCTCGAAACTTTAGGAAAACTCTTTGAAAAACTCATCAACATCGCCTTCGCAGTACCTGGAACATAATTCTCTACTTTCTGATGGCCATTTTTGGCTTCAGAAAAACACAGATCCACACAGGATGCCATTAACATCTTTCTCAACTACATCCACATCAACACAAAACAAAGAAACAGGACAGCCCTGGTTGCAAAAGACGTTGAAAAAGCCTTTGACACTGTCGGGCACGAAGGGCTCAAGTACAAACTCTGCACCAACTTAAACCCTGCCTCTCACTACTCGTAAACTCCCTGCAACTTCCTAGAGGGCCCCGTACCATGAGAATCAAATTCCAAGGCTGTTACTCTGACTACTTCACACAAAAGCCGGAGAAACCCCGGGGATCTGCCCCTTCTCCCCTACCCTCTACATTTATACACTAATGACTTCCTACACCTGTATACCACAACTCCATCACACTACCCTATGCAGACGACATTACACAACTTATCACTCATGCCAATAAAGATACACTCACACACAAAACACAAATAGGTCGACAGGATAGCCATCTGGGAACAAAAATGGAGGATCAAAACCAATGCAGCAAATCCAGCATTACATATTTTAACTACAGGAAACGTGATCCTCCATTACTGTCGAACTCAGAACTGCTGACACCCCCCACTTACTTCCCAAATCACACAATCTGTCACTGTCCTTGCGTTAATCTTGACTACCTTCTTCGTTTACACGGACACATTCACTCAAGGCATGCAATAGCTAGTTAGGCCCTTGCGGGCCTCTACAAGCTGAAACATGCCTCTCAACCACCAAACTACACCTCTACAAATCCCTAATACGTCCTCTGATAACTTACTCTCCTCTAGCCCTCTCTCTTGAAGCAAAAACAAACTTACTTAAACTGCAGCGTGTCCAGAACAAGGCGCTGCGCTGGGTGCTTGATGTCAGATGGGAGGAGTTCGCCACAACCGAGTCTGAACATTAGAATGGTATAAAATACCGACAGATTGTTAGGTAAGACATATGCAACAGTTAGGTATCTTTATTTCGAAATAAAGATACCTAACTGTTGCATATGTCTTACCTAACAATCTGTCGGTATTTTATACCATCCTAATGTTATTCTGTCAGACACTGCAAAAACAAGGGTATCTTGGTACAGACCATCAACTTCGACAACCACTACTAGTGAGAACGGCTGGGTTTGAGAGGGACCTGCCCTCCCAAAGCAACCTACGTCTCACCTCCTGGCACTATATAAGGCCCCATCCTGTCACTTCAACTTCATATTGTTTCAGACAACGGAACAATGCTCTTCTCCAGACTGAGGGACTGACCACCTCAAAACTTTAAGGGTGATGGACTGATAACATCGTCTTCAAGTCTCTTCTGCTTCTATCAACTTTTCTGTACTCGACTGAAGAAGCCTACTGTGTAGGCGAAACGTTTCGAAATAAAGATACCTAACTGTTGCATATGTCTTACCTAACAAGCGAGTCTCTCCATGCCCAGTTAGACATCCCAGCGCTGAATCTGTACTGGAAGAGGCTCAGTGACAGACAGATAGACAAACTTGAGACACGACATGACTACTGGACCTCTCTCCTTGACGAAGACAAACCAACACAACCTTTTCTACTCCTTGCATGATCCTGCTCCTAACCCTACTTACAAATAACCTTGGATCCGCTGACAGGTACCTTCTATGACAGGTACCATTCTCTGACCCACGTTTGCCTTAGCATTTTTGGGTAAAGACATGGCCCAGTTCTACACTCCTCTCTAGCCCTAAACGTCGCATGTCCCTTCCTCCTCGCTCACCCCACTGGAGCCCTAACAGAAGACCGAATTTCTTTTCTAAATTTGTCCCACGATCCCCTTTCGCTCGGGTTAAAGCCCTGGCTATTTTCTACGACTAAAAACACCCCTCTCCAGCCTATTTTTCGTCTGTCCCTCTTCCCGCTACCCCTTTTGGGGATCTTACCTGAACTTTCGTTCGTTCGTTCGTTCGCTTGCTCCAGATTCCCCTCCACCCGTGCTGTAAAACACTACACCCAAGGCCGGGGATGATTCCCTACTTTTTATATAGTTCTATTTCTTCCTATTATGCCCCTAAAATCTGTTTTGAAAAGCCACTGGTGGCGAACGTTACAATAAAGATACCAGTGTTGCACATTGTCTTAACGCAATTGTCGGTATTTTATACCTTTCTTCCAACTTGTGAACTGCAATCAGGAATCTTGGTTAAGAGGACATCACAAGACCTTTTTCACAGTGCTGAAACAACCCCATCCTTTGGGAAGGACCTACTTCCACTGGGGAATCCCCACCAGGGACCTTGCCCCCGTTTGCTGCCCGTCCCTATCCACTGACGCCTATATAACCGCCAGTTTTCTTGTCTTTGCCCCAGATTCCCTCCACCACGATGCTGTGAACCTAAATCCAAGCCGGGGGGACGATTACCTCATCTTTTGTTTTAAGTTCTACTGTTTTCCTTTTATGTCCGGAATCGTATTGAAAAGCCACGGAGGGCGAAAGTCTAAAATTAAAGAACCCCAGATTTTCACATTGTCTTAAAATAAGACGAGAGTGAATAGCAGATGAACAAGGGGGCTTGGGAAAAAGGTAGTGGGTGTGAGATAAATGTTTCGTAAAAATATAGGTAAACGTATTTAAATAACGTTAAAGAGATTTTTGTGGCATTTAGGGTTTTAGAAAAGGCATATGACAGGGTGGATAGGGGGGCAATGTGGCAGATGTTCAAAGTGTAGGTATAGGAGGTGGGGTTTACTGAAAGCAGTGAAGAGTTTCACGAGGAATGACCGGGTTTGAGTATGTAGGGAGAGGGAGATTATTTCCCATAAAAGAGGCCTTAGCAAGGAATTGACCACCGGGGTTTGTTCAATGTATTTATAAGGGGGTTGAAGAGAATGAATGCAAAGGCTTGGCAAGGTTGTGGAGAAAAAAATAGAGAATCAAACAAAAAAGTGGGATTGCACTTTGCTGTTTGCTATGACTGGTGCTTTTGGGAATTCTGAAGGAATTGCAGAGATTGGGGGATAATTTGGTAGGGTAGTAAAAGTAAAAATTGAAAGTGAATATGGAAAGAGAAAGGTTATGGGGATAACAAAAAAGATTAGGGATGAAAGACTGGAAAATCAGTTTGGGGGGGGAGATTTGGAGGAGGGAATGTATTTGGGTTTTAGGAGTGACGGTCAGCAGATGGGTCTAGAAAGGGGAGGGAAATCACAAACTGATGAGGGGGGAAAAAGGGTGAGTGGTGTTCTTGGAGCCGGGGGGGACAAAAGAATTTGTTCCCGGGGGGGGAAAATGGAATGTATGAGCGTATTGTTGTACCAACATCTTGTATGGGGGTGAAGCGAGTGATGAAGTTCAACGGGAGAAGGGGTGAGGGAGTGGAGATGTCTGTCTAGGGCAGGGGGGTGTGAATATAAAACAGAGAATTCTAGTTCGGAAATTAGGGAAAAGGGGTGGGATTACCCAAAATATTATCCAAGGGGTGGGGGGGGTTTTTTGAGGTGTTCGGACATGTAGAGAAATGGAGCAAAACAGAATGACTTTTTGAGAGTTATAAACTGTATGGAGGAAGGCGGGGGGAGGGTCGCCTAGGGGGGGGTTTGGGGGGAGGGGGGGAAGGAGTTTTTTGGGCGAGGGGCTTGGGGGTTCCAGCAAGGTGCATGAGCGTACTGAAAGGATGATGGGGACAAAAGGTTTTTAATACTTGCGTCTGTTGGAGGTGAGCAAAGTAACTTTGTGAAGGGAATTTAGGGGAAAACCCGGGAGGCCGGACTTGAGTCCCGGAGATGGGAATACAGTGCCTGCACTCTAAGGAGGGGTATTAATATGCAGTTTTTATAACTGTAGTGTAAAGCACCCCCATGGCAAGCGTGATGGAGTGAATGATGAAATTTTTTTTTTCTGGCCACCGCCTTGTGGGAAGGGGATGTGTTAATATATTATATATATATATATATAATATATATATATATATATAATAATAATATATATATATATAATATATTATAACAAAAAACCCAGTAAGAAACCCCGAAACAAGTGGTACTGAAACATTTATCAAAAGGGCCAACCGGGGTTTGATCCTGAACACATTCTCCCACCTTAAACCCCTTTAAAGAAACAAACAATATTCACATTGCCTTAAACCCCTTGCCACAGATCCCTCAAAACCATGCACCCGCAAGCTAGGGGTTGTTCATACCGAGGCATATTGGTAGCGTAAGCTCAAGGCTAAAATTTTTACCACCTCCCGTTTGAATACCAGCCTCCCTAAAACTTATATAGTAATGAAACCACAAAAAAAGGGTTTTCGAATCATTTACCAAATGCGGCCAAAGGGATTAGATCCTGCGACACATTCTCCCACCTCAAGAGACAACAATATATCACTGGTCAACAATTTTTGAAAAGTTGTATGCTTCTTAAATGAGGTTAGTTAAATTTTTATGTTTTTCAGTCCTGATTCCAAAAATCACCTCGAAAGATGCTTTTTGGCGCAGGTTTTAAAAAATACAGCATGTAATTTTGATTATTTTATTATAACATACAGTCTGTGTCAGTATGTTTTCAACTCTAATTCGTACCTTCTATCTGCCTTTTTGCTTGACCCTTATAGTGGACTGAAAAAACTTTTTCTGCCAAGTCCAGCAATAGTCTGCAACATTGTTTGCCCCATTTGCCCTGGTACCTTTTTTAAGTGCATGTTACATCCCCCCTTTTTTTGAAAAGCCTTGATGAGGTTTTCCACCAATTTTCATATTGCCTCCCTTCTTTTTTCTGGGGAAACCCCTTCGCCATTTAATTTGGGCCCGGTTCCCAAGCAACTTTTTTCCCCCCCATAAAGGGTTTCTGATTCAAAGTCACCATCTTTAAAAAGCTCCGATTTGGGGGCCCAATTGAGGATTTCCCCCCTTTATCTTAATTTTGCCAGTGAAAAAGGGAATTTTTGGGATGTTAAATAATAAAACCCCTGACCGGTTTTGTCCTAGTTTTTAAAAATTTTTTTTTTGGTGGTAGAAAAATTTTTTGTTTGATCCAATAAAAGGGGGAATTTTAAAAATTTTTTTTATCCCCGGTTCCAATGATTGCCCGAGGGGGGCCTCACTGCTATAAATTTAAGCTTCCCTCCAGTGAATACTTACGGTTAAGTTTAAAAAGGGGTGTTTTTGGCTAAAAAAAATTCACCGCCCTTTCCCCTAAAAATTTAAAAACCTTGGGCACATGACAACCACCTTCATGCTGGGGAACAGTAATGAAGGTTCATTTGGACTTGAGTGTGGTAAAAAACACACTGGAAACAACCCTTTTTGGAAAACCTGTTGTGACACGTAGATGTATATTAAAAAAGTAGGGGTTAAAAATTTTTAGCCATATTTCATTATCAGTGACCAAAAATTTATTGGAAATTGTTTACTCTGGTCTGGGAAAGTTTTTGGGTTTTTTTGCCCAGTATTCAACAACCTTACCACTAAAACCAAGCTCCCCAACCCAGATCAGGGCACCCAGCAGAGCTAGGTGCAGGGTTTCCCTTATAAAAAAGGGTTTTTATTGCAGGTATTTTTAAATATTGATTTTTTGTATTCCCCAAAATTTAATAAAAATATAATAATAAAAATAATAAAAATTTAATAAAATTTAAAACAATAATATAATAATAATAAAAAATAATAAAAAATAATAAAAAAATTAATAATAATAAAAATGATAAAACAACAGCAATAATAATTATAAACATTTTTATTACTGCGATGTAAATATTATTTTTATTTCGTGTGGAACGTAGTCTTTGATTTTTTATAAATAAAATACAAGAATATTATTAAAAATATCTTTATTTCTACTTGCAGTAACGGGCCCACAACCCTTTAAATTTCCCTTTTGGGCCTTTTCCCAAAATCGGTGAGGGGGATAACTTTATGGCAAGTTTTTTTTCTTTTTTTATAAATCAAAAAACTCATTATTATTGCCATTTTCGATTACAAATACAGACACAGAGACCCCAGGGGCCCAAAATTTCCCAAAAAGGAAAATGAGGGGTTTTTTCCCAAACCTAGTCAAACCAACAAACACTTCGTTAAGAATTAGACTTCAGGGAAAAGAAATCTTGTCATTTTCATCTCAAAAAAAAAATTCATGAATATGATATTAAAAGGGAAATTTTTGCTGTTATTCTACCATCAATAAATTTGTATGTTTTTTTTTTTTTTAGGAAAGTTTATATCTATTATTTTCTTAAAAACAGTTTTTTTTTCCATTTGGGGTGCCCCAAAGATAAGGCCGGGGGTGAAAAGGGATGTGGGGTGTGAAAAGGCCCATTTTAATTTTATCCAAAAAGGTCAAAAGTTAAATTTCCAATTCAAAAAACCTCCCTTTCCCATCCTCAGGAAAATCGGTTTTCTTGCGTCTCTCTACTCAGGGCAGGGGTGTTTTCCCCGGGGTGTAGACACTTTTTCTGGTATCGTAAAGGGTTCACTGGATGGATCTCCCCCTGGGGCCCAAAATACCTTTTGCATACATAAAATGCCCCTTCAAAAAGTTTTGGGAAACCCAAAGCACTTACCGTTGTGTTTTGGGGGTTTTGTACTTTATTAACTCCCATTAGGAGCACAAAATATGTGTTCAAAGTCAAAAATTTACAAAGGGGGTTCGTGAAATAATAAGTTATTTTTGGGTTGCTGGTGAAACATGAGAATAACTTCCACGTTTCTGTTCTTCCCTGTAAAAAGCCTACGGTCAAACAAAGGGGGAAAGTAGCCTTCTCTTTTCGGTTTTTATTATGCTTTGACCTGACGTTAGGGGGGAGTCTGTAAAAAACCATTTTTCACTTGACGCAGGTGTATAGAAGGACTTCCAGCATGAGTTTTTGTCCCCGTTTGGTTGTGGCACAAGGGGTTTTCCCCCATTAAAGATGTGTGGGCTAGATAAAGGGTAATCGTATAAAAAAAAAGCTAATTACTGTAAAACTAACTTGATTTAAACCCTTAATTACTTATAAAAGAAATTGAGTAGGAAAGCCCTTTTTAAAAGTTTTCATTTAAAATTTTAATTTTATACTTTAAGGTTTTTAATGTTGAAAGGTTTGATAGAAATGAAAAAAAACCCCCATATCATTTTTACATCCCCCTCTCAAACTCCCAACCCCAAACCCCCTCTCTCACAGTTTCTTACTCCCCCCAAAATCTAAAAAATGGGGGGGGAAAATCAGCGTTTTGGGAATGCTTGATTTCCCCCCCTTTGGGGTTGAAACGCTTTTTGGGGACCGGGTTTTTAAAAAAAGGGTCATTGTCTCTGGCCCCCCTGATATTTTGTTGAGTTTGTGTTGTTTATATTTATAAAGTGAAAAAAATTTTTTTCCCTCCGAAAAGCCATGCGTGTTTTTAAAAATCAAAAAAATGCCGGGAACAATGGGTTTGAAACCCCCTTTTCCTGAAAATTAATTCCCTAGAATACCTGCCCCAAAACTGTGGTATGTTTATGTGGTAGAGTACCTTCATACTGGGGTTTGGGTGTTATGTGGTAGAATACCTGCATACTGGTATGTGCATGTGGTGAGTCCTGTATACGGGTGGTAGGGTGTTATGGGGTAAAATCCCTTTTCATACGTGGTATGTTTTTCGTGGTAGAAAAATCGTATACTGGGGTATGTGTTTATTGGGGTTTAGAGTACCTTCATACTGGGGTATGTGTTTGGGGTTAGGAAACCTGTCATACTATGGAAAAAGTTATTGGTAGATTACCACAACTTCTGCCCCCTTTTCTAAAACGGGCATTTTTAAAACTTTTCCCCAACCCTTTTTTTCCCAACCCCCTAAACTACTCATACTTGCACCAGCCCCCCTTTCCCTCCCAATAGTTGTTTTACATCTAAACTCGAATTTTCCTCCCCCCTTTTATTTTAACATTTTCCCACCTCCCTTACTTCTTGTTTCCTTTTTTCCTCTTGCCCCCACTCCCTCTTACCCAAACCCTGTAGCTAAAAATAAATAATGATCCGAATTTTCGGGTTCCCCTCTATAAAACGTGTTCCTCCTGGAGTCTACCCCAATTTTTTACCCACCAAAAACCAAAATCTAACAAACTTTTTTTCTTTTCGTGATATATCATACCTTGTTTTTTTTTAAATTTACCCTTTCATTTTCATAAAATTATATTACTTCTTCCCAAAACCCCTTTTTTCTACCCCCTACCCTCAATTAAAGGCCCCCCATTTACTTTTTACCCCGGGAAACCCCAAAAATTTAACTTACTACTCCCTCCACAACTTTTTTTCCCCCAACTTTAGCATTAAAAATCCCAAACCAAAAGTACTCTCACATTGGTTCAAAACTCCCCCAAACCCATTTCAACATTTCCCAAAATCTCTCTTCCTTACATTTTTCTCTTTTTTCCGGGTGTTTATACGTTTTATTTAAAAAACCCATTTTTCACACCCAAACCCTTTTTAATTTACTCCACAAAACCCCTTAAATTAATACTTTTTTAAAGCCCCTTTTTCCCCTTCCCATACTTATCCTTAAAACTTTATTGCTACCCCCTTTTTTACCCTTTTTAACTATTTAAAACCCCCTGCCCTTTTAATCCCTTTTTATTCCTCCCCACAAACCCCTTCCCACCCCCTTCGGGTTTTTTTCACTTAAAGCCGGGAAACATCCAGCTTCTTTTTTTCTTAACATCCACAATAAACCCTTTTTTCTTTTTATTTGAAACAACCCCCACGCACATTCAGGAATTTCCCCACTTTAAACCAATTTTTTCCCTTATTATTCATTTTTTTTAATTTTTAAAGGGAAAAAGGGGGTTACTACCCCATTTTTCCCCGGGCTTATTTATATATATATATATATGTCGTGCCGAAATATTTTAAAACTGCCCAATTACCCAAAAAACTTTTTTAAAATTTAAAGTTTTTTCCCAAAAATTTTTCTCTTTTTAACTATAAAATAATTTTTTTCATTAATGTTGATGAAAAAAAAATTAAATTTTTGGGCCCCAAAAAGGAAAATTAAAAAAACTTACCAAACCCTTATTATAACAAGAAAAAATTTTATTTTGCCTAACCCGACTAATTTTTTTTTGATTTTTTACAATAATTTAATACTAAAAAAAACCACAGTGAAAATATTTTTTTTTTCTTTTGGGTTTCCCGAAGGATTTTGGGGGGAAAATTTTTCCCATACAAAAATTTTTTCACTTTGTCCTTAGGGGCAAGATGAGCTTTGCAATTTAAGCCAAGATCGCAATTTTGCCTTTTGGGGGCACGACATTAAAATTTTTTATAATATATAATATATTTCTATAATATAAAATAGGGGGAAATTAACAGCCTCAATGTTTCCGGGGCACCCCATTTTACAATGCCCGGGGGGAACCACATTTTACAATGTCTGGGAACCCCCAAGTTAAAAATGTCGGGAACCACATTTCCCAATGTCGGAACCCCCAGTTACAATGTCGGGGAACCCCCATTTTAACAATGCCCTGGGAACCCACAGTTACAATGTCGGGAAAACCACAGTTACAATGTCGGGGAAAACCACAGCCTTAATGTTAAAAACCACAGTACAATGTCTGGAAACCCCCAATTTACGTGTCTGAAAAACCACAGTTAAAATTCGGGGAACCCAAACAGTTACATGTCTAGGAACCAAACCATTTTACAATGTCGGGAAGCACAGTTACAATGCTAGGAACCACAGTTAAAATGTCGGGGAACCAAAGTTACAATTTTCTGGGAAACCCAACATTTAAACAATGTTGGGAACCAAAATTTTTACAATGCCCGGGGAAAACCACATTTTTACAATGTCGGGGAACCACAGTTACATGTCGGGGGAACCACAGCCACAATTTTTAAGGGGAGTAAAAACGGACAATGGTATCATAATGCCACTGGGGGTATAACTGACTTCGGAAAACATAATATTTTCTCTTCTAAAGATGGAAACCCTTTTTAAAATTTAAATTTTTTCTAATTTAAAAAAATCTGCTTCTTTCTACAGACGGGGCCAGTAAAAAAAATGTACCCGAAAACAGGCTCAGAATTATATACCCGGAGATTGTTAGTATTGTCTTCCCGAAAAATCACCTATAAAACCTTAATTGAAAAAAACCCTAAGTTGGGTTTTTATTTTATTAAAAAATTTTAAAAAAAACAAGTCGCAAAAAAGTTAACTTTGGTTCGTCGCCTAAACTCAAAAACGGGGAAACAAATTTTTTTAAATGATAAAAGGTTCGGGGTAAATAATTTTTTTGTTAATTAATGGGGCAAAATTTTTCTGATTCTTTACATTTTGGGTTACCCTTTTGGAAAATTTTAAATTTAAAAAATTTATTTTTTTTGATGTTAAGGTCAATTAAAATAGCCGTCATGTAAAGATTTTTTTGATTTATAAAAGTAGCCTTGAAAAACCTTTTATATAAAGTAAAAGAAAATGAAAAAAAATTTCGACAGCCATGAGTCATAGTGGGGGGAATGACAAAAAATTGTTAAACACAATTATGAAAAAAAATAAAATTTAAAGGGAAAAATTTGGCAAAACCCCCAGTACGAGGGGATTTTTTCGTCTGCCAGAACAAATCACCACCGTTTGGCCCTTATCATCACCCCTTACTGAAAATTTCTTCTGTATTATATCTGTTTTTGCCAGGGCTTACTGAATTACCTTTTCATTATTTTTTACTTGTTAAAAGTTGCGTGAATGGGTTTTTCTGATGTTAACAAACAACATAGTACTATTAAAAAATTTTTAATCAGAATTTCTTCTTTTGTAATGCAACGCTCACATTGTTCTCTGTTGTATTAAAATATTAAATGTTAACTCTATTGTTTATTGTAATATTGGCCCAAAATTCAACATAACTGGGGTATGTTTTATTTTGGTTAAAAAAGTTTATAAATGGGGGTATTTTATTGGGGGTAGAAATTTTCTTCATACTGTGGGATGGTTATTTTGGAAATATCTGTCAAACTGTGGGATGTGGGTTTTTGGTAGAATACCCGTATACTGTGGTATGTTTTTATGTGGTTTGAAAAATTGTCCCTACTGTGGTATGTTTTTATGTGGTTTGAATACCCCGTCATGCTGTGGTATTGTTTTTGTTTTGGGAAAAACCTGGCATGCTTGGTATGTTTATGTGGTAGAATACCTGTCATCTGGGTAAAGTGTTAAAAAAAGGGAGAAAAATCTGTCAAACGTTTGGGATGTGTTATGTGGTAGAAAACCTGTCATACTGTGGTATGTGTAATGGGGGTAGAAATATCTGTCCCTACTGTGGTATGTGTTTTGTGGTAGAATAAACCATTCATACCCGTGGTAAGGGGTTTTTGTGGTAGAAAATCTGTCATAAATGTGGTATGTGTTAAATTTGGGGAATAAAACCCGTTACTGTTATTGTGTTTTTATGGGGGTAGAATACCTTTTCAAACTGGGGGTATGTGTTATGTGGGAGAAAATATCCCTTTTATATGGGGTAAGGGGAAATGTGGTTTTGAATACCCGTCATACTGTGTTAGTTGGGAGCTTCCTGTTTTAAATGTGATGTGTTTTTGGTAGAATACCTGTATACTGTGGTTTTGTGTTTAAAGGGGGTAGGAAAAACCTTCATACGTGGGAAAGTGTTTTGTGGTAGAAAACTTCATAAATGTGGTTTTTGTGTTATGTGGGTAGAATACCTGTAAAACTGTGGTAAAGTGTTAAATTTGGGGAAAAATACCTGTCTACTGTGGGATGTGTTTGTTGGGGAAATCGTCTACTGTATTTTCCCTTTTAAATTAAACCCATTTTGCTCCCATCCTTTCCCTTTAAAATTTTCCCAAACCCCCTCAACAAACCCCCCCCTAAACCCTTTTGGTTAAAACTTCTGTTTAATTCCCCGCACTTTCCCTTTTAACTTCCCCAAACTAAAAGAATTCTCTGTTTAAAGTTTTTACACCACACATTGCGCAGATAGAGATCTTTAATTTTACCCCCCCCTCCCTTTTTCTTATCTTAAATGCCCGTTATAGAAAATCCAGTAGGTTTGTGAAAAAGGGAAAATTTTTTCCCTCCTTTTGAAACCATTTGGCTTTCTGTTTATGAGATCTTTTCCCTTTTTAGGTTTTCCAACCCCTCTTTCCTGATTAATTTTTCTCCATGACTTTGCAAAACTATACTTTTCATGAAAAGGGCCCGTAGTTTTTGTGCTTCCTTTTCTGTCTCCTTTTTTTAAAAATTGGGGTACTTTTTTCTGTCTTCCATGCCTCAGGGATCTCCGGTTTTCGATAGATTATTGGGAAATTTTTTCGTTCGAGGGACCCCAAAAGCACCTCTGCTCCCCCCTTCCCCAGGCCCCCTGGAGAGATGTTTATCCGGCCCCCATTTTCCTTTGAGGTTTCTACCACCCCAAAGCCTCTTTTACCCCTTTTTCCCCATTTTTTGTGTAAATGTTTTCCGGGACTTGGTATTTACCCCCCCCTCCTTTTTTCTGGAGCCCCCCCGGGCTCCTCTGTGAAGACTTCTTTGAATTTTCATGTTGAGTTCCTCACATATTCACGGGCTTTTTTGTCTCTCCTCCTTTTCCCCCTTTGCCTGATTTCCCGGTCCTTTTGGGGGGGCTGGGTTTTTTTTCCTCCTAATTGGGGGGCTCTATAACAGCCCTTTGGGGCGGGTTTGGCCCCGCCGCTATTCCCTGTTTCTTTTGGCCCCCCGGGGGGGTCCCTTCTTATCTGTGCATATTCATTTCTGGCCTCTACGGGGCTGGGGAAGAAAAACAAAATTTATCAAGTTATAACTTTTTGTCTGGGGTGGTTGTTTTCAACCCGGGCAGTAAACACTGTCATAATTTTCGTGGGGTTTTTTACAACCTGGACAGTTAAAAACACTGGCTCTCCTTTTCTCTCCTGGGTCCTTTGCCTTCTATGCTTTTTCCTTTTCCCCGCCCCACTTGGTTTTTTTCCCCACTGCAACCTTTGGGGGAACCCTGGGCTCATCCTGGCTTTTTCAATTTTTCGGGTTACCCTTGGTTTTCAAACCTTTCCCAGCTTCCTTTCATATTTTTTTACATTTTCCCCTCATCCCCATTTATTTGGGTTCCCCGCCAGTTTTTCTGTCCCAAAGAAACCCCCTTTAGGAAGTTTCCTATTCCCCTGTAGTCCCTTTCTTGTAGTTTTTGGGTTTCCCTTTTCCCTGGGCCTTTCCCGCTTTCCCCTCCAGTTGTAGCTCTATTGGTTTTCGAAAACTTAAACCACAGAAACGCTGGCTCCAAGGGGGCTTTTTATATGTGGGTGGCACAATATCTGCACTACTCAAAGGGAATAATGGGCCCGTCCTTTTGGTTCATCCCCCTCCCTCTCTCTCTTGTAGTGTTTTTTTTACGTGTTGGTACATTAAGGGTTTTTTGTTCCACCTCCATTTACCTTAGCCCTCCCCTGTATCTTGGCCCCCCCTTTGGCTCAAAGGAGTGTGTGTGTGTGTTTTGTGGGGGTGTGTGTGTTTGTGGTGTGTGTGTGTGGGGTTTTGTGTGTGGTGTGTGTTGTGGGGTATGTGAAAATATATGTGGGCTTTTTTAAGTGTCTGGAAAAATAAGTGAAATTTTTGTGTTTTGATGTATGAGGGGGGTCTATGGAGTTTGCAGTCCCCCCTTCCTTGCTTACCCCCCCAACCCCTTTCCCCTGACCTGACCCACCCTACCTACTATTTTTGGGGTCCCTATGCTTTTTTCGTCTGGGCCCATCTAATAGACTCCTGTTTTTGAGTTGTTCTTAAATTACCAATTGCTATTCATTATTTATACTGATAGCCTATTCTTATCAAAACTAGGGGAGCTGGACTGTTCACAATCACTTGGCGGTTAATTAGAAACCCAAACTCACACCCAAAAAATTACACATAGGTGAATACTTCCAATGCAGCCTGTTGTGTTTTGATTGTTAGGTTGTTTGGTTTTCCTGGGAAAGATAATTGGGGTTTTCTTTGTTTTTGTAACCCGGGATTTTCACCCGTAAATTTTTTTTTGTTACCATTTGTTTTTTTTTTTTTGGGCATAACCCCCCGAGGGTTTTGGCCTTGGGAATTTTGAATGTTGGGGAATTTTGTGATTTGTGGTTTTAAGGAGAACCCCGTTGTAAATTGGGGAATCCCCCAAAGTGCCCTCCTTGGGACCCATTGAGGTAAAGTTTCCCCCCCTTGGTTTTCCCCTACAAAAGGGGTTTTTGGGAAAGGAAATTTTCCAACCCCGTCCGCCGGGGAATTTGGGAATCTTTTTATTGGGAATTTTCGCCCGCCTTTTTTTGGGCCCGCCTACTTTTTAAAAAGGAAAAATGTAAAAGGAAAATTTCTGTTTTCCCCCCCTCCCCGGGGCCCCAACCGGGTTTTTAAATTTTCTCAGCCGTAAAAAACCGGAACCTTTTTCCCAAATTAGGAAATGAACTTTTGGGGCCAATTTGGGGAACTTTTTTCCCCAAATTTTTCCCTCCTTTTTCAAATTTCCCTTTTTTAAGGGCCGATGAAGCCACCGTTGGGGAAAAATTTTAAAAAAAGTTCCCCAAAAGTTTGCCATTTTCTAAATTTTTTCAAAATGGCCGGTTTCTGAACCCATTTCCTCCTTTTTTTAAATTTTTTTAAAAGGCTTAAGGATTGTTCAAAATTTCCCTGACCAAATTGCAAAATTTTCAAATTTAAAATTGGGGAACCCTCAAAAAACACAAATTGCAACCGGAAAAGGGGGACCCCCGAGACAGGGTTTTCCCTGCCCTTTTTTGGGGGGGGTGTGGGGGGGGGTTTTTGGGGGTTTTTTGTGTGTGTGTGGTGTACTCCCCCTAATTGTAGTTGCAGGGGGGCCAGACTCAGTCCTGGCCTAAACCCCTTTATGAAACGGTAATTGGTCCTCTTTTCTCCCCCGTCCAGGGCTTTATCAATTCCTGTCTTAAAAACTATGGGTTGGGCCGCCTCCCCCCCTTTCATCGCTCCCAGACCCGTTCCACTTTTGGCCACTCTATGACTGAAGAAATGCTTCCCAACAAACTGTGTGGCTTATCTGGGGTCTTCAACTTCCAAGAGACCCCTTTTTTTTGTGTCCCCCCCTCTGGGAAAATTTTTGTCTCTGTCCACCTTGTCTATTCCAAGCGTATTCTGAATGTCTTTTCATGTCTCCCCTTCCCTTCCCGGTTCCAGTGTCCCTCAGGCAAATTTTCCCCCCAACCTTTCTTCATAGGACATTCCCCCTTTGTCTGGAACTAAACCTTTTTTCGCAAACCTTGGCCAAACCCTCTCCCAAAATTTCCCTTTAAATGGGGTTGGAAAACGGGGGCGGGTTTTCCCCCCCAAAACGGTGCCCGCCCCTACTTTCCCGTATTGGGGCCTGACCCTACAAAGGTGTACAGTTCCCTTAAAGATTTCCCCACTTAGGGGTCGGAATGCTAATCTAGGGTTTTCCAAAGGGGGCCCATAGTTTCAGCAATTGTCTGGTTGAAAGTGTGGGTTCCCGGGGACGTATTCGGGTTTTTACCAAACCAAGATCTTTCTTTTGAGCCCAGGATTGCAGTCGTTTTTCCACCTAGCCTATACTCTGTCTGCGGTCTTCTTCACCCTTCTCAGATCTTCATGACTTTGCATTTGGCAGGGTTGAATTCGAGCAGGCAGTTGCTGGACCACGTGTTCAGCCTGTCCAGGTCTCTTTGAAGGCCTGCCTGATCCTCCTCTGATTTAATTCTCCTCATTAATTTCACGCCATCTGCGAACAGGGACACCTCTGTGTCTATCCCATCCATCACGTCATTCACATATACCAAAAATAGCACTGGTCCTAGGACCGACCTCTGTGGGACCCCGCTATGGAACTAACCTTGTCGCAAACCTTTGCACTTTATCTAATTTCTTGACGTGCTTGATCAAGTGAGGGTTCCAAACAGGTGTTGCATACTCTAGTATGGGCCTGACGTACACGGTGTACAGTGTCTTGAATGATTCCTTACTAAGGTATCGGAACGCTGTTCTCATCTTTGCCAGGCGCCTATATGCTGCAGCAGTTATCTGGTTGATGTTTGCTTCCAGAGACGTGCCAAGATCTTTCTCCTTGAATGAGGTTTGCAGTCTTTGGCCGACTAGCTTATACTCTGTCTGCGGTCTTCTTTGCCCTTCCCCAGTCTTCATGACTTTGTATTTGGCGAGAAGCCAGTTGCTGGACCAGGTGTCCAGTCTGTCCAGGTCTCTCTGTAGTCCTGCCTGATCCTCATCTGATTTAATTCGCTTCATTAACTTCACATCATCTACGAACAGTGACACTTCTGAGTCTATCCCTTCCATCACGTCATTCACATATACCAAAAATAGCACTGGATCTAGGACCGACCCCTGTGGGATCCCGCTCGTCACAGGTGCCCACTGTGATACCTCATCACGTACCATGACTCGTTGTTGCCTCCCTGTCAGGTATTCTGACCCATTGAAGTGTGTGTGTGTGTGTGTGTGTGTGTGTGTGTGTGTGTGTGTACTCACCTATTTGTACTCACCTATTTGTGGTTGCAGGGGTCGATTCACAGCTCCTGGCCTCGCCTCTTCGCTGATTGCTACTAGGTCCTCTCTCTCCCTGCCCCATGAGCTCTATCATACCTCGCCTTAAAACTATGTATGGTTCCCGCCTCCACTACGTCACTTTCTAGGCTATTCCACGGCCTGACTACTCTATGACTGAAGAAATACTTCCTAACATCCCTTTGATTCATCTGAGTCTTCAACTTCCAATTGTGACCTCTTGTGTCTGTGTCCCTTCTGTGTGTGTGTGTGTGTGTGTGTGTGTGTGTGTGTGGGGTGTGTGTGTGTGTACTCACCTAGTTACTCACCTAGTTGAGGTTGCAGGGGTCGAGTCCAAGCTCCTGGCCCCGCCTCTTCACTGGTCGCTACTAGGTCACTCTCCCTGAACCATGAGCTTTATCGTACCTCTGCTTAAAGCTATGTATGGATCCTGCCTCCACTACATCGCCTCCCAAACTATTCCACTTCCTGACTACTCTGTGGCTGAAGAAATACTTCCTAATATCCCTTTGATTCATCTGTGTTTTCAGCTTCCAACTGTGTCCCGTGTTGCTGTGTCCAGTCTCTGGAACATCCTGTCTTGTCCACCTTGTCAATTCCTCTCAGTATTTTGTATGTCGTTATCATGGTCCCCCTAAACTCTCCTGTCCTCCAGTGTCGTCAGGGTGATTTCCCTTAACCTCTCATCATAGGACATACCTCTTAACTCTGGGACTAGTCTTGTTGCAAACCTTTGCACTTTCTCTAGTTTCTTTACATGCTTGGCTAGGTGTGGGTTCCAAACTGGTGCCGCATACTCCAATATGGGCCTAACGTACACAGTGTACAGGGTCCTGAACGATTCCTTATTAAGATGTCGGAATGCTGTTCTGAGGTTTGCTAGGCGCCCATATGCTGCAGCAGTTATTTGGTTGATGTGCGCTTCAGGAGATGTGCCTGGTGTTATACTCACCCCAAGATCTTTTTCCTTGAGTGATGTTTGTAGTCTCTGGCACCCTAGACTGTACTCCGTCTGCGGTCTTCTTTGCCCTTCCCCAATCCTCATGACTTTGCACTTGGTGGGATTGAACTCCAGGAGCCAGTTGCTGGACCAGGTCTGCAGTCTATCCAGATCCCTTTGTAGCTCTGCCTGGTCTTCGATCGACTGAACTCTTCTCATCAACTTCACGTCATCTGCAAACAGGGACACCTCGGAGTATATTCCTTCCGTCAAGTCGTTCACAAATACCAGAAACAGCACTGGTCCTAGGACTGACCCCTGTGGGACCCCGCTGGTCACAGGTGCCCACTCTGACACCTCACCACGTACCATTACTCGCTGCTGTCTTCCTGACAAGTATTCCTGATCCATTGCAGTGCCTTCCCTGTTATCCCTGCTTGGTCCTCCAGTTTTTGCACTAATCTCTTGTGTGGTACTGTGTCAAACGCCTTCTTGCAGTCCAAGAAAATGCAATCCACCCACCCCTCTCTCTCCTGTCTTACTGCTGTCACCATGTCATAGAACTCCAGTAGGTTTGTGACACAGGATTTCCCGTCTCTGAAACCAAGTTGTCTGCTGGTGATGAGATCATTCCTTTCTAGATGTTCCACCATTCTTCTCTTGACAATCTTTTCCATGATTTTGCATCCCTATACATGTCAGTGACACTGTCTGTAGTTTAGTGCTTCATGTCTGTCTCCTTTTTTAAAGATTGGGACCACATTTGCTGTCTTCCATGCCTCAGGCAATCTCCCTGTTTCGATAGATGTATTGAATTTTGTTGTTAGGGGTCACATAGCGCCTCTGCTCCCTCTCTCAGGACCCATGGAGAGATGTTTTTGGGCCCTCATTGCCTTTGAGATATCTAGCTCACTCAGAAGCCTCTTCACTTTTTCCTCTGTTGTGTGTACAAAGTCCAGCACATGGTGGTGTACCCCCCCTCTCCGTCTTTCTGGAGCCCCTTCTGTCTCCTCTGTGAACACTTCTTTGAATCTCTTTTTTGAGTTCCACACATACTTCAGGGTCATTTCTTGTTGTCTTCCTCCTTCCTTCCCTTAGCCTGATTACCTGGCCCTTTAACGGTTTTTTTTTCCCTGATGTGGCTCTATAACAGCTCGGGTCAGATTGGCTTTTGCTGCTATGTCGTTTTCATATTGACGTTGGGCCCCCCTTCTTATCTGTGCATATTCGTTTCTGGCTCTACGACTGCTCTCCTTATTCTCCTGGTCCTTTGCCTTCTATATTTCTTCCATTCCCTAGCACACTTGGTTTTTGCCTCCTTGCATCTTTGAGTGAACCATGGGCTCACCCTGGCTTTTTCATTATTCCTGTTACCCTTTGGGTAAAAACCTTCCTCAGCCTCCTTGCACATTGTTGCTACATATTCCATCATTCATTAACTGCTTCCCTCCCAGTTCACTGTCCACTGAACCTCATTCAGGAAGTTCCTCATTCCTGTGTAGTCCCATTTCTGTATTTGGTTTCATTTGTCCTTCCCTTCCTGCTTCCCCTCCACTTGTAGCTCTACTGTGTATTCGAAGCTAAAAAAAAACATGATCGCTGGCCCCAAGGGGTCTTTCATATGTGATGTCCTCAATATCTGCCACTACTCAAGGTAAATTTACAAAGTCCAGTCTTGCTGGTTCACCCTCTCCTCTCTCTCTCTTGTAGTGTCCCTTACTTTGTTGGTACATGAAGTTTTCCAGTCCCACCTCCATCATCTTAGCCCTCCATGTATCTTGGCCCCCATGTGCCTCCAAGTTTTCCCTTTTCGATTCCTTGTGGTTAAAGTCGCCATGATCAGGAGCTTTGCCCTGCATGCATGAGCTCTTCTGGCCACTGCAGCCAGTGTGTCAACCATCGCTCTATTGCTTCATCATACTCTTCCCTTGGCCTCCTGCTGTTCTGTGGTGGGTTATACATTACTCCCAATTATCACCTTGGGACCACCAGAGTGAAGCGTTCCCGCTAGTAATCAACTTTCTTCTCCGCTGTCTCCTCTCTCCAGCTCATCAAAATTCCATTGGTGTTTGATCAGCAAGCCACTCCTCCACCCCCCTGTTCCTTCTTCTTTTCTCAGGATCTGGTATCCCGCTGGAAAGATGGCATCTGTTATCATACCTGTAAGCTTGGTTTCTGTATCTCTATGATGTCTGGTGATGCCTCTTTGACTCTTTCGTGCCACTCCTCCCACTTGTTTTTTATTCCATCAGCGTTTGTGTACCATACCTTCAGTTTCCTTTCCAACATGTGGTTTGGGGGGCCTGTGGGGGTGGGAGACGTGGTAGTTACTGGGGATTCTATGGTTGAGGGTTTGGGTGGAAACTGTGGGTATGGATTGTATTTTTGTGTTGGGGTGGTGTGATAGGTTGTGGGGGTTCTGAGGATAGTTGTGTGTGTGCTTGCCCTTGCTGCTCTTTTTCTGCTCTGACTGACCTCTGCTGGTTTTCCCTTCTTGTCTCCTTTCCTAGCTCCTTTCGCTTTTTTTTCCTCTCCCTCAGCTGCTTTCTCTCTGTTTGTGTTCTGTCTCTGTTAAGAACACTCTTTTACTCTTCTGAAATTTTCAACCGTGGTTTTTTCTTGGAGGATCCTGTTCCGCACTGTTTCGTCCTGAGAATCAGCTTGATCGGTCGGTTTCCCCTTCAAGTACCCCCCTATTCTCTGAAAATTTACAATCTCATCCATGTCTTCTCCCCCTATTTCCGTGATGATTTTCTCAATCTCCTTTCTTTCTTCCTGCCGTCTTTCAGTGTGTGTCCTTTCCTCTCTCTCCCGAAGCCCATGGATAATCACTGATTTTGCCCTTTCCTCCCCCCCATTGCCTCTTTCCCCTGTGACTCTGGTTCCTGTCTGTATGTGGGCATTTTCCCTTGATTTTTCCAATGGCTCATTGAAAAGCATGGTTTTTGCCTCAGCATTCGACCTATCTCCCTCTCCATCTGCACCCATCTGCTCTTCCCTTCCACTCACTGGCCCTTCTTTGCAGGCTGAATGACCTTAGCATAATTCATATCTCCTTCCTTCCTGTTCAGCTCTCATCATCGTTTGGTGTGTCTTCTCTGTCACTACCCCTGAGACTTGCTTCAGCCTGTTTACCTCAAATTCTAGGGCCTTACCCTGGCTACTGCAGTTTCGACTTGTGCCTCCCATTTCTTCGTCTCCTTCTCCAACCTTTTCCCATTTCACAGAGAGCTCTTTCTCCATTTTTTTTTAGAAAGCTCTCCTAATTTTCTCTCCCATTCTTGCTCTATCCTTTTCCACTGTTCCTCCATCCCTTCCTCCTACCAGTACCATTGTCATCTGATCCCTGATTCCTGCGAGTCCCCAACATTTTTTTTAAAGAAAGAGAGAGAGAAAGAGAAAAAGAAAAAAAGGGGGGAGAGTGAGAGAAAAGGGAGAGAGAGAGAAGGGGAGCCTAGAAGAAGGGAAAAGAAGGGAAAAAGGGGGAGAAAGTGAGAGAGGGAAAAGGTAAGAGGAGAGGGGGGAGTGACAAGGGACGAGAGAGAGAGAGAAAAGAAGAGGAAGAGAGAGAGTAAGAGAGGAAGAGAGGAAGAGAGAGAGGGAGAGGAGAGAGAGAGGAAGAGAAGAGAGAAAGAGTGAAAAGGAAGAGAGAGAGGAAGAGAGAGAGGATGAGAGAGAGGATAAGAGAGAGGATGAGAGAGAGGATGAGAGAAGGGGGGGAGGGGAGAGAGAGAGAGAGAGAGAGAAGAGAGAGAGAGGGAGAGAGAGAGGAGAGAGAGAGAGAGAGGAGAGGAAGGAGAGGGAGAGAGATGGGGGGGAAAGGAAGGGTTATAGGGTCACTTCACAGGAAGGTGTAAATCCTGTATATATGTGTGTGTGTACTCACCTATTTGTACTCACCTATTTGTGGTTGTCAGGGTCGAGTCACAGCTCCTGGCCCCGCCTCTTCGCTGATTGCTACTAGGTCCTCTCTCTCCCTGCCCCATGAGCTCTATCATACCTCGCCTTAAAACTATGTATGGTTCCTGCCTCCACCACATCACTTTCTAGGCTATTCCATGGCCTGACTACTCTATGACTGAAGAAATATTTCCTAACATCCCTTTGATTCATCTGATCTTCAATTTCCCAAATTGTGACCTCTTGGTCTGTGTCCCATCTCTGGAACATCCCGTCTTTGTCCACCTCTTCTTTTCCGCGCAGTATTTTATATGTCGTTATCATGTCTCCCCTGACCCTCCTGGCCCCCAGTGTCGTCAGGCCGATTTCCCTCAACCTTTCTTCATGGGAAACAACCCCCGTGCTCTGGACTAGTCTTGTTGCAAACCTTTGCACTTTCTCAAATTTCTTGCGTGCTTGACTAGGTGTGGATTCCAAATGGTGCTGCATACTCCAGTATGGGCCTGACGTAGATGGTGTACAGAGTCTTAAACGAATCCTATGAGGTATCGGAACGCTATCCGTAGGTTTGCCAGGCGCCCGTATGCTGCAGCAGTTATCTGATTGATGTGCGCCTCAGGAGATATGCTCGGTGTTATACTCACCCCCAGATTTTTTTCCCTTGAGTGAGGTTTGCAGTTTTTGGCCATCTAAACTTTTATTGTGTTGCGGTCTTCTTTGCCCTTCCCCAATCTCATGACTTTGCATTTGGCGGGGTTAAATTCAAGGAGCCAGTTGCTGGCCCAAGGCTTGTAGGCCTTTTCCAGATCTCTTTGTAGTCCTCCTGATCCTCGCCCGATCGTTCTTCTCATTAACTTCACATCGTCTGCAAACAAGACACTTCTGAGTCTATCCCTTCCGTTATGCGTTCACGTATACCAAGAACGCACAGGTCCTAGGACGGGACCCCTGTGGAACCCGCTGTCACAGGCGCCCACTCTGACACCTCGTCGCGTACCATGACTCGTTGTTTCCTCCCTGTCAGATATTCTCTGATCCATTGCAGTGCCTTTCCTGTTATGTGTGCCTGGCCCTCTAGCTTTTGCATTTAACCTCTTGTGAGGAACTGTGTCGGAAAGCCTTCTTGCAGTCCAAAAATACGCAGTCGATCCACCCCCTCTCTCTTTGTCTTACTTCGTCACCTTGTCATAAAACTCTAGTGGGTTTTGTGACACGGGATTTTCCTTCCTGAAACCGTGCGGGTTGTCATTTATACACTTGTTTTTCCAGGTGCCCCACCACTCTCCTCCTGATGATCTTCTCCTTTGACCTTGCAACTATACACGTTAGAGATACAGGTCTGTAGTTTTAGTGCCTCATGTCTGTCTCCCTTTTTAAAAATTGGGACTACTTTTTGCCATTTTCCATACCTCAGGGAGTTGCCCAGTTTCAAATGATGTGTTTGAAGATCTTTGTTAATGGCTCACAAAATTTAATCTCTGCTCCCTCTTTAAGGGACCCATGGAGGGGATGTTGTCTGGTCCCACCGCCTTTGAGGTGTCAAGTTCGCTTTAGCAGCTTCTTCACCTCCTCCTTGGTTATATGTACCTCATCCAGCACTTGCTGTGTGCCCCCTGTTCTGATTTTTTGGAGTCCTACTGGTTTCCACTGTAAATACCTCTTTAAATCTTGTGTTGAGCTCCTGACATACCTCTCGGTCGTTTCTTGTGAATTCCCCATCCCCCTTTCCCTCAGTCTGATTACCTGGTCCTTGACTGTTGTTTTTCCTCTGATGGGGCTGTACAACAGCTTCGGGTCAGTCTTTACTTTTGTTTGCTATTCATTTTCATATTGTCTCTGAGCTCCCTTCTTATCTGTGCATATTCGTTTTCTGGCTCTTCGCTGATTTCTTTTTTTTCCTGAGTTCTCTGTCTTCTGTACCTTTTCCATTCTCTAGTACACCTAGTTTTTGCCTCCCTACACCCTTTTGGGGGAACCAAGGACTCCCTTCTGTTCTTCCCATTATTTCTGTTTCCCTTGGGAACAAACCTCTCCTCTGCCTCCTTGCATTTTGTTGCTACATGTCCATCATTTCGTGTACTGGTTTTCCTGTCAGTTCCCTCTCCCACTGAATGTCTTGAAGGAAGTTCCTCATGCCTAGTAGTTCCCCCTTTTGTAGTTTGGTTTTTCCCAGCCTATTCCTGCTACTCTCTCCACTGGAGCTCAACTTTGTAGTCGAAGCACAGAACCACATGATCAATAGCTCCCAGGGGCCTTTCATACATTTATACCCTCGATGTCCGAACTACTCATGGTGGAAAACAAGGTCCAACCTTGCTGGTTCGTCCTCTCCTCTCTCTCTGGGAGTGTCTCTAACATGTTGATGCATGAGGTTCTCCAGTACCACATCCATCATCTTGGCTCTCCATGTTTCGGGGCCCCCATGGGGCTCCAGGTTTTCCCAGTCAATCTCCTTGTGATTGAATCACCCATAACTAGTAACTTTGCTCCCCCATGTGTGCTCTCCTGGCCACCTCGCTAGTGTGTTTTATCATTGCTCTGTTGCTCTCATCGTATTCTTCTCTTGGCCTCCTGCAGTTCTGTGGTGGGTTTACATTACTGCAATTATCACCTATGTCCCTCAGACTGGATTGTTCCTACTAAGTAGTCCCTTTCGCCCCTGCCATCCATTCCTTCCATTTTCTCAAAACCCCACTGGTTTTTATGAGCAGTGCAACTCCTCCTCCCCCTCTCCTCCCTCTGTCTTTCCTGAAGATTTGATATCCGGATGGGAAAAATTGAATCTTTATTATTCTGGTGGTTTTTGTTTCTGTGAGTTTCTATTATGTCTGGGGAGTCTTTTTTGATTCTTTCGTGCCACTCCTCATACTTGTTTGTTATTCCGTCTGCATTTGTATACCACACCTTCAACTTCTTTTCTAAGACTGTGGTCTGGGAAGTATATTGGGGGGTTTGGGGGAAATGGGGAGACCTGGTAAGGAACTATGGGTTGTTGCTGCGGGGGTGAAGTTTGTTAAAGGGAGTGGGTGGGGGCATTGGATGTGGCATGGGTGTTTTGTGTCTATATGTGTGTGGGGTGTGTCTGTATATGTGTGTGTGTGTGTGTGTGTGTGTGTGGGTATGTGTGTGTGTGTGTGTGGTGTGTATGGGGGTGTGTGTGTGTTGTGTGTGTTGTGTTTTGTGTGTGTGTATGTGTGTATCACCTATTTGTGGTTGCAGGGTCGAGTTCTAGCTCCTGGCCCCGCCTCTTCACCGGTTGCTACTAGACCCTCTCTCTCCCCGCTCCATGAGCTTTATCAAACCTCGTCTTAAAACTGTGTATGGGTTTCCCGCCTCCACTACGTCATTTTCTAGGCTATTCCACTGCCTTACAACTCTATGACTGAAGAATACTTCCTACTTTCTCTTCTGGGTCATTTGGTCTTCAACTTCCAATTGTGGCCTCTTGTTTCTGTGTCCCCTCCCTGGAACATCCTGTCCTTGTCCACCTTGTCTATTCCACGCAGTATTTTTTTATGTCGTTATCATGTCTCCCTGACCCTCCTGTCCTCCATGTCGTCAGGCCGATTTTCCCTTAATCTTTCTTCATAGGACATTCCCCTTAGCTCTGGAACTAACCTTGTTGCAAACCTTTGTACTTTCTCTAGTTTCTTGAACGTGCTTTATCAAAGTGCGGGTTCCAAACGGGTGCTGCATACTCCAGTATGGCCTGACATACACGGTGTACAGTGTCTTGAATGATTTCCTTACTAAGGTGTCGGAATGCTGTTCTCAGGTTCCCAGGCGCCCATATGCTGCAGCAGTTATCTGATTGATGTGTGCTTCCGGAGACATGCTCGGTGTTATACTCACCCCAAGATCTTTCTCCTTGAGTGAGGTTTGCAGTTTTTGGCCACCTAGCCTATACTCTGTCTGAGGTCTTCTGTCCCCTTCCCTATCTTCATGACTTTGCATTTGGCAGGATTAAATTCGAGAAGCCATTTGTGGACCAGGTGTCCAGTCTGTCCAGGTCTCTTTGAAGTCCTGCCTGGTCCTCATCAGATTTAATTCCCTCATTAACTTCACATCATCTGCAAACAGGGACACTTCTGAGTCTAACCCTTCCGTCATGTCGTTCACATGTGTGTGTGGGTGTGTGTATGTGTGTGTGTATGTGTTTTGTGTGTGTGTATGTGTGTGTGTGTGTGTGTGTGTGTGTATGTGTGTGTGTGTGTGGTGTTTTGTTTGTGTATGTGTGTGTGTGTGTGTGTGTGTGTATGTGTGTGTGTGTGTGTGTGTGTGTATGTAGTGTGTATGTGTGTGTGTGTATGTGTATGTGTGTGTATGTGTGTGTGTGTGTGTGTGTGTGTGTGTATGTGTTTTGTATGTGTGTGTTTTATGTGTGTATGTTTGTGTGTGTGTGTGTGTGTGTGTGTGTGTGTTGTTGTGTGTGGTACCTGTGTACAACTCTCACCTTGCACTATACAGTTGTAGTAGTTAAATCATTACATTGGAAAACATTATCAGGAGTGATTCTAGTTCCATGATAAAGTACATGTAAATATATGTTAATGTGTTGTCATGTATGTCTAGTTAGCGATGTTTTTCTTATCTTTAATTCTTGAGCTTCCTGAAATATATCGTATTTTTTATTGTTTTTTCAGAATTATATGGCTGAGAATTTTACATCTGATAAATTTTTCATCACCAAAATGTGTATTTGCCAATTTGAGGAAAGAAGAACTAAAATCACTTAGTGTGGTGAAGGTGGGCGGTGTGATGGTTGGTGGGCGGTTTGGGGGTTCACTTTGCATTCTTCCTCTTCCTCGCTGAGATATTATACTTCAACCTTCACCCGCGTTATGGTTGACCTGTAATATAAAACACAATTGTAACATTCTTAATTTCTCAATAATAATTTATATTTTTATGTTCAAAATATTATTAAATATTTAAAAAAATTTCCCTTTAAAATTTTCTCATTTTTCTCGAAACTTATATTCTGCCTTTGTACTTTCAATAGTTGATATTAATAAATTATTAGACTGCAAAATATGTATATCACTTTTGTCAATGTTCTGTATAAATAATTTTCTAGGGTTTGGTAGTTATATAAGACTCAGCACAGGCAAAAACACAAACGGTCCAAGTCTGTCCGACCTGGACTAATAACTAGTATGACCATTAACTATGTGACCATTAACTGTGTGACCATTAACTGTGTGACCATTAACTGTGTGACAATTAACTGTGTGACCATTAACTGTGTGACCATTAACTCTTTGGACATTTACTATGTGACTAGTTAATCGTCTAAACAGCCAAAAACGGGGACTGTCATAGGGGTTTTTTATTTCGTGGTGATGCAGCTAGGCCTGGTGCTGCCCCCTGGTGAGCTCATTTCTAACCTCGACCTGATTCCACCAGACCTAGTATCTGTCTCAGTACCTTATCAAACAAGGGACAACCTGGATGTTTTCTCAACTCTCTCGTCAGACTGTAGGGTGGCAGGCCTAGCATCCAGCCTCACTGCTGTGTACGTTTATAACAAAAAAAAAAAAACCTAGACTCGCCTCTGAAGAAGTAATTTCCTCACCAGACAAGACTTCTAGAAAACGTGGTCACAAGTTCGGTCTCTTGTTGCTGGTTATTTGTTTTGTTCCAGTCACGGTATTGTGCCTTTTATACTTTAAGTGTCTTGTTAGGTTAGGTTTTGGTAGTTTTTTATTTTTAGGATAGTTTAAATTAGGGTTTGGTTGGGTTAAGAAATTTTTAAACTGGGTTTAAAGGTTGGGGCTGGGTTTTAAGGTAGTTTAGTTGGGTTAGGTTTGGATAGACTAAAATTGGGTTGGGGTTTGGGCTAAGATAGTTTAAACTAGGTTATTTAAAGGTTTTTAGGTTAGGTTAAGTAATTAAAGGAAAAGGAAAAAAAAGGTAAAAAAGGAAGGGCTATTTTTAGGTTCCAAATTCGGGGTTTTTTTAACTGTGGGTGATTTTAAAGATAGGGGTTTTAATTATTTTGGGTAGGTAGAATTTTGGGAAATTAATTAGTTTATTATGGTGGGGTCATTTTTGCATAATGAAAAAGGTTTGAAATTTTTGTTTAGGTTGGGTTTTGGGAAATTAGGCAATTTAGGTTAAGTAAAAAAAAATTTTAAATATGGGAATCATTTTAAGTGGTCGTACTCACCCATGATGGGGAAAACCAATCCTCATAAAATTCCTTCTGTCCCGGGACGGAGGGCCCCGATAAAACTCCCTTTACTTCTCAAGTGCTTTCTGTTTGGGGGTACCCTAACCTCTGTATTCAAATGAAGAAGTTGCTGAGGAGGAAAAAACCGATTCGGCAAACTTCCCCAACAGTGATACATGTGTTTATAAATCCCGGGGAGCCCCAAAAAAAACCGAAAACCCCAGCAAATGCCCTTAAACATTCACTTTTTTTTTTTAATTTCCCTTTCCCCCAGGAAAGGCAATTTAAAAACATTTCAAGTAACATTCGGGTATACTTTAACCCTTTGGAAGAGGGCAGCAGGGGAAAGGTTGTGATCCCACAGGCACCCTACTTCAAATGGGTGAAGGGGGGAAAAACAGGTGTAAGGTGACTAATAAAAAAGGGTTTACCTACTTACTTTTTAGGTAAATTTGGGGCAGCAGGTGTAAAAAAAACATGCCTAACATTTATTCGCGACTGGGAAACCGACCTCGGGGTGTCCCCAGTTGTGGTCACAAACCCAACTTACCCCCCCCACTAACACTGGGCACTTTTGGTACACTGCCCTCCATTTTGAACCCCTCAGCTGGCCCTCTCAGCCAGTGACCCCTTCCTCAGTGGCTTTTAAAAGAAAACTTTAAATTACAACAAGTGGTAAGGGGTGGGGTAAGGGTCAAAATTAATAAAAGCGAAAAAAATAGCATGAAACTTTCCAAAAATTTAAAAGGGCCCGGGCCCAAGAGCGAGCCTCCACCCTTGTGTAAAAGGGTGTAATTAGTGATATTTAATTAGGGCCCCACAGCGGCCTTAAGGGGCGCCTCTCTCACCCTCACCTGGACTCGCACATTCCCTGTCTGGGGGAAATTTTATCTTTGAGGAAATTAGGGGGAGGCTTAAGATAATAGCAGTTTAATAGGTGGGAAAAATAAAGGGAAAAAAAAATATGGTAAAGGAAAAAAGTGTTTGGTGACAGCCCCGGGGACTGGTGATCGAGAGTGAGGTAAACAGTCTCGGGTCAAGGGGAAAGGAGTAAAGGGTGACAGCCCCTTTGACAGGTGGAGTAAAGGGTGATAGACGGTGAACAGGGGTGGGTAAAGATAATATCCCCCAAAGGGTTTCCTGAAGGGGGGGAAGATGCACTGTGTGGGGGGGGAATTTAAAAAACACGGCCGTTTGCCATTTTGATATTTTATTGTAGAAATTTTTGGGAAAGAAGTGGTGTGCCCCTGAAGGGAAGCTTGTCATTCAAAACAATAGCACCGTTTCGGGGAAAAAAAAATCTTGCGTCACAAAACCAAAGGAAAAATCTACGAGTAGGTAAAAAATAAAAACCTTAAAATTTATGTGTAGATTGATTTTTTTTGGGCTGAAAGAAGGGTTTTTTGGAAAACCAGTAAAGAGGGGGGGTTTTAAAAAAGAAAAGTGATCAAGAAGAAAAACCCGGAAAAAGCACTTCAGTGGACCCCAAGGGAATACCTAGCAGGGATGGAAAAAAACGGTGTTTGGGTAGGGAACGATTTTGTCGGAGTGTGCCATGGGTTGGGGGTTTCAAAAAGGGGCCACCCCTAGGGCCCGTGTTTGTTTCTTAAATTTTGTTATTGACATGACAAAAGTGGTAAAGTCAGGGTGTCCTGGGGGGGGGCCAGAATTGTGAAACTAAGGGTACAAAACCCGGGATGGGAAATCGGTAAAAACTAAAACAGATTTTGGGGACAGGCTGTAAGCCTGGTAAAAAACAAATGGCTCCTGTAGTTTAACCCCCCAAAGTCCCAAAAGTCATAAAGTTTTGGGGAAGGAAAAAAAGGAGACCGTAAACGGAGAAAAGGGTTTTTTGGGGGGGTTTTAAAGGGTTTTCAAACCTCCAAAAAAAAGGAAAAGGATTTTGGGGTTTTGAGTATCATCCCGAACATCCTCGGGGCCCAACGAAACCCAAAAAATAACTGCTGCAGCTTAGGGGCGCCTGGAAAAAACCCAATTTTTAAATGGGAAGTTTTTCACGACACTGGGGGCACAGTGAAACAAACGGGCCAAAATTTGGGGAAGGTGCAGCACCATGTGGAAACCCAAAAACTGGCCCCACCATATCAAGAAATTAGAAAAAAGGTAAAAAATTGGCCCAGAAAAGACAAATTTCCGGAAAAAGGGTTGTCTTATTAAATTTAAAAGGGAATGTCTTATTAAATTTAAAGGGGTATTTCTTTTTAAATTTAAAGGGTTTTTTTATTAAAAATTTAAGGGAAATCATTCTAGTGACAGGGAAAGAACAGGGGGGGAAAAAGGGGTACACAAAAAACCCCCGGCAAATTAAAAAGAGGGACCCTTAAACAAACACTTTTCGGTCCGATTTGGGCCCAATTTAAAAAGTCCCAAGGGGGGGAAAATGAAAAATTCGAGTAAAAAATTGGGGGGAAAAAAAAACATCAAGGGGGAACGGGGGCCAGAATGTATGGGAAAGAGGGGACGGGCAAAACAGCACGGCTGGTTCTAAAAAATCAAAGAGTTAAAAGGGAAATTTTTAAGAAAGTATTTCTTCAGCCTTAGAGTTGTCAGGAAGTGAAACAACCCAAGAGTGGGGAAAGTAGGGGCAGGATCCATACATAGATTTAAGAAGAGGTATGAAAAAGCTCTTGGAGCGGGAAGGGGCCCAAAAATTAGCAAACTAGTGAAAAAAGCCCGAGCCCCAGGAGCTGTGACTCAACCCTGCCCCCACATAAAGTTAATTATATATACACACACACCCCCATTTTTACAAAAAGTGAACTTTCTTAAAAGGGAATTCCCATACACACATAAACACGCATGAATCAAAAAAAAATCAAGAATATCGTACAGGGCATACTTTGCCCAAAACCATGCAAACAAAACCTAGGGTAATAAAATTTTTTAAAAATTATGTGCTTTAAACCCTACTCTCCCATTTTTCATTTGGCCTAATTTAAAGGGTGAAGGAGGGGGGGCCCTGGGTTTATTTAAAGGGGATATTTATCCCAGCTCCAAGACAAAAAATTTTAACTAATTGTTTTTTGTCGTTTTGGTTGTTGTTTTTGGGTTTGTTGTTGTTGTTGTTGTTTTTGTTTGTTGTTGTTGTTTTTGTTTTGTTTGTTTTTTTTGTTTTGTAAGTTTTGTTATTATAAACTTTTAAAATGGACTCGATGTTTTAAATTTGAACTAATGAACAATTTGGGCATAAAAAAACCCCAAATTTCTTTTAAAGCAAAAATTAAAGGGTTAATTATTTAAAAACAAAAAAAAAAGCGAAAGGGCCCCGTTTTTTTATTTAAACAGTCTTGGGGCCCCGGGCCCACTTACTTTTTTTTGCCCTCTCAGTGTCCGAGCGCCTCTATTTTCACTGGGTTTGAACGAAGCCCCCACCAAAGTCTTTTGCTTTCAAGGGAGTGATTTTGTGTGCATGTTTGGCTTTAAATTTCCTCTAGGTTTTTTCCAGTGTATATTGTCATGTATCTCTCGCCTGCGTTCCAGGAATTAAAAAATCAAGGGGCTTTTAACTGTTCCCAGTAATTTAGGTGCCTTATTATGCTTTATGTGTGCTGGGAAGTTTTTTTTATACACTCCCATGTCAGCAATATCGCCCGCCTTAAAGGCAGTTAGTGTAAAAGCAGTTTTTCCGCCCAGAGGGAGAGAAGCGATTTTAAAAGAATCATCAGGGCTTCATATCATAGTTTTGAAGGGTTTTATCATTTCCCAGGGAGATTTCGGTGATGCATTGGGGTTTTGGGCTTTGGGGCGAGGTCCCTGACCCTTTTCAATCCCCGGTTTCCCTTTACATTAAAATTTTTTCGCTTTAATGAATATTTTGAATTTTGGCGTATTTCCCCGAAATATATTTTTGGGTTTCCCCAGGGGTTTCCCCCCCCTCTGAGTCGTTTTAAATTTCTCTTCATTGAAAAACATATTGGGTTTTTAGTGGCCCCTTTTTAAGGGTTTTGTTGATGGGCCGCTTGGTTGGGCTCCCCGGTGTCTCGATGGGGGGTCCTGTCATGGCAATTCAGGTTTTCATCCCCAAATGAAAACATGAAGGGTATGGCTTACATCTTTTGTCTATGTCGATAGAGGGTAAATAAAAGGGAAACGAAAACTGTGCCATGTTTGGGAAAAGAGCTTTTTTATCGTACTGCCTCAAGGGCTTTCCTTGTTTATAATTTTTTCCCCTGGTTCTATATGTCAGGAAGTTTAGATTCATCTTCCAACTTTAAATGTTATTTCCCCCGTATCAGCATTTTTTGTCCCCTTAACCCCTGAAAACACTTGTTTTAAAGCCTTTTTTGGGAAAGGGCCTTTTGTTAACTATGGGCTGTATTTTGTTTATTTCTACAGATCCAGGGCCTTGTCATAGTGGTCCCGTAGGTGGGACAAGGGGGGAGCGACCCGCCCCTAAAACCCGTGTTTTACTGGGTTGTGTAAATGAAGGATATCTAGGTGGTTGGGGATCTTGCTTCTTAGAACCCTTTCCCCAAAAATTTTATGATATGGGATGTTAGTGAAAACGGTCTGAGTTCCAGAAGAATGGGTTAGTCTGTTGTTTTTTAGTGAAATGGGGGGAAATTTACCGCTGTTTTCCATGCTCCCTCTCCTGAAAGGAAGGAGGTGACAGAGGCTTTTTGTTTGTTCTTTAGGGAAATGAGTTCTATAGTTGGCCGTGGGGGCAGGTGCATGGGATATATTTATTGATAATGGCAAACCTTTAGAAACTAGGGATGCCAAAAAAGCCCATAATGATTTCTTAAAATCGTTTGTTTTTTTTTTAGGTTTGGGAAAATTTCTGCAAAACTAGCAGCCCTTTCAAAGCAGGTGAAATGCAGGAAACCCGGAAATGTACAAATAACTTTTTACAACATGGTTAAGTACGATAACGCACCTAAAAATACTGGGAAGGGTTTTTTAAGTCCCCTTTAGGTTTTTACTTCCTGGAATTTCCGGCGAGAAAAGGGAATGCCCATTGTACACTAGGGAAATCCTAGAAGGACTATCCCAAAAATTTTTAAAAACGAAAATCACTCCCTACGAAAGGGATAAAAAAAGGGGAGGAGATGCAAACATTCCTCCCTGAAAAGAGGGGCCCACGGGGTAAAACTAAGAGACAAAAACAATAAAATGTCAGGGGCCCAAGGCTGATCAGTCTCCCCGCATACAAAAAAGGGGATTCCCAAAAAGGCCCCTGGCTTTTCCCAAGAAGGCGCTGGACAGGCCCCCGAAGTAATTTCCTGACCAGCCGGGCTGTGGTTTTGTATTTCGGTTTCTGTACGGGGCCCAAAAGTAACAGCCCCGGGTGAAAACCCCGGTCTGATCCATTTAGGGGCCTTTTCACAGGGCCGGGCCACGGAGGAGGCCGGGGGATTTCCCGAAATGAAAACCCGGGGTATGTATTTCCCCAAAATACATTTTTATGAACAAAATTTTTCACCCGTGTGTCCCCCCTAAAGGGATCCCATGTTTATTATTAGTTATTGCCCTTTTCAAAAATTTTAATTTTTGTTTTTTTTATCTCTAAAAGCTAAAACGCCTTTTTTAGGGGTGTGAAGCATGGGGTGGGGAATGTTGCCCAAAAAGGAGAAATTGGGGTAGGGAGATATTTATGTTTGAGGGCAATGTTTTAGTGTGAATTTTAGGGCAGGGAATTGTAGTATGGAAAAAATTTGGGGTGTGGGGTTTCCAAAATTTTTTATCCAGAGGGCCCAAAACTATTATCCCGAATGGGGGGTTTTTTCTTCCGTTTTTTTGTAATATTTTATTCGATGGGAATTTTGGAACTGAAGCTCAAGTACTCAAAAGGAAATAAAGGGGAGTAAATTGGAACAAACTGGCTCCCCCACATCATACTTCCCCCCTCCGACCCCAAAAAAAAGGGTACCCCCAGATGTGTTTTGTCTTTGTGTGTATGCCCTTTAGAGGTGAATGTCTGGTTTTAAATTTAAATTTAAAAAGACACCCAAGCAACACTTACCACATTTTTTAAAGGGAAAAGTTTGGGGTCCCCGGGACCCTTTTTTCAAAATTTAAAAAGAAAGAAACGTTTTGAGTAAGGCCCAAAGGGCAGAAAAGTTTTTAATATAAACTTAGTGGGCTGCTATGTTTCCCTTTTTTAAACCACTTTTTCGGTACATTTACCAAGATTTTATCAGGTTTTATGATATAAACCCCCTTTTTTACTTATGCACTTTAAACCCCCATTTTTACCCTTAAATTTCCATTTTTCCCGGGTTATTTTTATTTTTCGTCAGGGGTTTTTTAACCAACCAGCCTCGGGGTTCAGGCAACTCATTTTTGTACTTCTTTTCTTCCCTTTAAGACCCGGGGGAAAATAAAGTGGTGAAGGATCGTGTGTCTCATTCTACTCTGACTGGTCCTGGGAAAAACCTGAATTTGGTTTTTAGGGACACGAGAAAATTTAAACAGTTGACCCGACAGGTGGGGAGGTGTGGATTACCGATGTGCACGAAAAAATATAAAATATTTCCCTTTTGGGGCCCGTACAAAGCGTGCTTGTGAAGATTTTTTGTTATTTTTCCCGTCTCATTTTAATGGGGCCCCATTCATTTATTAAAAAAGAAATACACCCGCTGAAGGCAGATGAAAAAAAACACACCATGAAAAAAATTTTAAAACTTGCCCAAAATTTTGCCCTTTTAAAACCAAAACCCCAAAATTTTTTAAAAATTCAAAAAGGGCTAGAAAAAAAGGGTGGGTCTCATCTACATAACAACGACCCCTGATAAAGTAAAATAAATGTACAGGAGACGGTACACTTTAGATATAACTAACGGGGTTTAAAAGATTAAAACAAAAGGGGTCCCGCCACCAAAAATTTAAACAGCCCCTGAGGGTGTTTCACAAAATTCAACTTTAGAAACCCAAAAAAATACAATGGGCTAAATGAAAAAAAAGTGGGGAAAATATCCTAAACCAGATCCGAAAACCCCTGCTAAAAAAAAATAAACTTGTGTTTTGAGATCTGCCCCGGGCGCATTCCCTTAAAAAAAAGAGAAAAAGTAAACCCAGAAAGTGAAAGATGCTTTTCAAAAAAAACAAAATTTCTGGGAACGGTTTTAGGCCCTTGATTGATTCCTTGGACGCAGGCCCAGGGATACATGATAATGGAAAAATTTGAAAATCCTAGAAGGGGTTTTGACCAAAATTGCACACCAAAAAAACTCCCTATGAAAAACAAAAAATCGGCAGGAATGCAACATTTCCCAAAAACAAAAGCAGGGGGCCCTAAATACAATGAGAAAACAACACAATAATGTCAGGGGCCCTAAATGTTCAACTGCCCCCCATCAAAAATAAAGGAGATTCCCAAAAGACCCCCTGGCGTCTTCAAGATGGCACTGGCCAGGCATTTTAAAGTCATACCTGACCAAACCCGGGTTTTGGTTCGTACTTCAGTTTGCTTCTGCCAGCAATAACAGCCTGGTTGAAAAGACCTGATCCCCCACGAAAGCCCGATTTTCAGACCGAGCTGCTGGGGCGTTGGGCCCCCGAAAGCCCCCTCCCCGGTAAATGCAGGAGGGATTTTATGTACCCGTGAAGTAAGCACAATTTAGCCACGTCTACACTAACCGTTACACACAATCCATCTGAATGAAGATAAAAAAAACAGTACATTACAAGCTTTTCTATACTGAAAAACAATCTTTTTTCCATATAAGTTAACATTCTTTTTAGCTAAAAGAACCAAACCATACCACGGGGGGGGAATAGAACCCGCGGTCAGGGGTTCAAACCTCCAGACCGTCGCGTTAGCCACTGGAACCAGCTAGCCACTGGACCAGCTAGCCACTGGACCAGCTAGCCACAATAAGATTCATCCAACTAGGTATATTTCTGCACCATAGGAAGTTTAGCATAGTCACAGTGGTACCTATGCTAACCTTCCTAGTTGGATGAATTTTACGGGAAGCTAGCTGGGCCAGTGGCTAACGCGACGGTCTGGAGTTTTGAGACGCTGACCGCTGGTTCAAACCCCACCCGTGGTATGGTTTGTTTGCAATCTTGTCATTACGATTTCGTGAGTCATTCATTTAGCTACTAGGATATAATATGGAATAAAACTGCCATAGCACACGAGATAAGTTTTTGTTCTGAAGTTCACGTCTTTGTTGCTTTGATTTTTGCGTAGGAAATACCTCATGATATATTTTAAAGAGGCATGTACTGTACAGCATCCATAATTATTATTAAAAATAATAGATCAAGAATGAGGAGACAGATCTAATACTTGAATCAAAAGCCTCCAGATAACCTCTTCTTCAAAACACTTACAATCAGTATGCTGGACAGACGGTAAGCAGGTGGTGTGGGGCTACACAGTGCATCTAAACCCTTTGGGTGATACCTATCTCCCAAAACACCAGGGAAAAAGAAGGGGCCCCCGCCAAAACCAGAACTTGCCCATCATTATGTTTTTTCCCATAGGGTCAGAGTCCCTTGGCTCCTGGGGGAAAAAATGCATTTAAATTCTTTAAGGAGCGAACAAAAGACTCATCAGGGTAACTAGGGATCCCCGGGCAGCTAGTTTTCAATTCCAGCGACTCAGTGCTGCTGTTCAGAGGGTAATGCCTGCTGATTTTGGGGACGTGCCCCAGCTCTGAAGAGCTGGATGAGATTTTCGCATTATAATCAGTGACAAACATGTAACAATATGTACTAGAAATTTATCTCTCACATCATATACTGTATATGCCATCTTATATCACCACTGTATCTCTTAAACCTTTTTGTACCAATTAAGTAATTAAAAAATCCCATTGGAAAAAGAATAAAAGATGGGGGGGGAAGGGGGAAATGGAATATTCAAACGGCTTCAGGAAGAAATCCAAAAATTTTACTTTTAAACCTTTTTATCCACTTCTCCGAGGGTATGGGCCCACAATTTACCCAGAGGTGACCCCAT
>NC_069485.1:17889196-17936164 GCF_026875155.1 Cherax quadricarinatus
TTCCATATAACTTCCCCATGCATTCCATGGGGAAAATTTCCCTCTAACAGGCGCTACAAACCTCCCACCGCTAACATCTACACAACCTACCTATATTAACCTTTTGCTGCGCTTCGATCCCACGCCAGAGCCCCTCAACACAGTTTTCAAACCATGCAACTCAACTCCTGTATACATCCGTTGCAATCTGTTATGGATCCTGGCCAAACCCTCCGCACACCCACACTTTCCCTCTCATCAACCTCCCTTTCAATGAAGACACATTGACCCTCCGCCCCCTTTTAATCCACAATCCCAACCCCCCCTTACTTGCGTAACATTACCACATCCCCTTTTAATCCCAATCACAGCTCGAACCCCACAAGAATTAAAAACCCTCCTAAGTATGTTCGTTTATTGCTGGGCCCAGTTAATGGGAACAACGGCTGCCACGAGCCATACTTTGCTAGACCGTAAGATATTAATAACAATGGCATCGCGCTACACAAGGTCAAATGATAAGGTCCGCAATGCACCCAGCGCCCTGTATCCTTTTCTACATCCAATAAGCGAGTTTTCCATGCGTGCCATAGATAGATCGTCTGCAATAAATAAGACCGCAAATTTTAAACGAATTCACCTCCTCCTCACTACTGCAAACACCCCAATCAACCCTACCCCACTCCAATGCTCCTAACCCAATGACGCCATTGATTTATCTGAATTTACCCTCATACCAGTATGCCGCTCTGCGAACATTTGTACAACCCCGACCTAATGTGTCCATTGACATCCCCTCCCTGATCAGAACAGTGTATCATTCCACATACCCAATTATAACTGGCCAAACCCTCGCAACCTCACACCCTGGGCCCTCTAAACGTGAACATACCTGCTCCCATCAATCTATAAAAGGTGTTTCTGTACGCATGCAAACAATCTATGGTGACATAGGACACCCCTGCCTAATTCCGCCTACCCATTACAAATCTTCCCACCCAATCGACCATTAATCTTTACCCTCGCCATTGCACCTCCATACAACGCCCTCAACCCAACCCACTATTTCTTCCCCATGACCCCTGACGACCCTGAGGATTGCTTTCAATGCTTTCCGATCCATCTATCGTGAAGGCTACCTTAGCCATCGAGCGCCACCAAACCTCCCTCCCTCCCCCCCGCCACCCCTTTTTTGCCTCCACGAATCCCTAAGTAACGCCATGCACCTCCACATAGACCTCCTGGCAACCAAACTCAGAGTTTTTGAAACACCCCCCCCACCACACACTTGACCCGATTTCCCAAAATCTTCGCAAACAATTAATAATCTGCGCAAACAACTAGAGACGCCCGTAATCCTCCGAAGACGTATCTGCCCCATACCCTTCGGTACCAAAACAACTACAGCCTTTGCCTGCTCTCACCCAGCTCACCTCTCTCCTTCATGAAATTTATAACCTAACCAGAAAATGCCTCAATAATCCCCAATGCTGCTGATAAAACTCTGGCCGGGAGTCCATCAATTCCCCGTGGCTTTGCCCTTTCGCATTCCACTTAAAGCCCTCTCATATTTCCCGCTCAGTTTATTCCCCACCCTGTGCTTTCCCTATCACTGTTACGCAACTGAACATACCACAACACCTGTTCTAAAACCCCATCCCTCTACCCCTTTCTCGTTGCCAGTACTTTCTCATAACCACTTGTCAGCAAACGCCCCCCATTCCTGTCCGTAGCTTGTATACCTGCCCTCCCTCAGTACCCTCCTATCGACTCATGAACCTCCAACCATGGAATAGTCGATTGCCTCTGTCTTTGTTTCTGGCCTACTCAATACCACGATGAAGTCTATCCGCCCCATAACACCTCATACAACCCCGCCTTTAACCCGCACCGCTTGGACCTCTCATCCTGTACCTCACGCAGCCTCCCTTTAATTGCACTATATTTCATCCATTGATAAGTGCCGCCCCGCCACCGCCCCTCGCATAACAACCCCGAAATCTATCCTCCAAATAGATTAGCAAGCCCATATTTTAAAGAATTGATACTTTCCCTCCTTTACGTAATATTGCTTAATCCTTCTTAGCCACACCATCTCACCACATCACCACATCCTCTACCCCATTTATCTCGCACGTAACCCCTCCCACAGCGTTGCAAATCCCTCTATCCCCACCTCATCACCTCACACACTTGTATTTAATTTCCATATCCCCTAGAAATACCTCTAGTGACCTCCCGATCGCCACCTCTGCTACTACTGCCCTATGATCCAATAAGCTACTTCTATGTAGCCGGAAAAATGTCAACCCCAACCCCCCCTTTGAGATATATCCAGCCTATCCAACCTAGGCAGCGTAACTCCTGTCTTCCAAAAGTGTGCCTACCCAATCCCACGCCCCTCCTCCAACCACATCCGCAACTGAATATCCCTCAAAAGATCTCGCAAGGCCGCCGACACGTGCCCCGCCCCTTTTGTTCCACGTCAGCCCTCCTAAAACCGCATTTCCAGTCCCCACCAACGACGCCACTGGGGGCAGGTAAACCACGTAAGAAGAAAACTAGTTTATTCACATACAAAATCCCTTTTTACCCACACATCTTTTCCGCTTTGCATACACCTTACAAAGATACCCTCTGCCCCATCTTCCACCACCCATCCAGGCGCAAACACCTTCCCCCCCTCCTCCTCCTCACTTCTTAGCAACCCAAACGGGCTTGCCTCCCTGATCATATAACCCCACACCACCTTTCAGACGTGCGATGGCAGAGTCATGACCTGAAAACCCCTCCACCTCGAGCACTCTTACCCCTCCTTGAAATGTTTCTATGCAGAACACTACAGCCACCCTAGATTTAATACGAAACATTCGAAACCTTCCTTCCTTCACACTATTAACACAGTCCATTTACGTTTCACAGTCATACACCTAAGTCCTCATTTATAGTTTTCCAACCTTCCTCCTCACTTCATTTCATCCAGGGCCTCCTGCCCCAGAGCCATCACAAAGCTTCAACACCATCAACCCCCCCCCTTTTTTTTGGCATACCATCTATCGTGACTACTTTCGACATTCTCTTCCTTCCTCCCAGACCTCTGCTCCGCGCGTCAGGACATCATCTGAGTCAGACGCCGCCGCTCTCTTCTCGTGATGCCCTCTACATCCCATGTTATCCTCTGACGTTCCCTCACGATGAACCTCAACCTCCAACATACATGCTCGTTCCTCACACATGGCGGACAACTCACTCTTACTAGTTTGGCCCGTGCAACCCTGCTATGTGTTTTTATCCTTACATCCTCCAACGGCACGCCGTGCCTCTCTCCAGCTCAAGGAACAACATCCTCTGCAGGCGCGTCAATGTCCTTAACACTCTCCTGAAGCTCTTCATCTGAGCCTGCACCTCCTCCTGTACTTGCACTTCTGTACTTTTCCCTTGTGTAGTAACAGATCCTTTTACATCACAGCTTACCTCACACATGCCAGTCTCCTGAAAACAGCATAGGGTGGCAGAGCACACCGCACTCCTGCTCGTGTCAGGCAAGCGAAATGAAATAAACATTACATTAGGAAGCATTTCAAAAAGAAACCCCACCTAAACACTGGCAAGACACATCCGCAATAAATAGATTTACATTATGTATACAAGTACAATCTATACAAATAACAAAATCCTATCGTAAGGTATACAAAACGATAAGTTACAGTACATTAAAACCTTATTTCCCTATTTGAAGCACAAAAATACATCATGAGAAGTTACATAAGAAGACTAAATCTGCATTGAAGTAACATTAACGTAGAAAAAAAAAAAAAAAAAAAAAGTAATAATTAAAGATTGTGATAGTAAGGTTCATTATACATAATCCCAAATATATAACCATGTGAAGGCAGAATACCCTTTTAAAGCACCAAACTCAGTACAGTCCTTTTTTGAATATCTTGAGCTAAGGCCAAGCTATTAACAGATAAATACACATATGACCGTCACGTTTCACCTATTTGCCAAATATACACGACAGGCCATTGATCTTGAGATTATCTCATGCGTCGGTGTTCGACATTTACCATTATCAGTATCACAATAACAATACAGTTTATCTTAAATGGTCGACCCCTAAGGTATCATCAGTGTATAACTAATAGCGTCGAGGTGTCGCCGACGTAATTCCAGGGATTGTTCAAACCTCTATAGTTTCAAATCTATACCTTAAGGGCGTCATCATACTGACGACAATATACTATAGCAAGTGTCGATTTCTGCTACACAAATGATGTGTGATTATAAAAGGTCTAACGTACATTTTATTCGATTTATTCACTTGGCAAAACAATATAACATAATTTATTTTTTTCAAAGCCCCGGTTCGTTTTCTCGTATACCTTCAACCTTACAGACGCGCCCCTTCCCAAATTTCATCATTATTCCTCATCCATTTCGAATCCAACCGTCACTCTCGCTCATCATACACGAAAGGCCAGCCACGTCTACCCTCTATGGTAAGCTAATCCGCATAAATCACGAACATGAAATTACAATATCCAACTGAAAAAGTCGAAAAGCCATCTACCCCCAGCATACTCTCTATTCCTCTGCTGTGTACCATAAAAAATCGCTGCCACCTTCTCTGATCCACCTCTCTTGTTGATTGATAATGGTGTCTGCAGGCCCATGAGTATATACAAAGTCATGACTAGATATACAATCGCCCCCTTTGTGCCGGCAACCCCCCCCCCCCCCACATCTAACTTAACGCTCTTAAGACATAATATCCCTCACCTCCTCACCATCTGTATAACTCTCTAAACCACACTCTTACCGCTTCCAACTCTCACAAAAACACACTTGCTTGGAAAGCCGTGTCAATAACCCCCAGCACACAACAACGCTCCTAACCCACTTGCCCACGTCTATTCGCTAAACCTCCCCGGAAGCAATATATTGTGCAGGAATTTATACATGACCTCGCCGTACCCCGGCGCCTCATCGTAACTCTGAACTCCTTCAAGCGACCCCAAATATCAAGCCATGCATACATTGGATATATACCTCTACCTAGCCCCCCCCTCCCTCTCTCCTCGTCCCACCCTAGGCCAGTTTTCTATCTTAATTCGACTTGGATCCCTTGCATAATTTAAAACCCTCAGCATGTTCCTCGTATTTCTCGTAATCCCCACCATTCATCCATCGTTACCAAATCCCCTCGAATCCCAATTCAAACCTGTACCAACCCTCCCTACCCTCACTCAAATAAACTATGTTTAAACGTACATACCTAATATTCTCATGTGCAGATTCATTAACTGCCCAACCACCCCGACTATTCGTAGAATACACAACATGCTCTCGCCAACCAATACAACTGAAGCCCCATATATATCTAAATACACGCTTCAAATAAACGTTTTCTCATCACACGCAACTAACGGTTCCATACTACCACATTGCCACAACTTACCAACCAAATGCACATTCGCTACAATTCACGCTGATCCAAAGTTAAGCCTCCTGCACGTCAACCCCTCAGCGACCTAACACCCTATCCACAACCTCACTCGAATTTAAACCTTCCTCGTTCCTGAATGTTACTCATATGAACAATTCCACATAACCTTTGATGTGAATTTACTAAGGCCACCTCCTCCCTGACCTATGTCCCCACGAATGCTATCACCCACGTGCATAAGCATTGACTTATCCTTATGACCATCATCCCCGTAGCTCTCCCAAAAAGTTTTGCCAATTCACCTACTTTTCGTAATCCCGTGATCCCCTATATATAAAAATCGTGGTGTCATCCACATAGCCTACGATTCCCGCTTTTTATCCCCAACCTTCCTCGAATCACCCTCATTCATACCCTCCCGTACAGCTCTGAAAAAAAGTATCAGAATAACGCAAAAGAATCTTCGATACAGGACCCCCCTTGCCTTAAACCACGTTTTCATTCCAATTAAATCCCTACCCTGCCATTTATCTTTACCCTAAACATAGCCTGCTCATGACAAAGCCATCGTCCAACTTACTATTTCCTTCCCGAATCCCTCCGACGCAAGAACTTCCATAAAACCTCAAGGCTCCACACAATCGTATGCGCATGCCATCCAAACCAGTATATCCCCCTGCATTACCCTTCCCACTTTCGTCAATGAACTCTGCGTATAATCTTGCCCCACACACAGTTGGATCCTTCCTGGTACCCCCTATTGCCCTCATCAAACCTTCTTTCTCTAAACCCTTTTAATTCTATTACCTATCTGGGGCGGGGGCAATATTTTTATAATCACCACACATAAATGTTATCGACCTATAATTTGGATCCTGGGGGCCCCGTGCCTTTTTGGAATCATAACCACAACAGCCTGTCTTTGGTTGTTCCCCCGATCTTCCTCTGTTTTTTCATTTCGTTAAATGTTCCACATAGAAAGTCGCGTACATTCCCAGTTTCCTTATAAAATCACAAGGGATATCATCGATCCCGTGATTTCCCAGCACTCATACTCCTACAGCTAGCCTAACCTCCCTCCCCCGCCCCCCCCACTTATCTTCCATTCAAATTCATTGATCCTAATTCTCTAAACAACAACATACCCATTCACCCCATTTTTTCTAGCACCATCCTTAGAGATCCCTACATTCCTCATATTGCGATTCGTACCATTTATCCACATAGCAACTCATTCCCTCAGTTGTCGTATGTACTGTCCCCTGCTATACTGCCCCCATTTTGCTCTGTGCACTTCCAATCCATTAATTCTTCCGCCTTCGCGTTGCCCTGCTCCCGCAGGACAACCGCCCAAGGGCGATCTCCCCATAAGTACCTCCCTGTATGCCACTCGCTATCCGCACCGCATCAAAATATTTCGATTATGATATCCCCTACAATGCGCTTTAAGTTTCATTCCGCCACCGGGTACACCCCCGTACCATTCACATAACAGTACCTGCAGTTGGTTTCCAGATAAGACAAAGTTCCTACGTTCCATTTTTCGTTCCTCTACCCACTCCTCATGATATAAGTCTCTCACTTCCTCTTCCAATCGTGTCCCACCACTCAATAATATCACTCCCTACCCTAACGGTTACTCCACCATTCCTTCCATACACTAGCAAAAGATTCCCTCATGCTCCTTTTATGCATTAACCCAACATTCATTTTCCAGAAACCTCTGTACCGCCTCGGTAATCCCTCCCAATCCACGTCCACCATGACTCCTCTATGGTCAGAGAAACTCACATTTAGAGCACAAACGGTTCGAACCATGATTCCCCTAGAAACATATATGCGGTCCAATCGTGCTGCATACTCCCTCCTAATAAACGTATGCACACTCCTCCCTACCTCATCCCCCCCACATCAAAGACATTCACACCCCGCAGTAAGTCCCCTAAAAAAACCCGAAAAAAAAACCTTCCCCTAGGTTCGACATCCTTGCGGCGATCAAGACAATTCCAATCTCCCCCAATGATCGTGACGGCTGGCAGCGACCTTAAATGATACACCAAAACATCCCTAAAAAAAAACGTTTTTTATTCGCATATCACTTTCCGCTGGTCCATAGACGCCGATGAATCCCACCTGCACCCCACCCCATGCCCCAACCACCCGCACCACCCTCCCCTCCTCCCCAACCTCACAGGTGTGTAAAGAAAACGGGCTGGCCTCTTTTATTAACACTGCCACACCTCCTTTCAATCTGCTAGAACAGCCCATGTACACTACATATTCAGGAATTATCAATTCCCCGGGAGATTTGTGATTTTATTCCTGTAAAAACACGTCAGGAACATGTTTCCTCAAAAACGCCACCAGACAGTTACGCTTGTTGTCTGATTTCAAACCATTAACATTTAGAGTTATACACCTGAAGGTTTCATTGATGGTTTACCTTTAGATATCCTAACACTCTTAATACCTTTGCGATTCTCTCCACTTCTTCCCCCACGACCTCCTCTGCTTTCCTCTCTATCCTGCTGAACATTGTTGGATCCGCCCGCTCCTCTACGGGTTTCATTGTGCCATGTCTTTTTCCCCGATCTTTGTCTGGGAGTTAGAACGTCGTCACTATCTGTCGTCACCGCAGCTCTTTTGCGACAGCCACGATCGATGATCATGTCAACTTCGGATCTATCATCCCTCTGTACCTCCACAATCACAACCTGGTGTTCTACAGTCGGCTTTGTGACACCTCCTCCTCCCTCTTGTACACTGACATCCTCCAGCCCACCCTGGAGTCCATCAGCTGTTGAAGCTTCCAACAAAACTTTTAAAGCCTCTCGAATGGAAGCCTCCATGTCATCCTGGGCGGGTGCGTATGCATCCTCCAGCGTCGCCGACACCACGCCTACGTCCTCCTACACACCTGGTAGAGTTACGCAGGCAGGTGATTCCTCTGTCTCCCCCTCTACCTCCTCACTCCACAGTTTCCCACGCTGTGTAGCCCCAACGTATGACTGCGGTACTGCTGTCACCTCCCTCGTCGTGACCTCTGGTCTTCCACGCCTCGTCGGACATTGTGCTGCAATGTGGTCATACACCCCACAGAGTCTACACGTGCGCCTTTGACCTGAATATGTCACATACACTTGCGTTCTGAAGTCCTCCATTACCACATACGACGGTATCGGGTGCTTAAGGGACATTTTCAAAGAAAACGACCCTTCCGGCATGCCAACAAGGGGGCCGTCACGCCAGTGTCCCAACGCCGCCAGATGCACGGTGCCGTAACGGTCAAAAACGTTCCTTAAATCGCTTTCGTCCGCTTCAAAGGGTACATTGCGCACCTTCACCCATGTGTAAACACTGGAGACATCTCGAAGGCGGACGGTAACACCAGGGTTAACGGTCTTTATCACATCCTGGTATTTAGCAACCATATTCTCACAGGTGCAGCCTTGTCTGAATTTGACGAATAACCTCGTATTGCCATTTAATGGTACACCGTAAAGGTCTTCATTGGCAATTCCATACATATCTCTCAGGATCGCCGTCAGCAGAATATGAGTATTCTGACTATTAAATGAGCCAGTCACTAAATCAAGGCAGACAGTGTTGACGCGCCTGCGTCCTCCTTCTACCATTGTGAGTAGACTGGTGAAAACTGCGCAGAGACTAGACGAATCAGGAGCTACTGCGCAGCCTGTCCGCACAGCCCAAGAGCGATACGAACAATGTTGCAGGTCTTGAGGGTTTTAAGTTTAGATATAACTGGGGTGAATAAAAGGGTTGAGAATGCGATTGGGTATATGATTACGGATTATATATATATGATGTGGGCTATGAGGGAGGCGGACGTGCGTGCAAGAATTAATGCGTTGGCAGCAACTTTTTATAGGACACAGTGTAGAAATAATGGGGTGTATGGAGGGAGATGGGAGAGAGATTTTAGTGAGGGTTATCGAAATTTCACATTAAGGGATTTATGGGATTTGCAAAGTGGGTAAAGGGATACAACGGGTTATTTTCCTAGAATGGGGAGTGAGCATGGAGAGTTGTTTTTATGGATGTATAATTGAGTTTTGATATCTAGTGGCAATAGGGTTATTGCCCCGAGGGTTTCAGGTACTACACAGTTATCATTTGGAAGTGTTGCACTACGATTGCATATTATTATTTTTCATGTATAAATCATTTCAAGGACTTAATGATGAAATTTTTCAATGAGATTCAAATATGTTATAGGTGTCTTTAATGATTTTGATTCAATTGTAAATGGTAAAAAGATCTTTATTTTCAGTTTAATTACAAGTTTTTTCTTTTAAAAAGCAAACTTTAAAAGGTGTAAATTAAAAAAGATATTTTGATATTTTAAGGGTTTTTTTTTTCCTTTTAATGTATTTACGATGGAGGCAATATGATGAATATTTCAAAAAAATTTTTTAACGGAAAAATTTTTGTACCTTGGAGTTAAACAGGTGGGTGCATTATTCTTATTGAATGGAGGTACATTAAATTGATGGGGGATGTAAAGTGTTAAATATGTCGTATGTTTTATATTAAAATTCCTTTGTTTTGCACATTGGGGGGAAAATGCAGTCAAAATTTTACCTTGTTTAGCACATGTGGAAACTGACAGCAGAAATATTACCTTTGTTTAGCACATGAAAAGAGAACTACAGTCAGAAATATTACCTTTTTTTAGCCCTTAGGAGAATACAGTCAAAAATTTTCCTTTGTTTAGCAATGTAGGAGAACTGACAGTCAAAATATTTACCTTTGTTTTAAAACATGTAGGAGAACTGACAGCGAAATATTTACCTTTTTAGCAATGTAGGAAATGACGTCAGAAATATTTAACTTAGTTTTAGCACATGTAGGGGAACTGACGTCAGAAATATTTACCTTTGTTTTTTGCACAGTAGGAAAACAAAAATCAAAATAATTACCTTTGGTTACACATGAGAGAACTGACATCAGAAAAATTTACCTTGTTTGCACATGTAGGAAACTGACGTCAGAAAATTTACCTTGTTTTGCACAGAAGGAAACGACAGCGAAATATTACCATTGTTTAGCCATGTAGGAGAAATGACAGTCAAAATATTTTCCTTTTTTTAGCACATGTGGGGAACTGACATCAGAAATATTTACCTTTTTTTTTAGCACTTAGGAAACTGACTCAAAATATTTACCTTTTGTTTAGCACATGTAGGGGAACTGACAGTCAGAAATATTTTACCTTGTTTTTACATGTAGAGAATGACAGTCCCGAAAAATTTTCCTTGTTTAGCACATGTAGGAGAAAGACATCAAAATATTTACCTTTGTTTTTGCACATGAGGAGAACTGACAGTCAAAATATTTACCTTTGTTTTTTCACATGTAGGAGAACTGCAGTCAAAATATTTTCCTTTTTTTAGCACATGTAGGAAACTAACATAGAAATATTTTACCTTGTTTTTGCACAGTAGGAGAACTACATCAAAATTTTACCTTTTGTTTTGCACATGTGGGAACTACAGTCAGAAATAATACCTTTGTTTAGCCATGTAGGAGAACTGACCCGCAGAAATATTTTCCTTTGTTTAGCACATGTAGGAGAACTGACATCAGAAAATTTACCTTTTTTAGCACATGAGGAAACTGACATCCAGAAATATTTACCTTGTTTAGCACATGTAGGAAAAACTGCAGTCGAAATTTTACCTTGTTTACACATGTAGGAGAACGACAGTCAAAATATTTTTCCTTTTTTTTTAGCACATGTAAAACTGACATCAGAAATTTTACTTTGTTTAGCACATGTAGAGAACGACAGTCAGAAATATTTACCTTTGTTTACAATTAGGAAACGACATCAGAAATATTTACCTTTGTTTAGCACATGTAGGAAACTACTCAAAATATTTTTCCTTGTTTAGCACATGTTTTTTAAAAAAAAAAGGGGGAATGACAGTCGAAATATTTTTCCTTTGTTTTTGCACAGTAGGAGAACTGACGTCAAAATTTACCTTTGTTTAGCACTGTAGGAGAACTGACAGTCAGAAATATTTACCTTTTTTTTAGCACATTTGGGGGGAACGACGTCAGAAATATTTCCTTTGTTTAGCACATTTAGGAAACTGACAGTCAGAAATATTTCCTTTGTTAGCACAGTAGGGGGAACTGACAGTCAGAAATATTTTTCCTTTGTTTTCAATGTAGGAAAAAAAAAAAGACAGTCAGAAATTTCCTTTTTTTAGCACATTAGAGAAATACAGTCATAATATTTACCTTTTTTTACACATGTAGGAAACTGACAGTCAAAATATTTAAACCCTTTTTTTAGCACAGTAGGAGAACTGACAGCAAAATTTTACCTTGTTTTGCACATGTAGGAAACTACAGTCAGAAAATTTACCTTTGTTTGCACAAGTAGGGAGAACTACAGTCAAAAATATTTACCTTTGTTTAGCACATGTAAGAACTGACCGCGAAATATTACCTTTGTTTTGCACATGAGAAAAACTGACATCAAAATATTTACCTTTTTTTCCAGTAGGGGGAACTGACAGCAGAAAATTTTCCTTTGTTTAAACACATGAGGAAACGACATCAGAAATATTTACCCTTTGTTTGCAACCCTGTAGGAGAATGACGTCAGAAATATTTTAAACCCTTTTTTTAGCACATGAGGGGAACTGACATCAAAATATTTACCTTTTTAGCAAGTGGAGAACTGAAAGTCAGAAATATTTTCCCCTTTTTTACACAAAGTAGAGAACTGACAGTCAGAAATATTTTTCCTTTTTTTTTAGCAATGAGGAGAACGACAGTCAAAATATTTACCTTTTGTTTAGGCACATGTAGGGGAACTGAAAAAATCAGAAATATTTACCTTTTTTTACACATGTAGGAGAACTGACAACAAAATATTTACCTTGTTTACACATTAGGGGAAATGACAGTCAAAAATTTACCTTATTTAAAACATGTAGAGAAATGACGTCAAAATATTTCCTTTTTACACATGAGGAAACTACATCAGAAATATTTACCTTTTTTAGCCATGAGGAGAATGACAGTCAGAAATATTTTCCTTTGTTTAGCACATGTAGGGAAACTGAACCCCCAGAAAATTTACCTTTTTTTAGCACATTAGGGGAATACAACCCCGAAATATTTCCTTTTTTTAGCACATGTAGGGAACGCTCAGAAAATTTTACCCTTTTTTAGCACATTAGGAGAACTGACATCAAAAATTTACCTTTGTTTAGCACAGTAGGAGAACTGACAGTCAGAAAAATTTTTCCTTTTTAGCACATGTAGGAGAACTGACAGTCAGAAATATTTACCTTTGTTTAGCACATAAAGGAGAACTGACAGTCAAAATATTACCTTTTGTTTAGCACATGTAGGAGAACTGACAGTAATATTTACCTTTGTTTAGCACATTAGGAGAACTGACAGTCAGAAATATTTACCTTGTTTAGCACATGTAGGAAACTGACAGCCCAGAAATATTTACCTTTGTTTAAAGCACATGTAGGAGAACTGACAGTCAAAAAATATTTACCTTTGTTTAGCACATGTAGAGAACTGACAGTCAGAAATATTACCTTTGTTTAGCACATGTAGGAAAGAACTGACAGTCAGAAATATGTACCTTTGTTTAGCACATGTAGGGAGAACTGACAGTCCAGAAATTTTTACCTTTGTTTAGCACATGAAGGAACTGACAGTCAGAAATATTTACCTTTGTTTAGCACATTAGGAGAACTGACAGTCAGAAATATTTACCTTTGTTTAGCACATTAGGAGAACTGACAGTCAGAAATATTTACCTTTGTTTAGCACATGTAGGAAACGACAGCAGAAATATTTACCTTTTTTTGGGCACATGTAGGAGAACTGACAGTCAGAAATATTTACCTTTGTTTAGCACATGTAGGAGAAACGACAGTCAAAAATTTACCTTTGTTTAGCACATGTAGGGAACTGACAGTCAGAAATATTGACCTTTGTTTAGCACATGTAGGAGAACTGACAGTCAGAAATATTGACCTTTGTTTGGGCACATGTAGGAGAACTGACAGTCAGAAATATTGACCTTTGTTTAGCACATGTAGGAGAACTGACAGTCAGAAATATTTAGAATGAAAGAGTGGGTTTTTCTTTTTATTGTTTTTTATTCGTTTAAATATGTACATCAACGATTTAGAATAGTTAGTGGCTTTTGGTAAATTTATGGCTTTTTTACGATAATCATATTGTAGTAGGAAACTAGCTTAGGTAGATGGTATAACTTATGATAATGATGTAATGTTTCTTGACATTACAAGACTATTTATTATAACAAGGTGGTTCAATGTTGTTATGGCAAGCAATTTATTGGAAAAAATTTGAACGTATTCTCATAAAGTGAGGAATGTATCAACAGACCTGTGCTGATTACTGTAGTGGTTTGCATATGAGGTTTCTAAATTTATGTAGGTCCATTCTTATTCCATATTCCTTTCTTGTGTTCAGAGCAGAAGGAATTTGAAAAAAATGAAGGATAATTTTACTGTACATATATCAATTCCGAGCTAATTAAGAGATAGAATGCTTAATTTGATGAAGAATTAGGTTGCATTTTTACTATTGTTAACTTATACACATGTATCTAGTTTAGGACAGTCTAAGCTTCGGCATCAGATATAGTATTGGTTATAGTTGTTATAATGTTAACAATGTAATGGTAATAGGTATTGTTTCAATATCCGATGTAGGGATTTTCATTCAGTGCAATATATTTGTTTGAATTTTCTTGTAACTTATGTTTGTGTATGGTTTTAAATAAAATATAAAAAAAAATCACCAATTATTCTTCCCGCCTGTTAATGAATTCCTCAGGTAGAGTTTCATACCAAGCACACTTAAACTTCCATGCTTCTTGTATCATTGTTCGCATCGCTGTTGGGCCGTGCGGACGCACTGCGCAGTAGCTCCCACTAATCCTGGTTTCTGCGCAGTTTTCCCTGTTCAGACATGGCGGAGTACACCGGCAGGAGGATTAACACAGTCTGCATTGAGCTGTTGAGGGGTTCTCTGAGCCCTGCTACGATGAACATCGTTCTTCCTGCAATTATTAGGGATTTATATGGTATCCCTAACGAGGAACTGTATGGTGTGGCCCTTAATGGGGTGAAACGAGTATTTGTGAAGTTCCTGAGGACTAGCTACTACAGCAGTGTGGTGGAGGAGTACCAGGAACGCCGAATGTGCCTCATCTCTACGATGGATGTGTGCTTGCATGACGTGTCTACTTACTATACGTGGGTACGAGTGAGGAATGTACCCTTTGAGGCAACTAAGTTTGGTATAATGGAAGTTTTTAGCAAGTATGGAGTCATTCATGAAGCCAGAGGTGGGGTATGGAGGGATGGACCATATGAGGGCCTCCCGGAAGGGTCATACAACATCAAGATGACCCTCAAGACGCCTATACCTTCGTATGTCATGTTGACAGGCACCAGAAAATCAGGTATATGTGTCGTATGTGGGGCAAAGGAGAAACGTGTCGTCTTTGCGGCTCTTATGATCATATAGCGGCGCAATGTGCACGTAGAGTTGCCCCGGGGGTGTCAGCCCGGTGGAGGACGTCCAGCAAACGAGTGTGGTGGCGGGGGCGAAGACTGGGACTCCTCTATGGAGTGAGGAGGTGGAGAAGGAGGGTGAACAGATGGGGACGTGTCACACTCACCGGTGGAGGAGGGAGTTCCTACTCCAACGCCTGTGGTGGTGGAGGAAGTGGGGGAGTCGACACAGGAAGGTGTCCTGGAGTCAGTGCTCCAGGAATTCTTGGAGGAGGCCGTGGTAGGAGAGGACATGGATGGACGGACCAGTGAAACGCAGCCAATTGCAAGGGCTGAGTGAGGAGTCGGAAGTAGCAGGGAATACTGGAAAGGATATACTTGTAGTGGCAGAGGTACACAGGGAGGATGTACCTGAGGAAGAGGTGGCTTTTTGGTAGGCAGCTCTAGGAAGAGGCCAGTGGGGTTGACTGAATTAGATGATGTTTTAACACCTGGGCAAAGACCAGGTATGAGGCATGGCAGAGTGGTCCGCAAATCCCCTACAGGGGGGGAGTTACAGGGAAAATCGGTGGGAGAGACAAGGGGGGGTAGGGGTCCTATTAAAAGAGTAATAAGGAAAGTGTGAGCAGCTTGAAGGGAAGTGTGAGCAAGCCACAGCGGCACAGAGGTAAGCCGCCTCTCCCTGACCATTCAGGTGTGTAACGATAAATGCTAATGGCCTAAAAACTGAGGTAAAAAGGTCTGGTTGGAGTGGTTCCTCAAAGGTACGACGTTGATGTTTGTTTCCTACAGGAGCATAACTATAGTCAGGTAGTGAGTTGAGATTGAGAGGATATAAGTTGTTTGTAAGCATGGCAACGCTTTAAAGGGCGGAGTGGCTGTTTTAGTAAAGGAGACCAGTCCATTGCGAGTCATGGGGTGGGAGGAGGGGGGTGGGGGAGAGGTTGTTCGGGTGGATGGGTGGTGGGGGGAGAGTAGGGGTATGTTTTGTGGGAGTTTATATGCCTGCGATTGGTAATGTAAGGATAAAATCAGATTTGTTCGTGACGTTTTGTTATATTATCTCAGGGTTTACCTGCCATAGCGATAATTGGAGGTGATTGGAATTGTGTGTGATTAGGCATGTAGACGTAGTACCTAGGGGGGCGGGGTGCGTGTTGGGTGTCTTAAGGGATGCTTTGTGCGATATCGGGTTGGTAGATGTGGTTGGCAGGGGGGGGTATCAGGTTGAGCATACCTATGTACAGGGGAGTTATGAGGCAAGGTTGGATAGGATTTATGTGAGGCAGGGGATAGGAGTGGAGAGAGTTAGAACAGTAGACGTGGGTTTATCAGACCACAGAGCAGTGTTGGCTGACCTTAGGTGGATGGTATTCCGAGAATATATCTAGAGCTATTGGAAATTAAATGTGAGGCTTTTACAGGAGGAGGAATCAAGGTCGGTCTTTTCAGTCATGGTGGAAAGGCTTTTGGGAGGCTAGGGATGAGGAGGTGGATTTGCTAGATTGGTGGGAGTTGCAGGCAAAGGTGAAAAATTGTAGAATTTTTTAGGAAGAGGGGCAGGGAACGGGCACGCTGGAGTTTGGATTGCAGAATTATTTAGAGGGTCAGTTGAATATTGTTATGCGGGGGGGGGTAGGGAGGGAGTGGAAGGAGATATGGGGGAACTAGGAGTCGTTTAGTAGAGATGCATAATGAACGTTTTTGATGCACTCAGGGTCAGGGCAGGATTGGAGGACGTACTAAAAGGTGATAAGCCAACCGGGTATGTTTCTCTAGAAAATTCAAGGACAGACAGTTGAGGAATACCGTGGCGCATATTGTTGTGGAGGGTGGGGAGGGTTATGTGAGGGGACAGGGCCTCACTGACACAGATTCTATCAGTAGGTATGCTGATTATTGTTTACGGAGAAATGGAAGAGAAGGGGAGGGGTGGGTGGGTTAGAAACATTTAGAGGGATGAGGGTTTCGCCAGGTATGGGGCAGGGGGATCGGGAGTTGGAGGGAGGCATTACGGGGGAAGAGGTGGGGAAGTGGTGAATGGGTTGAGTCAGGGAAGGCACCGGAATAGATGGGTTATCTAATGATTTTTACAAAGCACATTGGGAGGTACTGAGGGAATGCCTAGTGGCGGTTCTGAATTATATGTTGAAATGGGGCAGAATGGCGCAAACACAGAGACTGGGGTCGTTGTCTGGTGCCAAAGAAGGGAGGAGAGGAGAAGGGTTTGGGAGATTATCGTCCGTTGTCGTTAATGTGTACGGATTACAAAATTTTTGCGAAGGTATTGGGGAACAGGTTAAAGAAGGTAATTGGGAGTAGCGTACATGGGGTCAGTATGGGATTCCGGGACGGACTATGAAGAATGGGCACAGTGTGATAAGGGATTTTATAGAGAACTGTCAGGGAGGGGGCGTCCTTGGGTTGGATTGGGCTCAGGCATATGACTGCGTGAAAGGGACTTTTTGTGGGGCTGTTTGGAAAAATTGGGTTTTGGAGGGGGGGTCGTGAGGTGGGTGCGCATTCTGTATGAAGGGGCTGTCATGAGGGTGCAGGTTAATGGTAAGCTGGGGGGGGGGCGGTGATGATGGAACAGGGATTAAGGCAGGTTTGCCCGCTGTCACAGTTGCTCTTTGCATGCGTGCAACATCCTTTTTTTGAGGCTGTGGACGACGCATTGCGGGAGGTGGGGGGGGAAGTATGGGGGGCATAGTAGGTTATGTGATGATACAACTATGTTAGTTACGAGTGGGGAGGCTTTACGAAGGGTGGGAGAGGTCATTAGGAGTTTTGGGAATGTTTCAGGAATGGTAGTTAATTTAGCAAAGTCTAGGTTATTGGAAGTAGGAACATGGGTTGGGGGGAGAATTGGGGGAGGAAATGGGATGGACGGTTTGTGACAGAATTAGGGTGTGTGGGATATGGTATATGAGGCAATTGCAGGAATGTAGGAGGATTAACTCAGAAGCAGTCACGAGTAGGGTTATAGGCAAGTTAAAAGGTTTGAGGGCCCAGTGAAGTGGCGTTACAGCAGAGGCGTTGGTGATTAACTCGGTGGTGTTATAGTAAGGTCTGGGTGTAGCGGAGGTGTTCCCTTTGGGGGTGCAGGATATACAGGAAATACAGAGGAGGGTGTTGAGGTTTTGTGTGGGGGTTTGGGAGGGGCCTGGTTGTCCAAAGATGTGGTCATGACGGAGGTGAAAAGGGGGGACTAGGTTTGTTGGCCTTAGGCCTAGGGTAATGGTATTATATATTAAGCAGAGGTATCTAAGGGTGGGGGGAGGGGGGTGTTAGGGTGGATAGGGTGATGAGGGATGCTAGAAACTGGTGGAGTGGTAGGGATTTGAGAAAGTGTGAAGATGTAATAAGATTCATGTTGGCAGTGGGGCAGGTAAAAAGCTTGAAGGTAAACGCAGTGGTGGGTGTGGTGTGGGGAAGGGGTGTATTGCAGGGGGCCGCAGTATACCCCATGTATAACTGGAGGGTCATATGGAGGGAGTTCAGGAAGCTTAGGATACCAGCAAGGGTTAGGGAGTGTTGGTGTACCGTTTTCTAATGGGTGTGGTGGCATCTAAGTATATGTTGCATAAGATGAGGGTTGGTTAGAGAGGCACATGTTTATTCTGTGGGGAGGAGGAGACGGCATATCATGTGGTATATTTTGTTCATCTTTGGAAGTGGTGAGAGTCTGGATGGCGGAGGTTATTAGCTGTTGGGGGGGGGGGGGGAGTTGGTCTTTTCTTAGATCGTTGTCGATGGATGTTAGTGGGGTAGCAAGCGAAGTGGGCAGGGCTTTGATGTATGTTATGGCATGATTATTTGCATGTTTCTTGGGGTATGAGGCAGATTTCAGGGGAGTTGTGAGGATAAAAGCGTTAGCAGCGCGGTTTTATAGACAAGGTGTAGGAATAGGTTAATATATGGGGGGAAATGGGAATCAAGTTTTTCGATAGGTTATCGTAATTTTACTGTAGCACAGCTTCTAAGGGAACAGGGGGGGGGGGGCGCGGGTAGTCTCTTTTATTGTGAGGGGGGGGGGTGTAAGGTTAGGCTAGCAGTGTGGAAGGTGGTGTGGGGGTGAGATATGTGAGAGATATATTTATGAATGGTTATGTTCCTGCAGAGATATTTGTATATTGGCGATCAGTACCTTGGATACATAGTCATACATGGATTGCCTTGCATTGCATATTTTGGTTGGTATATATATTGCATTCACTATCGAGGAGAGGTGCTAAGTGGCTTAAGTGTTTATGGCATTTTTGGTCAAGTAGTACTGAACACGTGCAAAAATGATATTGCCAGTGAATAGCAGTAATTCTATTTTATTAACATTGAGAAGGGTTTTAAAATATAAAATAAAGCAAGGAACACTGTAGTCAAGTACGTTAGTATAGAATGATGCTTATTTTGTAGTTTTAACATGTAGCTGCAAGTACTTTCCATATTGCCCTTGTGGATTAGCTTTTCTTTAGATATAATTAGTATACAAGTATTTCCTTTATAACGGTACTTCTTTATAGAAGAAGGATTGTAATGTCTTTGCACACGTTAATGTGATGAATATGACTGTCAAGGATGTTTAATTGTGTTTCAGATAGGGAGATTAGGATTTTGTTCAGTCATTAACAAGTTTGATCTTAAGCTAGGAGTTAGTTAGTGGTAGGGGTGAACCCATTTGATATGATAATTATAGTCTTGTTTATATTAAACATTTACATAGGTTGTTTAAAGTTGAGGTAACATGAAGTGTATTCTTTAATTTTATGTGTAAAATCCATGTCATACAATGATGTTCTGAATTTCTTTGTTGTATATTCTTCCAATTATACAAGTGTGTAACATAATGTACATATCTGTTTAACCAAATTCTGATTGTTAGGTTACTTAAGGGTTTTTTCTCAAAACGGTGCATGCATATATTTTTTGTATGCACTGGCATTATCAATTATTGTTAAAAGGGGGTTTGGTAGGTCATGTTGTTGGATGTGTAAATGGTGGTAATACACCTACGGGTAACGGTTTATTTAAGTACTGGGATTGTGTGGTAGAGGAATTTTTGTTAATATCCAGTATAGTTCTTATTATTAATCACTTATACGTCCTTGTAAATACGTGTGATATTCTTTGGATTATATAGGTAGTATTTATGAATTTATTAAATCCACCTGTATGTTCGGGTGTGGGTTGCCTTCGTGTAGAACGTGGAATTGTTGTTTCATTTTCAATGGATAACATGTCTTAGTTTATGTAACGTATGCATAGCATACATTTAAATATGTATTGTGTTTTCTAAATAAAATATAAAAAAAAAATATATTTGTTTGAATTTTCTTGTAACTTATGTTTGTGTATGGTTTTAAATAAAATATAAAAAAAAATCACCAATTATTCTTCCCGCCTGTTAATGAATTCCTCAGGTAGAGTTTCATACCAAGCACACTTAAGCTTCCATGCTTCTTGTATTAACAATATCCTTCTTACAGTAAGGGGTGAGCAAAACATTTGGAAACTTTAGCAAGCAAGATCCTCTTGGTTAATTTATTGGGCGTACTGTAATTATTAGGTTTTAACAGTAACAAATCTCTCTCAGTATCCCAAGTTAATCCCAATACATTACTACATTTAGGTACTTCATCTCCGGGGTAATCTTTACTTATTTTGTCCTTTAATTTGGAAGAATTGCTATTTCATTCCCTCAGAGGCATATTTGCATTTTGCATTATTTTATTAGCCTCTCCATATGTCATCAACAATTCCTCTTCTGTTGATGTCATCCCCAGGAAATTGTCCACATCAAATTGTTTACTCATTACTTCACTTAAAGGACCACCCGTACGTAAATTTAAGGTGTGCATTTATCGTCGCTTGAAGTAGAAACGGACTGGATGTTGCACCAAATAATATGCTCCTAAAGCGAAAGGTTTTCAGAGGGCTAAGCAAGTCACTAGGATTCTCAGGCCATAAGAAGTGGGTACAAACCCACTCTTAGGAAAGTTTTACTTATGTCAGCCGTAAAGGCATAATTCTTCACTCTGAAATTTAATAAGATATCTCCTATTTTTTCTGTCAACGACGGACGTATCATCAAACAGTCATTTACACTAGGTACATTTTTGTTACTCCTGGTACTAAAATTAAATACGATCGTCAGGGGAGTGGTCTTAGAATCCTTCTTCACTCCATGACGTGGCAAATAGTGACCATAAATTTTGGCTTGCTTAGGAGGTACCTCCTCTATAAATTTATTATTTAATTACTCAGTAATTATATCATTATAGGCAGTCAACAATTCTGGTGTCTTACTCAGTTCGCCATCCTGTAATTAGCGGGCAATTCCGGTTGGTTCAGTCTCCACGGAAGTCGTACCCAGTATTGTACAGATTTAAATTTTACATCTCTCAAGTATTGTTCCTGAGTAAAAGAATCGTCTGGACTTTCTTCCCATACATTGATTCCAATGCTGTCTAATTCCTACAATTTATGTACTGGCTCAACACCATCCTCTATGGAAGAATTATAGTTTTTTTTTTATATTTTATTTAAAACTTCATGTACAAATATATATAGGTACATATATCAATATGTAACATTGACACTGGTGATGAGCAATAGACATTCACTACACAATCTACTGAATAAGCACATACATAAAGACATTAAAATAAACTTAACACAACCTACAGACTGCTTCTACGTGCGTTGTTTCACAAGTACACAAGATTCATAGATGTAATAGGTGGCCCCGTGGCCTGGTGGCTAAAGCTCCCGCTTCACACACGGAGGGCCCGGGTTCGATTCCCGGCGGGTGGAAACATTCGACACGTTTCCTTACACCTGTTGTCCTGTTCACCTAGCAGCAAATAGGTACCTGGGTGTTAGTCGACTGGTGTGGGTCGCATCCTGGGGGACAAGATTAAGGACCCCAATGGAAATAAGTTAGACAGTCCTCGATGACGCACTGACTTTCTTGGGTTATCCTGGGTGGCTAACCCTCCGGGGTTAAAAATCCGAACGAAATCTTATCTTATCTTAATGGAACCTACCCATTACTGCTTACACTCCCCCCCATAACACCAATGAATACATTCCACATTCCCTTGTTCACTTAAAATTAAAAAATGACTTGAACAAAGACATCAATAACACAATATATAAACGCATAACAATACTTTATACAAGTTTACTTTATACAAGTTTTTAAAACATATCACAATTCAAGAAGGAATAAAGGTATAATAATAAAGGCCACAATATGGCTATAAACAAAGCTTCTAAATTACAACCTCAACACAATAATAATACACCAAGGTTAATGACAATCACCCATAATACAACTCGCAACAAATTACACCAGACCTACAATATGCATTATTAAGAAACCTGTGCTACAACACACTTGCCCCATCATCCCTCCCCCCCACCATACTAACCCATCACCAATCTGAATAATCTTGACATTAATTATTCTCAATTTAGGAATATCATGACACGTGCCACGTGAGGAAAGAGTATTTACAACCATTAATGGACAGGATTACCAAAATCACAATACCTTAAACAAGATAACAAATGGGAATATTAAAATTTCCCAAAACACACGTATACAACTACCAATAAAGTTGGTATTACCGTTAATGACTTAAACTTATTACACATTAATTGCCCCCCCCCCTCACCCCGAAATAATATGGACCTTTATCACCAACTTGTTGGTGATAACATCCTAACTTGACATATATGTATAAACCAAAGTGGTAATTATATAAGTAATTGGGGGAAACAATAACACCAAAGACACATTAATTTAATAACAAATTTAACATAAGGAAACATGACCAAAATCTTACACATTTGGAACTTAAAACCAGGAAAGTTTACACAATCTAGTGTTAACAAAGTCCACGGAAAATTGCACAATGAAGTTCAACCAATCCTAAATTCATCATGTATCTAAGGCGCACGCAGCGCAGAACAGCCCATTTTGTGTATGTGGCTGTTACACATCCATACGCACATTCGCACGTTATATTATTCCAACTCACTCGCCACACTAAAGTCATGCACATTCTTTGCAACTGTCCAACCCCAAGAAGGCGACCCCGTTTCTACCCCTGACATCCCATCCTACAATAGCATTTACCATCCCTACCTTGCCCCTCCCACCTGATTTACAAATCTAATAAAAATCCCTAACGTAAGCTCTCTATATCCCTCTGAGAAAACCCGCTCCCACCTTCTTCCATAAATTTCCCTGTTACGACACAACGTTTTATAAAACGTAACCGCTAAAACTGCCTCTTCACCTCACTAACCCCTTTCCCCGTCATTCCCCACGATATGTATATATAATCTACCATAATGTACCCCACAGCCCTAATGATACTCTCATCCAATCCCCCAGCGTCAAGACTTAAAGCTCTCAGAACATGAATCCCTTTACCCCCAATCTTACGGAGCACCCTACTCAACCAACCCCTGACGCTACCCATCCCCTCACAAAAAATACTACATGAAACGTCAAACTTCCTCACCTTCACATATTCCACAAAACCCCTCAACCACCCGTCTATCCCTCAGAACCGTACCCGACGGCAAAATGCCATGCAGAAAACGATACATTACGTCATGTGCTCGTGGTTGTAACCTCATCCTACTTAGCCTATTCCATATACTTTCCTATGTATACATGGGGAAAATTCCCTCTAAAGGTGCCACAACCCTCCCCACCAACAATCGATACATGGCACCTATTTTGACCTTCCCGGATCTCGAACCCACGCCATAACCCTCAAAACAGTTTCACACTCCCGCAACTCCACTCCTGAATACATTCCTTTCAATCTTTCATGGATCCAGACCAGACCCTCACCACCTCCCTTTTAATGAAGACACATTTGACCCTCCACTTTAAGTCCAGCAAACCCAACCCCCCCTGCCGTACAGGTAACATTACCACATCCCTTTTAAGCCAATCACATCCTGAACCCCACAAGAATTTAAAAACCCTCCTGAGTATGTCCGCTATCGCCATCCCAGTTAATGGGAACACGGCCGCCACGTGCCATACCTTAATATACAATAAGACATTAATAACACTGGCACGCTGCACAAGGGTCAAATGATAAGGCCTCAATGCACCCAATCACCCCTGAATCCTATCCACCAACCTAATCGAGTTTTCCATGCGTGCCACAGCCAGATCATCTGCATAAATAAAACCACAAATTTTTAACAAATTCACCCACCTCCCCATGGCTGAACTACCTCACTCAACGCTCCCAGTCCAAGCTCCTAACCCCATGACCATGGACTTTTCTGAATTCACTCTCATACCAGTTGCATCCGAGAACAATTGTACTACCCCATCCAAGGTAGCGAAGATGGAGACAGGGCGATTGACCGAGGAAAACAAGAGGATTCGTAGTAGTCCTCCTGTTTCGAGTCCTCAGGTCAAGAAGGGATCGTGGTCAGTGGCTGGACAGCAGGGGACGACGAAGTTGACGATCAAGAAGACGAATGGAAAGCCAGAAAAGATGAAGAAGAAAGAGACTGCTGTGGAAACCTCCAACGCATTCTCGGTGCTACCCGACGAATGTGAGTCGACTACTGGGATCGTCACGACGAAACGACAACAAGGAAGATAAGAAATTGTTGTTGTTTGGGGGTAGCCAGGTTAAGATACATGGAAAGGGCATTCTGCTTGAAGGACAGGAGTAGGAGACAAAGGGTATGCTTTCCTGGGGTTGGGATGGAGGACATTGTTAGCCGGCTTGACAACATCATGAACGGTAATGGGATCAATCCTGTTATTTGCCTCAGTGCTGGAGACAATGATGTAGGCAAGCGTAGAAGTGAGGATTTAGTTAGAAAGTTCAGGACAGCTATAGACATAATTAAGAAGAAGGGGGGGCGCCCTGTTATATGTGGCATTTTGCCAAGAAGAGGTGTTGGTAATGAATGGTTGTCCAGAGCAATTGGTATTAATTGTTGGCTGGATAAACACTGTAAGGATAATGCAGTACCATTCATTGACAACTGGGACAACGTCTATGGCTGAAATGACATGTATGCCAGGGATGGGGTTCACTTATCCAGGGCAGGTGTGGGTTTTCATGCTAACCCAGTTGAGGGGGTTGTTAGGACTTTAAACTAGGATTAGTTAGAGGTATGGGTTTAAAAATGATTAATAATGAGTATGGATATATTAACTTATGCTCTGATATTAAGAATCCTAATAGTAACTGTCATGGAGTAACTCTGGGTAATGATAATTTCAGAAATTGTGTAAAAACAAAGATGAATAGGAAAAATGTGCAGAAGAAAAAACATATGATGGTATTTTATGCTAACAGTTGAAGTGCAAGAAATAAAATTAATGAACTACGTTTGGTAGCATGTGCTGGGAACTTTGATATCATTGCATTAACTGAAACGTGGTATGATTTAAAGAGTCGGGATATGACTGCTGAGTGTAATATTCAGGGATTTAAGTTGTTCAATGTGGATAGATGTAATGGGAAGGGGGGAGGAGTTGCATTGTATGTTCGAGAAAATATTAATTGTTGCATAAAAACAGGTATAAAAATAGATGGAGCAGTAACAGAGTCTGTTTGGGTAGAGTTCATGGAGGGTCAAGAAAAACTAATTCTAGGTGTAATATACCGACCTCCAGGCTTGGATCATGATAGAGGGAGACTTCTTTGGGACGAAATTGTTAGGGCTTCTGGACACAGTAACATAGTCATAGTAGGGGACTTTAACTTTAGTCAAATTGACTGGAATTCTTTGACAGGTAGTCTAGAGTCCAGTGACTTTATGGAAACAGTTCAGGACTGTTTTCTGAAACAGAGCGTAACTGAGCCTACCAGGGGTAATAATTTGCTAGACCTAGTCTTGTCAAATAAGGAAACACTCGTGAATAATCTGGAGATCACTGAAGAGCTTGGCGCAAGTGATCACAAATCCATCACTTTTAGCATTAATTGGGAATGCAAGAATAATGATAATACAGTAAAAATCCCTGATTTTCGTTCTGCCGATTATAATGGACTTAGGGAACATCTGTCTAATCTTGATTGGGGTTATCTAGCTAATGATTTTATTGACGATAATCATACTTATGAATATGAAGGGATCTGCTTTTATGATTGTTTTCTTGTAATAAAGTTGGTAGAATTACCGACAATATGTAAAGTAAAAGGACACAAGTGCAACTAATGTGACATTTATTGTGGCAACGTTTCGCTCTCCAGGAGCTTTATCAAGCCATTGTAATGGCTTGATAAAGCTCCTGGAGAGCGAAACGTTGCCACAATAAATGTCACATTAGTTGCACTTGTGTCCTTTTACTTTACAGATTGTTTTCTTAATAATGTACACAGTGCCCAGAGTATATACATTCCCCAGAGAGAAATTAGGTTTAATAATAACGATCCCAAATGGGTTAACAGGAGGCTAAATCATCTATTAGGGGAGAAAAGGGGAATTTATAGGCGCATCAGAAGAGGAGAGGTTAACCTTACTGACCAATATGTTCAGCTTAAAAGAGAAGTAAAAAAGGCGATTAGAAAGGCTAAACGTGACTATGAAATTAGAGTTGCTAATGAATCAAAGACTAATCCAAAGGGGTTCTTTCAAGTGTATAGGACGAAGGTGAAGGAAAAAGTAGGACCTCTGAAATCTGGGAATGGACAGCTGACGGATAATGAACAGGAAATGTGTTCCTTATTTAATGACTATTTTTTGTCAGTTTTTACACAGGAAGATGTAAATGAGATTCCAGTAATTAACAATTATTTAGTTCCTGATGAATTTAAGTTAACTAATATTACTGTCACGAGGGACATGGTTATTAAACAGATAGACAAACTGAAACAAAATAAGTCCCCGGGACCCGATGAGTTGTTTTCAAGGGTACTTAAGGAATGCAAGATGGAGCTTAGTCAGCCATTAACGAGTGTATTCAATGCGTCCATCCTTACCAGTGTTGAGCCAGAGTTGTGGAAGATGGCTAATGTGGTTCCTATATTCAAATCAGGGGATAAGTCCACTCCTTCAAATTACCGTCCAATAAGCCTGACATCTATGGTTGGCAAGTTATTAGAATCAATTATAGCTGACATTATCAGAAGTCACCTTGAAGAGCATAACTTGATAAATGAATCTCAGCATGGATTCACGAGAGGTCGTTCCTGCCTGACAAACTTACTGACATTCTTCAATAGAACATTTGAGGCAGTTGACAGTGATAAGGAATATGACATTGTTTATTTGGATTTTAGTAAAGCCTTCGACAGAGTACCTCACAAGAGACTCTTAAGAAAAGTGGCAGCTCATGGTATAGGAGGTAAAGTTCTAGCATGGATTGAGGCATGGCTTACCAATAGAAAGCAGAGAGTTACCATTAATGGAGTGAAATCTGAATGGGGATTAGTCACTAGTGGCGTTCCACAAGGATCAGTTTTAGGCCCCTCTCCTGTTTATAATTTACATTAATGACCTTGATGAAGGGATTACTAGTGACATGAGTAAGTTTGCTGATGATACAACGATAGGCCGTATAATTCACTATGAGGAGGATATCAATGAACTCCAGGACGATTTGAACAAATTAATGTCTTGGTCTGAAAAATGGCAGATGACGTTTAATGTGGATAAGTGTAAGGTACTTGCCCTTGGTAATGAAAATAACCCTCGAAGCTATAATCTAGGTGAAGTAGAGCTTGGTCATACAGAATGTGAAAAAGATTTGGGAGTCATGGTAAGCAGAAATCTAAAGCCAAGACAGCAGTGCCTTAGTGTGCGCAACAAGGCCATCAGATTACTTGGATTTATCTCAAGAAGTATAAGTAACAGAAGTCCAAAAGTTATTTTGGCAGCTCTTATACATCACTAGTGAGGCCTCATTTAGATTATGCTGCTCAGTTTTGGTCCCCTTACTACAGGATGGACATAGACTCATTAGAGAACATACAGAGAAGAATGACTAAAATGATTTACTGTGTAAGGAACCTCCCGTATGAAGATAATCTTAAAGCCTTAAATCTCCACTCTCTGGAGAGGCGTAGAATGAGGGGAGATATCATTGAAGTGTATAAGTGGATGACGGGCATAAAACAAGGGAGACATTAATAAAGTACTGAGGGTGTCGAACCAGGTAAGAACCAGGAATAATGGATTTAAGTTGGATAAATTTAGATTTAGAAAGTACATAGGTAAGTACTGGTTTTCTAACAGAGTTGTAGATGCGTGGAACAGTCTTCCCAGTGGGGTGATAGAGGCTAGGACCTTGGGTAGCTTTAAGAAGAGACTGGACAAATATATGAGTGGGAGGGGCTGGGTTTGATTGGTGTCAAGGGGTACGGGAGTTATTTCTTGAGTAGCTTTAGGTAGATGTCGTTTTGATAAGGGCTGCCTCGTATGGGCCTGTAGGCCTTCTGCAGTGTTCCTACATTCTTATGTTCTTATGTTCTTATGTATCCATTGACACCCCCTCCCTAACCAGAACAGTAGTGTCATCTACATACCCTATTAAGAGTGGCCAAACCCTCCCAACTCTACTCCCTTCACCCCCCTATTGCACATACGCTTCTCCATCATCCTATAAAAGGGGTCCTGTATGCATGCAAATGAAAGTTGTGACATAGGGCACCCCTCTCAAAGTCCCCTTTCCATTACAATCATCCCACCCAATCTTCCATTAATATGTACCCTCGCCATTGCACCACAATACAAAGCATCTACCCATCCAACTATTTCTTCCCTGTCCCCTTAGGATGGCTCTCAATGTTTCTCGTTCCACTCTGTCATATGCTCCCTGCCAGTCTAAAGTGACCAAACCCCCCTCCCCCCCTTTTTGCTTCCACAAAATCCCTTAGGAACCCCTGTCCCTCCATCATAGACCTCCCTGGCAACCCAAACTGAGTTCTCGATACTACTCGACCCACTACGCATTTAAACCGATTCCCCAAAATCTTGGCAAACAGCTTATAATCTGTGCAAAACAATGATATTGCCCGGTAGTCCCTAAGTGTATGTTGCCCCTTACTCTTCCGTACCAATACTACTACAGCTGTTGCCTGCTTCTCTTCCAATTCTCCCCTCTCCTTCATTAAATTTAATAACCTAACCAAAAAACCCTCATTAGCTCCCAATGCTTTAGATAAAACTCTGCCAGGAGTCCATCGATTCCTGGAGCTTTGTCCTTACGCATTTCACTTAAAGCCTTCCATGTTTCTCACTCAGTTATTTCCCCTCCCAACGCTTCCCTATCACTGTTTCCCAACTAACATATCACATTCTCACACACCTGTTTTAAAACCCCTGCTCCTACCCCATCCCTTTGCCAATACTTTCCATACCACTTGTCTGCAAACACTCTCATTCCATCTGTGGTGTGTATAACCTGACCCACCCTATACCCACCTACCGACTCATGAACCTCCAACCATCGAATAGCTGTTGCCTGCTGTCGTTGCTTTTGCCTGTACTCACGACGAAGGCCTATCGACCCATAAAAACCTCTTCCACGCCTGCCATTACCCTCACCTCTTGGAACTTCTCATCCTGTACCTCGCACAACCTCCCCTTAAGTGCCAATATGTCATCCATAGGATAAATACCTGCCACTGCTCCCCTCGCATAACAACCCCTTAACCTGTCCTCCAAATAGATGGCCAGCCCATATTTTAAAGAATTAATTTGTTTCCATTCTCTCACATAATATTGCCTAATCCGTTCTTTAGCCACACCATCCCACCATGTTGCCACATCCTCCACCCCATGTACCTCCCCACTTAACCCCTCCCAGTGTTGTAAATCCCTCCAACTCCTCCTCACCTCCTAACATATTTGTATTTAACTTCCAATAACCCCTAGAGATACCCGCCAGTGACTCCCATCCCACCTCTGCCACGACCGCCCTATGATCCGAATAAGCTACCTCTATTGTGTGGAAAAAATTTACCAAGACCCCTTGAGATATGTACAACCTATCTAACCTAGCCGTGTAACCACTCCTTACGAAAGTATGCTCTACCTCCCACACTCCCCCTCCAACTGTATCCCTCAACTGAATATCCCTCAAGAGGTCTCGTAAGGCCACCGACATGTTCCCCGCCTCTTTTGGTTCCACATCAGCCCTCCTAATAACACAGTTCCAGTCTCCACCAACGATCTGTCAAGTTCTTCCAATCTTTCAACTTTATCATCCCATGAATTGTATGCATTACAATTCTTAGAAAAATGAGTACCCTTGCAGAAGAGACAATCTCTCTTTTTCTTTGACTGGTTTCTTATTTACTGGGCTGCTCTTAGGAGGGTATTTATTCTTCTTACTTTGATGTGGAGAATCACTATTTCTGATTCCTGCTACTTGATATGTGCCTATGGAACTCTTTTTAGAAGATGAATTATGATTATTAAAATTGGGATAATTTTTCCCTTTCTGAAACTTGACAGATACCTCAGAGTTATTATGTGTTGCATCTTTAAAATGATTTGGTTGGCTTGTCTGCAATTGAACAATTAATTCTTGCAGACCTAGTCTTATTTCCTCCAGACCAAAAATAACCTTAGTGATACTTGTTCGAGATACACTCAACTGTCTTACAGCTTAATTTATTCTGTGCAATGGCACTCAATAACCAGTCTGATTCATTCAGATTGTATTTATTACTTAAAGTTTTAAGAGTCTCTAGTTTAACTCTAAACTGCTGTAAACTTTCCTAAGTGTGATCTGGAGTTTTTAAATTAATAATGATAGTTACTAGATCCAACCTACTTTGCTCTATATTGCCATAAGTGACCTTCAACAAGTTAACTGCTTTTATGTAAGAGTCATCTACATTGGGAAAGGCTTGTATGAGCATGTGGGGATCTCCTCTTATCTGCCCTTTGAGGTAAAATAATTTAGTAACACATGCTAAGTCATTCCTATCATGCACAGCTGCTTTAAAAATTGACCGAAACTCCTCTCAGTTTTCTCCAGGATTAAATACAGGTAAACATAATTCTTGGAGTTTGAATAGGTTGATTAACTGCCTGGTTTACACCTTTTAGTTTATTCAAAGCCTGACTTTTACAAGAAAGAATTTTTTCTTCTAACTCATAATAATTATTACTCAGAATATCCATTTCTGTCTCGTCTGCACAATTTACCAGTAAATCTCTTTCATATTTTTGTAATATAATTTGTATGAATCATATCTATTCCTTAAAGCATCTAAATGCAATTTTAAATCGTCAGTATTCACAGTTTCCTGATTCATTAATTACAAACATTTATTGTATGCCTTAGTCACATTACCTTTTCTAGTTTGTAATGATGCTTTCTTTGCTCTAAATTCCATGGGCTTGTCATCTACAGTAATTTTCTCATTTTCACCTATGGTTCAATATATTAAATTCAACTTAATAAATAAACACTATGTACTTAATTATGCACTTTATAAAGGTAAATATTACAACTTACCTTTGAATAAATCCTAGCCAGACTTGGCTTAGCAAAATTAATATTGTTCAAATACACACTAATATAAATCCTAGCTAGACTTGGCTTAGCAAAATTAATATTATACAAATAGACACTAATATAAATCCTAGCCAAACTTGGCTTAGCAAAATTAATATTGTACAAATACACACTAATATAAACCCAGACAGACTTGGCTTAGCAAAATTAATATTATACAAATACACACTAATATAAACCTAGCCAGACTTGGCTTAGCAAAATTAATATTGTACAAATACACTAATATAAATCCTAGCCAGACTTGGCTTAGCAAAATTAATGTTGTAGTAATTATAATTCACCACACATTAAGTAAATTTGTGGACCTAACATCCACATCCTTCTGTCATATCTCTTACATAAGAACATAAGAACATAAGAACGAAGGAACACTGCAGAAGGCCTACTGGCCCATGCGAGGCAGGTCCAAGTCTCCTACCGGCTTAAGCCAATGCACCCAACCTAGACAGGTCAGGTCACATTGACTTAAGGGAGGAAAAACGGCAACCCACCTGTTAGCACAAGCTATCAGGTCTAACTCACACCCACCCACATCTACTCATGTATTTATCCAACCTATTTTTAAAGCTACACAACGTTCTGGCCTCTATAACGGTACTTGGGAGTTTGTTCCACTCATCCACAACTCTATTACCAAACCAGTACTTTCCTATATCCTTCCTGAATCTGAATTTTTCCAACTTAAAACCATTGCTGCGAGTCCTGTCTAGGCTAGATATTTTCAGCACACTATTTACATCCCCTTTTTTTCCTGTCTTCCACTTATACACCTCAATCATATCCCCCCTAATTCTACGTCTTTCTAGAGAGTGCAGTTTCAGGGCCCTCAGTCTATCCTCATAGGGAAGGTTTCTGATACATGGGATCATCTTTGTCATCCTCCTTTGTACATTTTCCAGAGAATTTATATCCATTCGTAATACGGTGACCAAAACTGTGCAGCATAATCTAAATGAGGCCTAACCAAGGATGTATAGAGTTGAAGAACAACCTGAGGACTCCTATTATTTATGCTTCTTGATATGAAGCCAGGATTCTATTAGCTTTATTGCGAACACTTATGCACTGTTGTCTTTGTTTCAGATTACTGCTAACCAGAACTCCTAAATCTTTTTCGCAATCCGTAATATAAGATCTACATTATTTAGTTTATATGTGGCATGGTTATTGTCCTGTCCAACATTAGAACTTTGCATTTGTCTATATTAAACTGCATCTGCCACTTCTCCGACCACTGCATCAGTCCTATTCAAATCTTCCTGGAGTGCTCGAATGTCCTCGTCAGAATGAATTCGACGGCCTATTTTGGTGTCATCGGCAAACTTGCCGATGTCGCTCTTTATGCCCTCATCTAGTCGTTTATGTAGATTGTGAACAGCAGGGGGCCCAACACTGACCCTGTGGAACACCGCTCGTGACGCTACCCCACTCTGATTTCTCCCCATTTATGCAAACTCTCTGCTGCCTATTTGTCAACCATGCCTCTATCCAGGAAAAAATTTCTCCTCCTATTCATGTGCTTTAATTTTCCTCAATAGTCTCTGATGTGGGACCCTGTCAAAGCCTTACTGAAGTCCATATACACAATATCATATTCATTACCATGATCTACCTCCTCAAATACCTTAGTGAAAAAAGTTAAAAAATTCGTAAGGCAGGAATGCCCCTTTGTAAAACCATGCTGAGATTCGTTGATTAATTTATGCTTTTCAAGGTGGCTACGAACTGCCTCGGCAATTATTGATTCCATAAATTTTCCCACTATGGGAGGTTAGGCTTATTGGTCTATAGTTCGAAGCTAAGGACCTGTCCTGTTTTGAAAATAGGTATCACATTTGGCCATTTTCCACTTATCTGGCACCATGCCAGTTTGTAGTGATATGTTGAAAGATTAGCCAAAGGTGTGCTAAGCTCCTCTTTACATTCCTTTAGAACCCTTGCATACAATTCATCAGGGCCTGGGGATTTGTTAGGTTTTAATTTATCTATTTGCCTAAGGACCATGTCCCTTGTGACCCTAATAGTGCACAGTTTATTATCGTCCTGTTCTACATAAATTTATCATTACTGGAATATCGCTGGTATCCTCCTGTGTAAAAACTGAGAGGAAGTATGTGTTAAAAATTCTACACATTTCCTTATCACTGTCAGTGAGCTGACCCGAGGAACTTTTGAGTGGGCCTATCTTGTCCCTGATCTTACTTCTGTATACCTGAAAGAATCCTTTTGGGTTAGTCTTCGATTCTCTTGCAACTTTAACCTCATAATCTCTTTTTGCTTTTCTAATTCCCTTTTTTATTTCTCTCTTTAATGAATATATCGATTTCTTAATTGCCCCTCTCCTCTTTTGATTTGCTCTATATGCCTCTCTTTTGACCAATCAGATATTTTAATCTATTGTTCATCCATTTAGGATCATTTTTGTTTGATCTGATTTCCCTATTTGGAACATAATTTGATGAGCAGCTAGAACTATGCCCTGGAAAGCATCATATCGGCAACCATCACCACCTACCTGACCCTTAGTCAGGTCATTCCAGTTCAGCCCACCTAAGTAATTTTTCAGTCCTATGAAATCAGCCAAGCGAAAGTCAGGGACGAAGACTTGATTGCCATTATTAGGGGAATTCCATGATATATTTAAAACTGAGTGATTTGGATCACTCTCCCCAAGTTCATCATTAACCTCAAGATTATTAATTAGTGTTTCCCTACTGGCAAGAACCAAGTCAAGGAGGTTATTTCCCCTAGTTGGCTCTGTCACAAACTGTTTTAAAAAACAATCTTGGATCGTATCAAGAAAGTCACCCGACTCCAAATTTCCTGTCAAATTGCTCCAGTCAATCTGTCTATAGTTGAAATCTCCCATTAGCACAACATTTTCGTATGTAGATGCCTTACGAATTTCGTCCCATAGAAGTTTACTGCACTCCCTATCAAGATTTGGGGCCCTGTAAATCACACCCAAAATTAGTTTTTCTCGGCCCTCGAGAAGCTGTAACCAAACAGATTCAGTGGCTGACGCTTCTAATTTAATATCTTGTCTAACACAACAATTTAAATTGTCTTGACATACATCGCTACTCCACCACCTTTCCTGTTGACCCTGTCTGTGTGGAATAATTTATAGCCTTGTATGTGACATTCAGAGGGCATTCTCTATCTTTCAGATTGAGCCAGGTCTCTGTTATAGCAATAATATCTATGTTTCCTGCACTTGCAATTAATCTTAGCTCATCTATCTTATTCTAACACTCTGCTATTAGTATAGTAAACCTTAAGGGAGCTAGTCCCTTGCTGCCCTCTGCTGTCCTTCTTTGTTTGCTGACCTGTTCTATTGTCTTTATTTATAACTTCATGCTGAATGCCTTTTATACATTTACTGTTTCCAACCTAGTGTTGCAACCTGCTTGTTTCCCACACACACCCATACCTCTATCTTCCATCAGTTTAAAATCATAGGCATTTCACCAATGGCCTTCTCAATCGAGTCTGCAAGTGCTACCACCCCTGCCCAGAGAGATGTACCCATCCCTTGCATACATATCATGTTTGCCATAAAAGTTGTTCAGTTGTCAATGAATGGGATTGCAAGTTCCTTGCAGTATCTGTCTAGCCAGCAATTTACACCAATTGCCCTAGACAACCATTCATTTCCTACTCCCTTCTAGGCAAGATGCTACATATGATTGGGATCCCTCCTTAGACTTAATGAAATCTATAGCTGACTGTACTTATCTAGCAGCTCTTCTCTCCTACCCTTCCCAATATCATTTCCACCAGCACTGAGACAGATAATGGGCTTGTTCCCATACCTGACATGATATTATCCAGCCTGTTGACAATGTCCCCAACACCAGCTCCAGGGAAGCACATCTATCTCTCATCTTCTTATTCCTATTACAAAAAGCACGGTCAATATATCTTACCTGAGAGTCACCAACCACAAGAATGCGCTTACCTTCATTTAGCAGGGGCAAGTAGTACCCTTACCTTCACTGGCCACTGAAGTACATTCATCCTGGAGAACAGAGAAGCGATTTCCTACCTTCAGATCTTCACTCTTAATTTTCCTTACTCTGATGCGCCTCCATTACTGTGAACAACTCGCCACTTGTAGCAGGTGCTGGGCTGCACCTCACTGCTGGTAGCGTTGCTACCTGCCCAACTACAGCCTCCTCACAGCGAGAGACAGACTGCACCTCACTGCTAGAAGTCTCATTCCCCACAACTCCAGCCACCTCACACTCTCTCCCAGACCCATTGAGGTGGACCTTCAGCCTCCTAATCTCCTCCTGGAGAAGCAAGACCTCCTCCTTCAACTCTCCAACCTCAGTTTTTAAAACACTGCAGAAGCAAGCCATGCTTTGTAACCGTCCACGCTAATCCCCAAAGCAGCTCAGGGTCTGTGACCTCACGTGACGACTGACCACTGACCACTGACGACTGACCACTGACCACTGACGACTGACCACTGACCACTGACTCTTATAATTATTAAGTAATTATTTCACAATTTAATGACTTCACTAATTACATCGGGTTCGATCAAGGGCTAATAGGAACTGTAAAACATTAAATTACTTGGATGAACCTCATAAGATACCCATAATTTGTAACAAAGATAATTATTTATTATCAAGTGTTACTGAGACATGTAGGAATTTTGAGACATCCTAGGTCATCAGACAATGTCACCCTTCGAATACCTACTAATCTCATGCCCCCACAAGTTACTCTGGGCCTTTAATAACTTCAAATGTAATAAACACAACCAGTAATTCTGGTAATAATATTTACATAAATTATATGGACTGTATGTTTAATTGATTTAAATAATGAATACATATATATGTTTGTGCATCAGAAGGGAAATTTATGTTACCATCAATCAGTCCATCATCATGGACTGAACACATCGACTCCAGGCTGAGGGACTGATTACCTTAAACTCCTCCTCTCCTTACACCTTTCTGCTTTGTATTGGACTGATGAAGCCACTGTGTGGCGAAACGTTTCCTGAATAAAGAATCCCATATGTTGAATAAGTGTCTCAATCTTCAACTTGTCGGTTTTTCAAACCATTCATCACTACTGTCTGGTATGTTATAAAATATAACAATACTAGGATATTCAAGTGTGTGTGTGAATGTGTGCATGTGTGCTCAAAGTGCTCCTTATGTTTCAGTAAGACTCAACTCGATTCAACCTAGACTTAAATAGTGACTGATTAAATGTCCTCAAATAATCTGCCTTCTAGACCAACAAGGCAATCAAAACAGCTTGTTAGAACAATATGATGAATCATTCGCCAACAGCAATAAAGTAACAAGCAGTAGCACAGCGTTAGGAACAAGGAGACAAAATAACGACCCTAACTGGGGACCATCAGCAGATCCTCCATAAAAGTCATAAAACTCCCTTAATACTGAATCTAAGTTCAGCATAACCAAATCTCCGACTACAACGGTGTGTAGATGCCACGCAAAAAGTCAAAAATCACCAAGTCTGAACTATGCTCTGTAAACAAAGTTACACAGAGTTACAAGAAGTATGTTATGACTCACCAGTGAAACCATACTCTACCAACACATAGTCTAAATAATGAAGAAACAAAGAGAGAGAACTGCTGGTCGAGCGATGACCAGCTGTGGAGAGAGTGATTTCTCGACTACAGGCCTCAGGTCAAGTGAGATCACGTGACTTGCTCATGCTATTCCAGCAATGGTGCGAGTCACAGCCTGACATAAACAGGCGAGTGGTAGTTAGCAAGACAGTTTGTGATGGCAGACAGCCAATCACAACTCTTCAGTAACAAGGACAGTGAGAAGTGTAATATGCTACATCCTGCCTACATACATAGCTAATATAATAAATAAAATAATAATATAAAGCAATTCTTGCAATTAATGAAAATATCGGCAATATAAAATTATATATAAAGGGAGCACAATAGTCCATAAGATGGCCCCTATACCCCAACAGTGTCGATATTGTTGGCACTTCAGCCACCCAGCTAAATACTGCAAGTCTGTTGAGGAGTGCCCAGTCTGTGGTGCTGTGGATTATATCGATACATCTTGCAGTCTTCCCCAATTGTCATAATTGCAATGAAGCTCACCCATCTTATTCCAGCCTATCTCATGGCCTATCTTAATGAACGATAAATCCGTTGTCTTAAGGAGAGTAAGGGCCATATGCTATGGCTGTCTCTCGGCTCCATCTTCAGGGGAATCTTCCTTGTGTTTCTTATTCTTTCGTGGCTAGGAGACCTCCAACCTCATCAGGCCCTTTGCTTACCAGCTCTTCCGGTGCTGTGGTTACCCCCATCTCTAAATATTTTGCGGTTTTACACTCTGAAACTCCCACTTCCTTGCCTCTTACTACTTCTACTTCTTCATCTTTTCACCTGGTAATTTCTATGTCTACAAGACCTCACACACCTGCACCTTCTCGCGCCTCTTACCTGCAAAGTTCAACCCATCCCTTAAGCCCAAGTCTCTTGGAATTCCTCCAGTGCTTACAATTCCCCAACAGCTCTGCTTTTCACCCTTGGAGCCTAGTTCTCACCCTCCTTTCAAGCTCTCACACAAAGGCAGAGGTTCACCCCCCTCGTGTAGTCCCCTCTTCTCCTATTCCCTCCCAGACTTCTTCCCCATTCCCCTTTTGGACTCTTTCCACACCTGATGTCCCACAGGTTTCTTCTTTTGTCCCTGCCGGGGCATCTCCCCAGGTTCTTACTTCCCTCCCCTCTTAGACCTCTTTGGTTTCCTCCATTGTCTCTCCGATCTCTACTTGCTCTCCCTCACCTGTCTGTGAAGTCATGGTGTTAGTATCTTCCATGCCCTCTGAAACACTTGAAACTTCGAATATATTGAGGAGACGAAACCCTCGATAGACAGTTTTGTGCCCTGCTCATGCCCCTTCTTATTTTTCGCAACCCTCACAGCAATCTTTTCTTTCACATCATCCCGATTCTTCCCTGCTTACTCGCTTTCCGTTGCCTCCACACGTTGATTTCACTGACCCTATTAGCCCATAGATTTTTATCACTCCTCATTGTTGGAATACCTATTTTTGTGAATAATGACCTATTTACAATGGAAAATTCATGGCTTCAGAGGTCATCAGGGAGAGCTCCAGGTGTTGCTCTCCCAGTTGGTGTTCAGTTGGAGACTCTTCTCACTTCTCATCCTCTTCATGTTTTAAACATGGGTGCTACCGCTCATTTTGACTCGCACTCAGTCTCTCTCTTGCACAGTCCTTTCTATCTGCTCCTCGTCAATTGCACTTGACTATGCTTGGTCTATTCTCCCAGATTTACATGACAGTGACCACTTTCCTACTCTTCTTACTTCTAGATATTCCCAACCTCCTCGTAGCCCTCTTTGGCAATTTGGGCGCACAAATTGGGATTTACATTCTCGCCTTACCGCTTTAAAAGCAGGGACCTTTCTTCGTTCTCTACTGATGAGCTGGTGCACCACTTTTCGACCATAGTTTTGACTGCAGCGTCACGTTTTATTCCTCAAACCTTGAGCAGACATTCTCAGACATACATGCCTTGGTAGTTTCCAGTGTGTGCCCATGCAGTGCTCTTGAAACGTGCTGCATGGGGTCGTTACCGATATAATCGGATTGCTCACCATGTAATACACGATGCTAAACACAATTGTTGGCAAGACTACATTTATACCATTACCTCGAATAATCCTGAGTGCGGTTTGGACGACGGTACGAAAGTTGTCTGGCAAGTACGCTCTGGACCCAGCTCCTGTATTGAGTGTTGCTGGTGTCAGTTTTGGGGAACTCTTTGAAGTTGTTACATAAATCGGGAAGTATCTTGTCCATGTCTCCCAAGGTTTTCACCTCTGTACCTCGTTTCTTGCTTCTAAGTCTGCCAGAGAGCAATCGCCCTTGGATTTTTCTTCTAATGGAATGGAGCCTTATAATGTACCTTTTACTCTCTTAGAGCTAGAGTCCACACTTTCCGCTTGCCGGTGGCTGGGCCCAATGGTGTTCATATCAGTATTCTAAAACATCTTCATTCTACAGCCCTTATAGCCATTTTGCGTCTTCTCAACCTTATTTGAACGTGAGGGATTCTCCATCAACAATGGAAATCTGCCATCGTACTGCCGTTTTGCAAACGAGGCACTTTGGGGCATGATACCTCTCATTACCATTCAATTGCTCTCACCAGTGCAGACGGCTAGGTGATAGTACGACAGGTGAATAGGCATCTGATATGGTATTTGGAGATTCATGATAGTCTTTCTCCTCTCCAATATGGTTTTCGCAAGGGCCACTGTACTCTGGGCCCCTTGCTCCACTTAGATGCATATGTGTGAAATGACTTTGATAATAACTACTCCATTATGGCAGTCTTTTTTGATCATGAGAAGGCATATGACACCACTTGGAGGTATAACATCTTAACCCAGGCCCACTCTTTAGGACTCCTTGGTAATCTACCGTACTTCACTGCTGCTTTCTTATCTGAAAGACATTTTTGCGTTCGTGTTGGTGCTTCGTTTTCCTCAGACTGTTCAGGCTGAGGGAGTCCCACAAGGTTGTGTCCTTAGCACTACTCTTTTTCTCTTGGCTATAAATAATCTACTGTCCTTTGCTTATGTGGATGGCTTTGCAACTGAATTCATTAAGGGCCTAAATTTTAGGTGATACATCTATTCAAGCTTCACATACATAATTTTTTTCTGGGTCGCGGTGAAGCAAGGACTAGCATAACTCAAAGAATCAGAAGTCACGACCAGTTGTAGTGGAAGTCTGCTACCTCATCTAGGTGAGAAGACATCACCTTCGCTGAAGTGGCGGGCTCTCACGTGACAAACGTAGACGCACGCCACAATTAGGCTGGCCAGACGTCCTGTTGTAGGCAGGGCAGTCCTGCATTTAAGCACTCTGTCCCCCATCATGTGTTCAAGCAGGACTTTAATTTGTCCTTTTTTTCGGGGGGGAGGGGGTTGGCTTGTCTAAAAAGAATTATATAAATTTCCTCGTATACTAAAACAGAGGGAACTGAAAGCCACAATGACCACTGACATATTTTCGTTATATTTTTATGTAGCTGCTGTTGGCAACACTACGCGCATTATTATTATTATAATCAAAGGGGAAGCGCTAAACCCGTAGGATTATACAGCGCCTGGGGGGGGGGATGTGGAAGGCATTCAGGCTTAATTCGGGGAACTGGAGCACAGTTCCAATTCCCTAAATCAAGAGCCCCTCACCAACATCAAGGAACCTTCCGTGAGGGGAACACTACGCGCAGAACTGCAGTATACTTGTACGAGACGAGTTAAGCTGTCATTCAAGTACAGTCTGGCGAGGGCCGTAGTGGAAAATGGTTGACTTTATTTCTTGCTTTAATTAAGCCCTTAAAGAAGTGCCGAAAAGAAAGACTAATTTAACCATGACTGGGCCATAGAATTTGGATTTATTGCTAAAAGTAGAAAAGGTGACTTTCATGCATCTTGTTCACTATACCGTTCTGATGTGGATATTAGCGGCACTGGAAAAAAAAATGCAGTTGAACGGCACATTGCCATAGATAAACAAAGTTAACACTCGTGGTGCCGGTACTTCATCACTGTTATCATTGTTCTCCCCAGCTCGATCATCTCAAGATTAGGAAATAATGGCTATAGAGCTGTGTAAAGTTTATCTTGATGTGAAGCATCATCAGTCATGCAGAAGTGTTGACTCTGGAGTAAAAGTTGACAAAGAAATATATAGTAACTCATTGACAGTGAAGGGTGTAACATGTGGGAAAACTAAAAGAAAAGCTCTGCATGAAAATATTCTAGCACCATATTTTGAATAAACACATGTGGAGTACATCAAAGAACATGGTTTCCCTTCTTAATAACAACTAATGCTTCAAACAAAGGTGCAACAAAGTGTTTCCCAATACTTCTGAAATACTTTCATTTTGAAAAAGGAATGCAGCATGTGTAACAGTGATTCATCAGAGGCTATAACAAATCAGTTACTGTCTATACTAGAGACGTCAGGTCTCGATCTGAATAAAGTGTCTGCATAAACTACTGACAATGCAATTATAAACTATGGAAAACACAAAAATGTTTATCAAAAACTGAAAATAGCTCAAACTTTCTGGCTCATATTTTGCACAATGCAACAAGATTTCTTACAACATTTGCTACGTTTTCAACATCAGTTTCCAATGTTGTGCTCAAAGTGTAAAACTATTTCAGCATCTCAGCTAAAAGAACAGCCCAGTTAAAAGAATTCTGTGAATTTGTGTAGGTTGATAGTTGCAGTCTGTTGCAGCATTTTGTGACCAGATGGTTTTCTCTTTTACCAGCTATTGACAGAATATTTAATTGCTGGCAAGTTCTGAAATGTTATTTCCAGAGGAAATAACTTATTAGGACTTAAACTGACGAAGAAATAAGAACAAAAGAGCATAAGAAAGAAGGAACACTGCAGCAGGTCTGTTGATCTATGCGAGGCAGGTCCATGTCACCCCCCGGCTTAGACCAATGACCAACCCAGTCAGGTCACACCCACTTCAGGAAAGAGCACGGCATCAGACCTAGTAGCACAAGCTAGTCAGGTCCAACTCACACCTACCCACAACCACTCATGTATTTATCTAACCAATTTTTAAAACTACACAACGTTTTAGCTTTTATGACGGTACTCCGGAGTTTGTTCCACTTATCCACAAGTCTATTACCAAACCAGTGGTTTCCTTCAGGAATCTGAATTTTTCCAACTTGAAACCATTGCTTCGAGTCCTGTCTTGGCTAGCTATTTTCAGCACGCCATTTACATCCCCTTTACATATTCCTGTTTTCCATTTATACACCGCAATCACATCCCCCGAATTCTACGCATTTCTAGACAATGCAGATTCAGGTCCCTCACTCTATCCTCACAGGGAAAATCAACTTTGTCATCCTCCATTGTACGTTTTCCAGCTTTATTGTGAACACTTGTGCAGTGTTATCCTGGTTTCAGATTATTGCTAACCAGAACTCCTAAATCCTTTTCGCAATTAGTAATATTAAGATCAATATTATTTAGTTTATATGTGGTATGGTTATTTTCCTGTCCAACATTTATTTTAGAACTTTACATTTGTCTATACTAAACTGCATCTGCCACTTCTCCGACCATTGCATCAGTCTATTCAAATCTTCCTGGAGTGACCTAATGTCCTCATTAGAATGAATTGGACGGCCTATTTTGGTGTCATCAGCAAATTTGCTTATGTTGCTATTTATTCCCTCATCTATGTCGTTTATGAAAATTGTGAGCAACAACTGGCCCAACACTGACCCCTGAGGAACACCGCTTGTGACGTGCCCCCATTCTGATTTCTCTCAGTTTATGCAAACTCTCTGCTGCCTATAGCCGTATAGCCCTTGTGGTTTAGCGCTTCTTTTTTATTATAATAATAATAATCTGCAGCCTATTTGTCAACCATACCTCTACCCAGGAAAAAATTTCTGCTCCTATTCCATGTGCCTTAAGTTTCCTCAATAGCCTCTGATGTGGAACTCTATCGACAGCCTTACTGAATTCCATATGCACAATATCATATTCAATTCCATGATCCGTGAATGAATGCATTTCCTTGTAAGTTTAAAAGTCGCATGTCTCGCGCTCTAGAAAGTTCCATGAAATACTCAGAAGTATCTCTTCATATTTCTAAATACTGCCTACCAATATTCTCATTATCGATTAACATGCTTGTTTTATCTGTTAAGCTTCTATAACATTCCAATAATTTTCCTATAATCCAAATTTTCGAATAACCTTTAGCACCACTAACATCTTAACTCTGTAATCCACTGGGTTAGTTGCAATCCCCTAGTTGCAACAAACAATGGGTACATTTGTGATGAATGGTTTTGAAAACCGACAAGTTGAAGAATTGAGACACTTATGCAACACATGGGAATCTTTATTGAAGAAACGTTTCGCCACACAGTGGCTTCATCAGTCCAATACAAAGTAGAAATGGGTAAGGAGAGTAGAAGTATGAGGTAATCAGTCCCTCAACCTGGATTCGATGACCTACTTACACTAGTGGCAGGTCCCACTAAGATCCCGCCTCCTCCTGCTTCAACTCATCTCACCGCAGTATATAAGCCACCTCTCTGGCCCTGTGCTGCACTTACTACAAGAGTGATGGACTGAACACATCGAATCCAGGTTGAGGGACTGATTACCTCATACTTCTACTCTCCTTACCCATTTCTACTTTGTATTGGACTGATGAAGCCACTGTGTGGCGAAACGTTTCTTCAATAAAGATTCCCATGTGTTGCATAAGTGTCTCAATTTTTCAATGGGTACATTTGTTCATCTGTTCCTAGCAACGTGATAAATTAGAATGTTACACAGAATAACAGCATTCCATATGTATATTACCCACCAATGCAACATATTCCCTTGTATCATATCACTTGTTGTCAGCGACTAGAAAAAGCTTGGGGCTGGCTATTATATCTCCAAATTTCCAATTGCAAGGCTTCTGAAACTTGGAGAAAGAGCGTCACGTGATTTTCACGTGGCTTATCTTGCATTGTTAGGATCGCCTGTCTGCAACTGTTTTGCATACATATAGAACTGTCCTGGAGACCCTCATCTTCAGAGAAAAGAATAAACTTGCTTCCGGGAAAACTCAAGCCTCTCCCTGAAACTGTTTGAGGATTTTCTCTTACCACCCCCTATATTTAATATATATTTTATTTAAAGACAAAATACATTAACAAAACATCCACAAAAAATTTTTAATAATATATTATATATATATATATTATATTATATTTTATATATATATATTATATAAAATTATTATATTATATATATTTTTACAAAATTTTTTTTTTTTTTTTTTTTTTTCACAAGTGGGGTCTCCCACGAGGAGGGGACCAAAAAAGAAAAAAACCCCCAAAAAAAGAAAATACTTTCATCTCTTTCAACCTTTCACCACAACTCAACCTTATCATGCTTTGCAGGGGCCAGAATACAAAGTTTAGAAGCATTACGTATAAAATACACAACTACCCCTCCAAACTGCCATACCCCAAACCATCTTTAAAAGTGCAGGCATTGTACTTCCATTTCAGGACTAAGTCCGATATATAAAAATAAACCCGGTTTTCCCCTAAACCCCCTTTACTAAATTTTTCCCCTGCTCACACTCCAACGGCCCGTCAGGCCCCAAGATCATTTGTCCCCATTCACTCTATCTAACACGCTCAGCACCTTGCGGGAAAAAAAGCCCCTCGCCCAAAACCCCTTTACCCCCCTTTCCAAACCCTTTCGAGGACGACCCCTCCCCCTCTTTCCCCTATAATTTATATGTTTTCCATGTCTTTTCTACTTTGATCCTTCTCTTAAATGCCCAAAAACCCTCAAAACCCTCTTCTCCCCTTGATAATGCTTTTATTAATCCACACCTTCTCCTAATTTCCACTCCGAATTTTTTGCATAATATTTACACACACATTGCCTTAGACAGGAACCCCACTGCCCCCAACCGGTCCCTGCTCCCTTTACCCCAAGCTTCATGCTAAAGAGTGTTGTACTATTACTTAAAATTCCCCTTCTTTGCCTCCATAGATAACGTTTTTTGATCCAATATCCCTAAACGCACCACTCACCTTTTTTCCTCATAATTCTATGTTTAAACCTACCCTTTCAAAAACCCACCCGCCGCAGTCAACCCAAAGTATCTGAAACTTTTCATTCTTCCATACCCTCCCCCCCAATTGGTACCCAATTTTTCTTTATTCTAAATCATTTTAACCCTCATCACCCCTTTCTCTTTTCTTGTTCACTTTCAACTTTCTACCCTTTTCACACTTTTCAAAAAACATCCCCTAACCTTTGCAAATTTTTTTTTGAATCTCCCTAGCACAGTATCTCGCAAAAGTAACTGTGTCAAATTCCCCTTTTGAAATGATTCCCCCTAATTTTAAACCCACCCCCTTCCCCAACACCCAGCATTTATTCTTTTTCAACCCCCTCATAAAATTATTAAACAAAACCCTGGTGACATTCACTCCTGTCTAAGCTACTTTTACGGGAAGATTCTCCCCTCTTTAAACCCTAACCCGAGCCCCATTCCTATAAAAGCTCTTTACGCATTTTGTAACTTACCCCCATTTCCTTAAAAATTGGAAAATCTGCCACATTGCTCCCCATCCACTTTCATAGCCTTTTTAAATCCCTAAATGCAATAAAACCTTCCCTACCTTTATTAAAAAATTTTTACATATATCTTCAAAGTAAACATTGATCTACACATCCCCTACCCCCTCTGAAGCCTCCCTTTTCATCCCCAATTCTACATTTGTCTTCTCTAATTCTTTCATTATAACCCTACCGTATCTTTTCCCGGTATACTCAGTAAATTATTCCTCTATAATTTTTACAATCTTTTTGTCCCCTTTCCCCTTATTAAAGGGACTTGCTGCTCTCCCCCAACCCTAGGTAAACCCCCCCCTTTTCATACATTTTTAAAAAAAAGTACAACCACCCCAACACTATATCCCCTGTTTTTAAACATTTCTCTCATGATCCATCAGTTCCAGTGTTTACCCTTTTAATTTACGTAATCCCTTCGTCCCTCCACCCCACTTCATTGCTTTCTTCACTCTAAAAAATGGGTTTCCCCCCTGGCCAGTGCTGAAATTTACCCCCTCCCTTTCTTCCTCAAATTTAAAAGTTCCTCAAAAAATTTTTCGCCATCTACCCAATACCCCCCTCTCTCCATCTACTAATCCCCTACTCTGTTTTTTAAAGGACAAAACCCCTATTTCCAGGCTTTTTAATTGTTTAATTCACTCCAAAATTTTTTTTATTTTCGTTAAAATTTCTTGACAGTGCTCTCCCCCTTTTCATCGCTTCCTTTTTCACTCCTACCACTCTTCACCCTTTTTTTTACTCTCCATTATATATTTATTTTTTTATATTTATTATATATATATTTATATATATAATATTATATATATTATACTTTATACAAAAGGGAATTCGCGGGCAGGAGAAATATACCAAAAAATGATCCTGGTGAAGGGGACCCAACCTAGACCCTTGGAAGTAGCAGTGTTTACCAATTACCTCATGGACAATATTGGGGGTAGCTTGCGCTATGTTTTTCCAAGGCGCCCGCTTTCAGGGAGAAGGGTACGCTTTTATCTCTCCCCTGCTGCACCCGCCACTAAGATTTTAAAAAATGCAAGGAAAACGCGGGCTCCGCCAAGGTATTTTCCAGTTGGGTGATTGGTAAAGCACTGGTTCCTTTTTTTTTAAGTTGTAGGTTCGATCTCCCTTTAGCCAGGGATAGGATTGTGTATATTCGCCTGCTCTCGCGAGTTCCTTGCATTTTTAAAATCTCTAGTAAGGTGATGAGTAGGGGGGGATGAAAAGGTAAGCCTTTTTCCCTG
>NC_069485.1:17936664-17961401 GCF_026875155.1 Cherax quadricarinatus
TTATCTAGCTAATGATTCGTTGAGGGTGATCTACTTATGTTTACGAAGGGTTTCCCCTTTTTATAAGTTCTTTCTTAATAATGTACACCGTGCTCAGAGTATATATTTTCTCCAGAGAGAAATGAGGTCTAATAATAACGATCCCAAATGGGTCAACAGGAGGCTAAAGCATCTAATAGGGGAGAAAAGGGAAATTTATAGGTGCACCAGAAGAGGAGAGGTTAACCTTACTGACCAATATGTTCATTTAAATGGTATAAAATACCGACAGATTGTTAGGTAAGACACATATGCAACAGTTAGGTATCTTTATTTCGAAACGTTTCGCCTACACAGTAGGCTTCTTCAGTCGAGAACAGAAAAGTTGATAGAAGCAGAAGATACTTGAAGACGATGTAATCAGTCCATCACCCTTAAAGTTTTGAGGTGGTCAGTCCCTCAGTCTGGAGAAGAGCATTGTTCCGTTGTCTGAAACAATATGAAGTTGAAGTGACAGAATGGGGCCTTATATAGTGCCAGGAGGTGAGACGTAGGTTGCTTTGGGAGGGCAGGTCCCTCTCAAACCCAGCCGTTCTCACTAGTAGAGGTTGTCGAAGTTGATGGTCTGTACCAAGATACCCTTGTGTTGCAGTGTCTGACAGAATGAACATTAAAATGGTATAAAATACCGACAGATTGTTAGGTAAGACACATATGCAACAGTTAGGTATCTTTATTTCGAAACGTTTCGCCTACACAGTAGGCTTCTTCAGTCGAGTACAGAAAAGTTGATAGAAGCAGAAGATACTTGAAGACGATGTAATCAGTCCATCACCCTTAAAGTTTTGAGGTGGTCAGTCCTCAGTCTGTGAGAAGAGCATTGTTCCGTTGTCTGAAACAATATGAAGTTGAAGTGACAGAATGGGGCCTTATATAGTGCCTGGAGGTGAGACGTAGGTTGCTTTGGGAGGGCAGGTCCCTCTCAAACCCAGCCGTTCTCACTAGTAGAGGTTGTCGAAGTTGATGGACTGTACCAAGATACCCTTGTGTTGCAGTGTCTGACAGAATGAACATTTAAATGGTATAAAATACCGACAGATTGTTAGGTAAGACACATATGCAACAGTTAGGTATCTTTATTTCGAAACGTTTCGCCTACACAGTAGGCTTCTTCAGTCGAGTACAGAAAAGTTGATAGAAGCAGAAGATACTTGAAGACGATGTAATCAGTCCATCACCCTTAAAGTTTTGAGGTGGTCAGTCCCTCAGTCTGGAGAAGAGCATTGTTCCGTTGTCTGAAACAATATGAAGTTGAAGTGACAGAATGGGGCCTTATATAGTGCCAGGAGGTGAGACGTAGGTTGCTTTGGGAGGGCAGGTCCCTCTCAAACCCAGCCGTTCTCACTAGTGGAGGTTGTCGAAGTTGATGGTCTGTACCAAGATACCCTTGTGTTGCAGTGTCTGACAGAATGAACATTTAAATGGTATAAAATACCGACAGATTGTTAGGTAAGGCACATATGCAACAGTTAGGTATCTTTATTTTGAAACGTTTCGCCTACACAGTAGGCTTCTTCAGTCGAGTACAGAAAAGTTGATAGAAGCAGAAGATACTTGAAGACGATGTAATCAGTCCACGCCTCTTGCCAAGACCCTCGCATTTACTTCTCTTACAACCCCATCTATAAATATATTAAACAACCACGGTGACATCACACATCCTTGTCTAAGGCCTACTTTTACTGGGAAAAAATTTCCCTCTTTCCTACATACTCTAACTTGAGCCTCACTATCCTCGTAAAAACTCTTCACTGCTTTCAGTAACCTACCTCCTACACCATACACTTGCAACATCTGCCACATTGCCCCCCTATCCACCCTGTCATACGCCTTTTCCAAATCCATAAATGCCACAAAGACCTCTTTAGCCTTATCTAAATACTGTTCACTTATATGTTTCACTGTAAACACCTGGTCCACACAGCTCCTACCTTTCCTAAAGCCTCCTTGTTCATCTGCTATCCTATTCTCCGTCTTACTTTTAATTCTTTCAATTATAACTCAACCATACACTTTACCAGGTATACTCAACAGACTTATCCCCCTATAATTTTTGCACTCTCTTTTATCCCCTTTGCCTTTATACAAAGGAACTATGCATGCTCTCTGCCAATCCCTAGGTACCTTACCCTCTTCCATACATTTATTAAATAATTGCACCAACCATTCCAAAACTATATCCCCACCTGCTTTTAACATTTCTATCTTTATCCCATCAATCCCGGCTGCCTTACCCCTTTTCATTTTACCTACTGCCTCACGAACTTCCCCCACACTCACAACTGGCTCTTCCTCACTCCTACAAGATGTTATTCCTCCTTGCCCTATACACGAAATCACAGCTTCCCTATCTTCATCAACATTTAACAATTCCTCAAAATATTCCCTCCATCTTCCCAATACCTCTAACTCTCCATTTAATAACTCTCCTCTCCTATTTTTAATTGACAAATCCATTGTTCTCTGGGCTTTCTTAACTTGTTAATCTCACTCCAAAACTTTTTCTTATTTTCAACAAAATTTGTTGATAACATCTCACCCACTCTCTCATTTGCTCTCTTTTTTACATTGCTTCACCACTCTCTTAACCTCTCTCCTTTTCTCCATATACTCTTCCCTCCTTGCATCACTTCTATTTTGTAAAAACTTCTCATATGCTAACTTTTCTCCCTTACTACTCTCTTTACATCATCATCCACCAATCGCTCCTCTTCCCTCCTGCACCCACTTTCCTGTAACCGCAAACTTCTGCTGAACACTCTAACACTACATTTTTAAACCTACCCCATACCTCTTCGACCCCATTGCCTATGCTCTCATTAGCCCATCTATCCTCAAATAGCTGTTTATATCTTACCCTAACTGCCTCCTCTTTTAGTTTATGAACCTTCACCTCTCTCTTCCCTGATGCTTCTATTCTCCTTGTATCCCATCTACAATTATAGCTGACATTATTATAAGTCACCTTGAAGAGCATTGCTTGATAAATGAATCTCAGCATGGGTTCACGAGAGGTCGTTCCTGCCTGACAAATTTACTGACCTTCTTCAATAGAACATTTGAGGCAGTAGACAGTGATAAAGAATATGAAATTTTTTATTTGGATTTTAGTAAAGAATTCGATAGAGTACCTCACAAGAGACTCTTAAGAAAAGTAGCAGATCATGGTATAGGAGGTAAAGTTCTAGCATAGATAGAGGCATGGCTTACCAATAGAAAGCAGAGAGTTTCGATTAATGGGGTCAAATCTGAATGGGGATTAGTCACTAGTGGCGTTCCACAAGGATCAGTTTTAGGCCCTCTCTTGTTCATAATTTACATTAATGACCTTGATGAAGGGATTATGAGTGATGTGAGCAAATTTGCTGATGATACAAAGATAGGCCGTATGATTCATTCTGAGGAGGATAGCAATGAACTCCAGGAGAATTTGTACAAATTACTGTCTTGGTCTGAAAAATGGCAGATGAAATTCAATATGGATAAGTGTAAGGTACTAGTCCTTGGTAATGAAAATAACCCTCGAAGCTATAAACTAGGTGAGGTAGAGCTTGATCATACAGAATGTGAAAAAGACTTGGGACTCATGGTAAGCAGAAATCTAAATCCAAGACAACAGTGCCTGAGTGTGCGCAACGAAGCTAACGGATTACCTGGATTTATCTCAAGAAGTATAAGTAACAGAAGTTCAAAAGCTACTTTACAGCTCTATACCTCACTAGTGAGGCCTCATTTGGATTATGCCTCTCAGTTTTGGTCTCCTTACTACAGGATGGATATAGATTCATTGGAGAGCATACAGAGAAGAATGACTAAAGTGAGTGGTGACGTGTACTTAGCTCAGTGGTGACGTGTACTTAGCCCAGTGGTGATGTGTACTTAGCTCAGTGGTGACGTGTACTTAGCTCTGTGAAGACCTGTTTGTGTGCTCTCTGTGAATCTGAACCAGGATGCCCTCTCTTGAGCAACTTTACCAGCAGCTGAGAGAAGAGCTCAGAGTTGCTAAGCTGGAGATACGGCGATTAACGGAGGAGAACAAGAAGATTCGTAGTAATCCTCCTGTTGTGAGCCCCCAGGTTAAGAGGGGAACTTGGTCAGTGGCCGGGCAACATGGAACCAAGCTGAGGATCAAGAAAACGGTTGGAGAGGCAGAAACAACGAGAAACCAGAAGACTACCGTGGAAACTTCCAACCCATTCTCGGTGCTACCTGACGAATGTGAGTGTTCTACTGGGAATGCCACAACGAGCACCAAAGAAGCATTGCAGACGTGAGTGAGACATCCCTAGAAACCCCAACGAAGATCTTCGAGAACGTCTTGACGAATTCTGCAAGTGGTGTAATGCTACCTGACGAATGTGAATCGACTACTGGGAGCATCACGACGGACGACGCCAAGGAAGGTAAAAACATTGTTGTTGTTGGGGATAGCCAGATTAGGTACATGGATAGGGCATTCTGTTTGAAGGATAGGAGTAGGAGGCAGAGAGTGTGTTTTCCTGGGGCTTGGGTGAAGGATATTGTTAGCCGTCTGGATGACATCATGGGAGGAAATGGGAGCAATCCTATTATCTGTCTCAGTGCTGGAGGCAACGATGTTGGCAGACGTAGGAGTGAGGACCTGATTAGCAGGTATAGGTCAGCAATAGAAGTAATTAGGAGGAAGGGTGGGAAACCTGTCATAAGTGGCATTTTGCCAAGGAGAGGAGTTGGAAATGAATGGTTGTCCAGAGCAATTGGTGTCAATTTCTGGCTGAACAAATACTGCAAGAAAAATGCGGTAACATTCATTGACAGCTGGGACCTATTCTATGGCAGAAATGACATGTATGCCAGGGATGGGGTTCACTTATCTAGGTGTGGGGTAGGAGCACTGGCCAACACAGTGGAGGGAGCTGTTAGGTCTTTAAACAAGGAATAGTTAGTGGTATGGGTTTTGGCGGGAAAACAAAGAAGTTGCAGTGTAGTAATATGAGTACTAGGAGAACTAGTAATAGGCAAAATGATGTGGATATCGGAAAGCCAGTGGCACTAATTGACAAGGACAGTAATAGATTTAGTGTAATAACAGAAAGTAGCAGGAAGGGTAAAGAGAGAGGAGGGTCTTTAAATATATATTACACAAATAGTCGCAGTGCTAGGAATAAGATAGACGAGTTGAGACTAGTTGATAGTGCAGGTAACATTGATGTATTTGCCTTAACTGAGACGTGGTTTAATTAAAAAAGTCGGGACATGCCTGCAGAATGTCACATTCAGGGTTTTAAATTGTTCAAAGTAGATAGAAGTGTCGGGAAGGGGGTTGCGGAGGCATTGTATGAAAGAGATCGCTTGAACTGTTGCATAAAAGCGGGTATTAAGTCTGAAGTAACACATACAGAGTCTGTTTGGATAGAATTTTCAGAGAGGCATGAAAAATTAATTTTAGGAGTGACATACCGTCCCCCAAACTTAGATAGGGACCAGGGGAGACTACTATGGGAGGAAATTGTTAGGGTCACAAGGCACGATAATGTAGTAGTTCTAGGAGACTTTAACTTTAGTCATATTGATTGGAATTTCTTGACTGGGAATTTAGAATCATGCGACTTCTTAGAAGTAGTTCAGGATTGTTTTTTGAAGCAGTTTGTGACAGAACCTACAAGGGGTAATAACCTGCTTGACTTAGTTCTCGCAAACAATGAATCCCTTGTTAATAATTTAGAAGTTTCAGAGGAACTGGGTGCTAGCGACCACAAATCAATTACATTTAGCATTGAATGGAAGTATGATAGTAGGGATAACTCAGTAACAGTCCCAGATTTTCGCTTAGCAGATTACGATGGGCTTAGAGAACACTTATCGTCTGTTGACTGGGGTAACGAAGAGAGCTATCAATATGACAGTTTTCTGAACACTATACATGAGGCTAAAAGAACGTTTATCCCGTATAAAGAAATTAGATCAAATAGAAATGACCCAAAATGGATGAATAATAGGCTGAAATATCTACTAGGGCATAAGAAAGGAATTTATAGGCGTATCAAATGAGGTGAGGGTCATCTTATGAAACAGTATATTGACATTTAGAGGGACATTAAAAAGGGTATAAGAAAAGTTAAAAGGGACTATGAAATTAAAGTTGCTAGGGATTCTAAAACTAACCCAAAAAGTTTTTTCCAGGTATATAGAACAAAAGTCAGAGATAAGATAGATCCCCTTAAAAATAACTATGGGCATGAACATCAAAATGGTATACAATACCGACAGGTTGGTAGGAAAGACACATAGGCAACAGTTAGGCAACTTTATTTCGAAACGTTTCGCCTACACAGTAGGCTTCTTCAGTCGAATACAGAAAGAAGGCAGCAACAGTAGAGATGTGAAGATGATGTAATCAGTCCATCACCCTTTAAGTCGTGGAATTTGAGGTTGTCAATCCCTCAGCCTGGAGAAGTTCGGTTCCATAGACAGATAGTTCCTGACTATGGAACCGAACTTCTCCAGGCTGAGGGACTGACAACCTCAAATTCTACGACATCAAGGGTGATGGACTGATTACATCGTCTTCACATCTCTACTGTTGCTGCCTCCTTTCTGTATTCGACTGAAGAAGCCTACTGTGTAGGCGAAAAGTTTCGAAATAAAGTTGCCTAACTGTTGCCTATGTGTCTTACCTACCAACTATGGGCATCTTACTGACAAAGATAATGAAATGTGCTCGATTTTAAATAATTATTTTCTCTCGGTTTTTACAAAGGAAGACACTAATAATATTCCAGTAATTAATTTTTATAGTGGGCCAGAAGAAGATAAATTATGTAACATCACAGTCACTAGTGAAATGGTTGTGAAGCAGATAGACCAACTGAAGCAAAATAAGTCATCGGGTCCTGATGATTTTTTTTCAAGGGTTCTTAAGGAATGCAAAATGGTAGTCTGTGAACCATTAACTAATATTTTTAGTTTATCTTTTCAAACAGGTGTAGCGTCTGATATGTGGAAGATGGTTAATGTAATTCCTATTTTTAAAACAGGGGACAAGTCGTTACCGTCATATTACCGCCCAATAAGCCTGACCTCAATTGTAGGCAAATTACTAGAGTCAATTATAGCTGAGATTATAAGAAGCCATTTCGATAAGCATAGCTTGATTAATGATACTCAGCATGGATTCACAAGAAGCCGGTCTTGTCTAACTAATTTATTAACTTTCTTCAGTAAAGCTTTTGAGGCTGTTGACCATGATAAATAATTTGATATTATTTGTTAGGTAAGACACATATGCAACAGTTAGGTATCTCTATTTCGAAACGTTTCGCCTACACAGTAGGCTTCTTCAGTCGAGTACAGAAAAGTTGATAGAAGCAGAAGAGACCTGAAGACGATGTAATCAGTCCATCACCCTTAAAGTTTTGAGGTGGTCAGTCCCTCAGTCTGGAGAAGAGCATTGTTCCAAAGTCTGAAACAATATGGAGTTGAAGTGACAGGATGGAGCCTTATATAGCACTGCAACACAAGGGTATTTTGGTACAGACCTGCAATCAACTTCGAGAACCTTTACTAGTGAGAACGGCTGGATTTGAGAGGGACCTGACCTCCCAACATCTGCGTTCTTACTTCTTCTAGTGACCTTCGTCTCACCTCCTGGCGCTATATAAGGCTCCATCCTGTCACTTCAACTCCATATTGTTTCAGACTTTGGAACAATGCTCTTCTCCAGACTGAGGGACTGACCACCTCAAAACTTTAAGGGTGATGGACTGATTACATCGTCTTCAAGTCTCTTCTGCTTCTATCAACTTTTCTGTACTCGACTGAAGAAGCCTACTGTGTAGGCGAAACGTTTCGAAATAAAGATACCTAACTGTTGCATATGTGTCTTACCTAACAACCTGTCGGTATTTTATACCATATTAATGTTCAATCTGTGCAAGAAAGGTATAAAATACCGACAATATGAAAGTTAAGACACATGTGCAACATCTGGATATCTTTATTGTAGACGTTTCGCCATCCAGTGACTTTATCAATACAGATTCTAGGACATAATAGGAAGACAGTAGAACTATATACAAAAGATGAGGTAATCAGTCCCTCAGCCTTGGAGTTAGTGTTCACAGCATCGTGGTGTAGGAGAATCTGGAGCAAAAGCAAGAAGACTGGCGGTTATATAGGCGTCAGTGGATAGGGACGGGCAGCAGACGAGGGCATAGTCACTGGTAGGCGGGATTCCCCAGTGGAAGTAGGTCCTTCCCAAAGAGATGGGTTAGTTGCAGCAGCCGTGAAGAAGGTCTTGTAGATGTCCTCTGAACCAAGATTCCATGATGTTGCAGTGTCTGACAAGTTGTGCAAGAAAGGTATAAAATACCGACAATATGAAAGTTAAGACACATGTGCAACATCTGGATATCTTTATTGTAGACGTTTCGCCATCCAGTGGCTTTATCAATACAGATTCTAGGACATAATAGGAAGACAGTAGAACTATATACAAAAGATGAGGTAATCAGTCCCTCAGCCTTGGAGTTAGTCTGGAAAAAAGACTCTTATGTACAGTTCAGGACATTTATTAAAGGAAACGTTTCGCCACGAGTGGCTTCTTCAGTCCTAATACAGAGAAAACTAAGAAAACATTTATATATATAGCGGCAGGAGTCAGGTGAGGTGACGCGTGGGTAGAGGTGGTAGTAGTAGTAGTAGTAGTAGTAGTAGTAGTAGTAGTAATGGAACTAAGGAGGTGAGGCAAGAGAGGGACCTGCTGGCATCAAGTAACACCAGTTCCCAGGATGGGTAATATCCTCTTGCTTAGTAATTTTGAAATACTGTAACTACCGGATTTTTGCTTTATAGTGTTACTGACAGAAATTAGTGCAGCTTCAATGCATTTTCTACGTCTTAAGTCGTCTTCTTTAATAACTAGTTTAGCTTCATTGAATTTCATGAGGTGTCCAACATCGTCTCAATGTTGAACACATGCGTTTTTGCGGTCATCATTTCTGCAAGCATTTTTGTGTTCTGCTATTCTAATGTCCAGAGTTCTGGCTGTTTCCCCTACATATACTTTATCACATACCCCACATGGTATAGTGTAGATTCCTGCACTTGTGCCAGAATCATGCTTGGGTTTTTGTATCAGGTTCCTAATAGTAGTTGAAGAGCTGGTAGATATTTTAGCCAGTTTTCTGTCAAACATGTTTGAAACATTAGTGGCAACGTTGCTGACCGGTAAAACGATGTAACTTGGAGGCTTTTCTTCAATTTGATAGGTGTTGGTCTTGCTGACGATACGTGCCGCACGTTTCCTTCAGTCACGTATGAAGTGTAGGGGAAAGTTCAGTGAACTAAAAGAGTTGGTGATGTATGTACATTCTTCTTCGAGGAACTGTGGACTGGAAATTCTGTAGGCTCTCAGAAAGAAGCCAATAACTACCCCTCTTTTAGTTCTTGTGTCATGGTGAGAGAAGAAATGTAGAAGATCGTTCTTGTAGGTAGGCTTCCGATAGACTTTAAAAGAAAGTTTATTTTCCCCTGTGCGTAAGAGAACGTCGAGAAAAGGTAATTGGTTGTCCTTCTCCTCCTCTAGTGTAAATTTAATAGTAGGTTCCAGAGTGTTGATGGTGTTGAGGATGCCCCGTACGTCAAGATTTTTGGGTACAATGACCAAAATATCATCTACGTACCGCATCCATGTAACTGAGCGAGGGATGTTACTGAGGATCCTTCTGGATTCCAGGTCCTCCATATATAAATTGGCAAGAACTGCACTAAGGGGGGATCCCATGGCTAGTCCGAAGAGTTGTTTGTACTTCTTGTCCTCAAACCTAAAACAGTTATAACGAACACAAAGTTCGACAAGGCTCACAAAATCTTGGCGGGGTACAGGTAACTCTGTATCATCTTTAATCACCCTGCGAAGAAGATCAATGGCTTGATCAACTGGGAGTTAGTGTTCACAGCATCGTGGTGGAGGAGAATCTGGAGCAAAGGCGAACGAACGAACGAACGAACGAAAGTTCAGGTAAGATCCCAAATGGGATGAGCGGGGAAGACGGGACAGACGAAGAATAGTGCTGGAGAGGAGTGTTCTTATTTGTAGAAATAGTCAGGGCTTAACCCAGCAGCTAAGTCGATCGTGGGACAGACATTGAGAACACACATAGCAGGCTCTTCTGTTGCGACTCCGGTGGGTGAGTGGGGAAGTGTGGACAGACGATGAACAGTCGTGAGAGGAAGGTCTTGAGTTGTAGATGAAAGAGCCAGGGCTAAACCCAGCTGCGTGGCACTGCGAGGCAGTGTAGAGAGGGCATGTTGAGGACATAGAGGAGAGAGCAGACTGCAGACAGTGCTCGCCGACTGATATGCTTCAGGCTGAGGTGAAGAGCTGGTTTGGACGTCAGGTGTTGGGAAGGGTGTTGTGTGTTTGGCTACACTTCGCTGGTGATGGAGCCACTCTTGAGTCTTTTGAAGTCTCTCTTGGACATGTGGAAAAATTGCATTCTGAGGTTGGAGCAGTTCAGATTCGCCACGAGGTAAGATAGTGCGTTTTCAAAAGGAATTTGGTGAGGTTTGGTGCAGGTGTACTTAACAGCTCCTTCTTTCATTAAGTGGAGCATATCAGCTGCGCTCATTTCGGTTGGGAGGTTGGGGGTGGTGTAGAAGGTTAGAGGCCTGTGGTTTCTTCTTCGACTACTACTTCGTCGTTGCCGAGGGTTGTTCATAATGTTCTGGTACTATTTCGTCTTCTGTGACTGTGTTGAGAGGAGGCAGGTCGTGATTTGTTGGGCTGGTGGTGGGTGGTGAGAGGTGGCAGTAGACGGTGGTGTTGGTTCTGGAGTAGAGTCTTGGTCAGAGATACGAGTAGGACCAGGGGTTGAGGTGAAGTTAACAATGTCTGGAATTAGCTTGAGGAGGTCTTGTGATGGTGGCGAGTCTGGAAAGTTGAAATTTGGCATGTTGTTTAAGCGAAACAGTTCATTGATTGTTGTGTTGAATGAGCCAGGGTTTGCAGCATTAGTGAGGTGTGCATACATCATACAGTATAGCACCTTGGATGGAGCAGCGTCAGGAAGAGCAGAGAGGGACTGGCTGGGTGGAGACGATTGTTGAGTAGCTTGAAGGAGTTCGGCGGTATCTGATTGAATTTTTGCAATGACGGCGTATGTTGGCGATTTAGGGTTGTTCTTCTTGGTTTCTTCAATGATTTTCCTAGACAGGACTTCTTTACGTAGAGGGCATTTTGCTGCAAGGGTGTGGTGAGTACACTTGCAGTTGAGGCAGGTAGGAGAGGTAGTGGTAGTAGAACATTCCTTGAAGTCATGGCCGTCTTTACCGCAGTTTGTGCAGTACTTCTTCCCTTTCAGAGGACAGTCAGGCGTTGAGTGGTGATAGGAGTAGCAGGTCCAGCATGGCGAGATGTGGGCGAAACGTTCGGGTTCTATGTGACTTGGATGGAGACAGTGCTCTAGTAGCCATCTCGATGTTGGAGAAGGTTAGCTTGATCATTGTAGAGGCGTTGGGGATTTTGGTGATAAGTTCAATCGACGCCCAGGTATTTTGTTCCTCGATAGAGGTCTTGAGATCCTCAGTCGATAAAGAAGTGACGAGTTTGTCCAGCCGTTTGACGAAAATGGAACGTTTCGCCAGCAAAAAAGGTGAATGGGAGATGGTGAACTGTCGGTCTCTTAGGGTTTTCATAGAAGATTCGGCGATCAGCTTTGTGGCTTCATAATCGTCAGTACAGACGACGATGAATGAGTCTTTCGTCGAGTGGATGACTGTAAATTTAACTTGTAGGCAAGTCTTTACAGCGGCAGAAGGGCAAGTTTAGTAGTCATTTATTACTCCACTGTTGGGTTTGATCCTTACACGGTTTGCAAGCATCATGAAGGAGTAAGTCAGGCGCTGGTACGATGACCATAGGTTCCCCTCCCGACGGGAATCGAAGGAACACTTCTTGAGGTGAGAAGCGACTGTGTCTTACGATGATGTGTTTGGAGTGAGCAAAGGCAAGAAGACTGGCGGTTATATAGGCGTCAGTGGATTGGGACGGGCAGCAGACGAGGGCATAGTCACTGGTAGGCGGGATTCCCCAGTGGAAGTAGGTCCTTCCCGAAGAGATGGGTTAGTTGCAGCAGCCGTGAAGAAGGTCTTGTAGATGTCCACTGAACCAAGATTCCATGATGTTGCAGTGTCTGACAAGTTGTGCAAGAAAGGTATAAAATACCGACAATATGAAAGTTAAGACACATGTGCAACATCTGGATATCTTTATTGTAGACGTTTCGACATCCAGTGGCTTTATCAATACAGATTCTAGGACATAATAGGAAGACAGTAGAACTATATACAAAAGATGAGGTAATCAGTCCCTCAGTCTTGGAGTTAGTGTTCACAGCATCGTGGTGGAGGAGAATCTGGAGCAAAGGCAAGAAGACTGGCGGTTATATAGGCGTCATTGGATTGGGACGGGCAGCAGACGAGGGCAAAGTCACTGGAAGGCGGGATTCCCCAGTGGAAGTAGGTCCTTCCCAAAGAGATGGGTTAGTTGCAGCAGCCGTGAAGAAGGTCTTGTAGATGTCCTCTGAACCAAGATTCCATGATGTTGCAGTGTCTGACAAGTTGTGCAAGAAAGGTATAAAATACCGACAATATGAAAGTTAAGACACATGTGCAACATCTGGATATCTTTATTGTAGACGTTTCGCCATCCAGTGGCTTTATCAATACAGATTCTAGGACAGAATAGGAAGACAGTAGAACTATGTACAAAAGATGAGGTAATCAGTCCCTCAGCCTTGGAGTTAGTGTTCACAGCATCGTGGTGGAGGAGAATCTGCAGCAAAGGCAAGAAGACTGGCGGTTATATAGGCGTCAGTGGATAGGGACGGGCAGCAGACAAGGGCATAGTCACTGGTAGGCGGGATTCCCCAGTGGAAGTAGGTCCTTCCCAAAGAGATGGGTTAGTTGCAGCAGCCGTGAAGAAGGTCTTGTAGATGTCCTCTGAACCAAGATTCCATGATGTTGCAATGTCTGACAAGTTGTGCAAGAAAGGTATAAAATACCGACAATATGAAAGTTAAGACACATGGAGTTGAAGTGACAGGATGGAGCCTTATATAGCGCCAGAAGGTGAGACGAAGGTCACTAGAAGAAGTAAGGACGCAGATGTTGGGAGGTCAGGTCCCTCTCAAATCCAGCCGTTCTCACTAGTAGAGGTTGTCGAAATTGATTGCAGGTCTGTACCATGATACCCTTGTGTTGCAGTGTCTGACAGATTGAACATTGAAAGTTAAGACACATGTGCAACATCTGGATATTTTTATTGTAGACGTTTCGCCATCCAGTGGCTTTATCAATACAGATTCTAGGACATAACAGGAAGACAGTAGAACTATATACAAAAGATGAGGTAATCAGTCCCTCAGCCTTGGAGTTAGTGTTCACAGCATCGTGGTGGAGGAGAATCTGGAGCAAAGGCAAGAAGACTGGCGGTTATATAGGCGTCAGTGGATAGGGACGGGCAGCAGCCGAGGACATAGTCACTGGTAGGCGGGATTCCCCAGGTTCTGAAGCTCGGGAGTGTCCATAACCCTAGCACTTATAAGTTAAATGATGTAGAACTTAGCCATACAGATTGCGAAAAGGACTTGGGGGTTATGGTGAGTAGCAACCTTAAACCAAGACAGCAATGCCTAAGCGTACGTAATAACGCAAATAGATTACTGGGATTTATATCAAGAAGTGTAAGCAACAGAAGTCCAGAGGTCATACTGCAGCTTTATACATCATTAGTAAGGCCTCACCTAGATTATGCAGCTCAATTCTGGTCTCCATATTACAGAATGGACATAAATTCGTTAGAAAACATTCAGCGTAGGATGACTAAATTAATACGTAGCATTAGAAATCTTCCTTATGAAGAAAGATTGAAGACTCTTAAGCTACATTCACTTGTTAGACGAAGAATGAGGGGAGACCTGATCGAAGTGTATAAGTGGAAGATAGGTATTAATTAAGGGGATAAGTAGGTCACTAGAAGAGGTAAGTACGCAGATGTTGGGAGGTCAGGTCCCTCTCAAATCCAGCCGTTCTCACTAGTAGAGGTTGTCGAAGTTGATTGCAGGTCTGTACCAAGATACCCTTGTGTTGCAGTGTCTGACAGATTGAACATTAAAATGGTATAAAATACCGACAGGTTGTTAGGTAAGACACATATGCAAAGAGTTAGGCATCTTTATTTCGAAACGTTTCGCCTACACAGTAGGCTTCTTCAGTCGAGTAGAGAAAAGTTGATAGAAGCAGAAGATACTTGAAGACGATGTAATCAGTCCATCATCCTTAAAGTTTTGAGGTGGTCAGTCCCTCAGTCTGGAGAAGAGCATTGTTCCATAGTATGATACAATATGGAGATGAAGTGACAGGATGGAGCCTTATATAGCGCCAGGAGGTGAGACGTAGGTCACTAGAAGAGGTAAGAACGCAGATGTTGGGAGGTCAGGTCTCCCCTCAAATCCAGCCGTTCTCACTAGTAGAGGTTGTCGAAGTTGATTGCAGGTCTGTACCAAGATACCCTTGTGTTGCAGTGTCTGACTGAAGAAGCCTACTGTGTAGGCGAAACGTTTTGAAATAAAGATGCCTAACTGTTGCATATGTGTCTTACCTAACAACGTGTCGGTATTTTATACCATTTTAAAGTTCAATCTGTCAGACACTGCAACACAAGGGTATCTTGGTACAGACCTGCAATCAACTTCGACAACCTCTACTAGTGAGAACGGCTGGATTTGAGAGGGACCTGACCTCCCAACATCTGCGTTCTTACCTCTTCTAGTGACCTACGTCTCACCTCCTGGCGCTATATAAGGCTCCATCCTGTCACTTCATCTCCATGTTGTTTCATACTATGGAACAATGCTCTTCTCCAGACTGAGGGACTGACCACCTCAAAACTTTAAGGGTGATTGACTGATTACATCGTCTTCAAGTATCTTCTGCTTCTATCAACTTTTCTGTACTCGACTGAAGAAGCCTACTGTGTAGGCGAAACGTTTCGAAATAAAGATGCCTAACTGTTGCATGTGTCTTACCTAACAACCTGTCGGTATTTTATACAATTTTAATGTTCAATCTGTCAGACACTGCAACACAAGGGTATCTTGGTACAGACCTGCAATCAACTTCGACAACCTCTACTAGTGAGAACGGCCGGATTTGAGAGGGACCTGACCTCCCAACATCTGCGTTCTTACCTCTTCTAGTGACCTACGTCTCACCTCCTGGCGCTATATAAGGCTCCATCCTGTCACTTCATCTCCATATTGTTTCATACTATGGAACAATGTTCTTCTCCAGACTGAGGGACTGACCACCTCAAAACTTTAAGGGTGATGGACTGATTACATCGTCTTCAAGTATCTTCTGCTTCTATCAACTTTTCTGTACTCGACTGAAGAAGCCTACTGTGTAGGAGAAACGTTTCGAAATAGAGATGCCTAACTGTTGCATATGTGTCTTACCTAACAACCTGTCGGTATTTTATACCATTTTAATGTTCAATCTGTCAGACACTGCAACACAAGGGTATCTTGGTACAGACCTGCAATCAACTTCGACAACCTCTACTAGTGGGAACAGCTGGATTTGAGAGGGACCTGACCTCCCAACATCTGCGTTCTTACCTCTTCTAGTGACCACGTCTCACCTCCTGGCGCTATATAAGGCTCCATCCTGTCACTTCATCTCCATATTGTTTCATACTATGGAACAATGCTCTTCTCCAGACTGAGGGACTGACCACCTCAAAACTTTAAGGGTGATGGACTGATTACATCGTCTTCAAGTATCTTCTGCTTCTATCAACTTTTCTGTACTCGACTTAAGAAGCCTACTGTGTAGGCGAAACGTTTCGAAATAAAGATGCCTAACTGTTGCATATGTGTCTTACCTAACAACCTGTCGGTATTTTATACCATTTTAATGTTCAATCTGTCAGACACTGCAACACAAGGGTATCTTGGTACAGACCTGCAATCAACTTCGACAACCTCCTACTAGTGAGAACGGCTGGATTTGAGAGGGACCTGACCTCCCAACATCTGCGTTCTTACCTCTTCTAGTGACCTACGTCTTACCTCCTGGCGCTATATAAGGCTCCATCCTGTCACTTCATCTCCATATTGTTTCATACTATGGAACAATGCTCTTCTCCAGACTGAGGGACTGCCCACCTCAAAACTTTAAGGGGATGGACTGTTTACTCTTTAAGTATCTTCTTTTTTAACAACTTTCTGACTCGCTGAAGAAGCACTGTGTGGGCGAAACGTTTCGAAAAAAAGATCCCTAAGTTGCAAATGTGTCTTCCTAACAACCTGTCGGTTTTTTTAACCCATTTTTTTTTCAAAGTGCAGGAGTCGGGTGGTACGCGGGGGTAGTGGTGGTAGTATAGTGTAGTAGTAAGGGAACAAAGGAAGGTGGGGCCCCAAAAGAGGACCTGTGGCATCAAGTAAACCATTCCCGGATGGGAAATTCCCCTTTTTCTATAATTTTGAAATACTGTAACGCCAGATTTTTGCTTTATAGTTTTACTGAAAAAATTTAGTGCGCATCATGCTTTTTTCGTCTAATCGCTTCTTTAATAACTAGTTTTGCTTCATTGAATTTCATGAGGTGTCCAACATCGTCTTAGTTGAAACCCAAAGGTTTTTGCGGTATCATTTCTGAAGCTTTTTGTTCTGCTATTCTAATGTCCAAGTTCTGGGTGTTTCCCCTACTAACTTTACACACACCCACGTGGATTGTGTAGATTCCGCACTTTTGCCAGAACAGCTTTGGGTTTTTTTTATCAGGTTTCCCAAAAGTAGTTGAAAAGCTGGGAGATATTTTAGCCAGTTTTTTGTCAAACATTTTTTAAAAATAGTGGCAACGTTGCTGACCGTTAAAAAGAGTAATTTTGGGGCTTTTTCAATTTTATAGGTGTTGGTCTTCCTGGGGATACTGTCGCACTTTTCCCGCAGTCACTAGAAGTGTAGGGGAAAGTGCATGAACTAAAAGAGTTGGTATTATGTACATTCTTTTCGAGGGGAATGTGGATGAAATTCTGTAGGCTCTCAGAAAGAACCAATAACACCCCCCTTTTAGTTCTTGTGTCATGGTGAGAGAAGAAATATAGAAGATCGTTCTTGTAGGTAGGCTTCCGGTAGACTTTAAAAGAAAGTTTATTTTCCCCTGTGCGTAAGAGAACGTCGAGAAAAGGTAATTGGTTGTCCTTCTCCTCCTCTAGTGTAAATTTAATAGTAGGTTCCAGAGTGTTGATGGTGTTGATGATGCCCCGTACGTCAACACTCTGGAACCTACTATTAAATTTGCACTAGAAAACATTAGAAAACATTCAGCGTAGGATGGCTAAATTAATACATAACATTAGAAATCTTCCTTATGAAGAAAGATTGAAGACTCTTAAATTACATTCACTTGTTAGACGAAGAATGAGGGGAGACCTGATCGAAGTGTATAAGTGGAAGATAGGTATTAACAAAGGGGATATTAATAAGGTCTTGAGGATGTCTCTCCAAGAGAGAACCCGCAGTAATGGATTTAAATTAGATAAGTTTAGATTTAGAAAGGACATAGGAAAGTATTGGTTTGGAAATAGGGTAGTTGATGAGTGGAACAGTCTACCTAGTTGGGTATTGAGGCTGGGACTTTGGGTAGTTTCAAATTTAGGTTGGATAAGTACAAGAGTGGGAGGGATTGGATTTGAGTGGGACTTTCACATCAGAGCTTATTTCTTGGGTGGCATTGAAAATTGGGTTGGGCAAATGTTTTGTTAGTGGGATGAACTGTAAAGGACCTGCCTAGTATGGGCCAACAGGCCTCCTGCAGTGTTCCTCCTTTCTTATGTTCTTATGTTCTTATGTTCAACAAGGACTCACAAAAGGCGGTTCCTGCCTGACAAATATATTGACTTATAATAAAGCATTTAAGGTAGTGAACTGCAATAAAGAATATTATGTGGTTTGCAAGACTTTTCGATTGACTGCCACAGAAAAGTCTTAAGAAATGCAGTAGTTTATGGTATAGGAGGAAAGGTTCTATCATGTATCGAGTCATGGCTGACCAATAGAAAGCATAGAATCTGCATAAACTGGGAGGAATCAGAATGGGGACCAGTCAAAAGCGCCGTTCAAAAAGATCAGTTTTAAGCCCAATGTTGCTCATAATTTACACTAATGACTTGAAGAATGAATGAAAAGTGACATGAGTAAATTTGCTGACGACACGAAAATATGACAAACAGCAGCTGCTGAGGAGGATATCACTGAATCTAAGGACATGTGATAAATCCTGTGGATGTGTAATAAATCTTAATACCTGGGAATGAAAATGACCCTCACACCTATAAACTAAGTGATGTTGAACTTCATCATATTGACAGTGAAAAATACATCGGAGTCACAGCAAGAAACAATCTAAAGCCAAGACAACAGTGCTTAAAAGTGCGATGTGTCTAAGAAATTTCCTAGATTTCTGTCAAGAAGCATAAGTGAAAAGAGTCCAAAAGTTATTTTAAAGTTCACGGTGTACAAGATCCTGAACGTTTCCTTATTGAGAAGTCGGAATGCTATTCATAGGTTTGCTAGGCGCCCATATGGTGAAGCAGTTATTTAGTTGATGTGTGCCTCAGATGTGCTTGGTGTTATACTCATACTTTTCCTTGAGTGAGGTTTGTAGTTTCTGGCTCCATAGACTGTACTCCATCTGCGGTCTTCTTTGCCCATCCCCAATCTTCAAGACTTTGCAATTGGTGGGGCTGAACTCCAGGAGCCAGTTTCTGGACCAGGCCTACAGCCCATCCAGATCCCTTTGTAGTTCTGTCTGGTCCTCGTCCGATTGAATTATTCTCATCAACTTCACATTATCTGCAAACAGGGACACTTCAGAATCTATTTCTTCCGTTGTGTCGTTCATATATACCAGAAAAGTGCCAGTCCTAGGACTGACCCCTGTGGAACCGCGCTCGTCACAGGTGCCCACTCTGACACCTCGTCACGTACTATGACTCGCTCTTGATCCACTGCAGTGCCTTCCCTGTTACCCCCTCCCTGGTCCTCCAGCTTTTGCACTAATCGCTTACATGGAACTGTGTCAAAAGCCTTCTTACTGTCCAAGAAAACCCAATCTACCCATCCTTCTCTTTCTTGCTTTACTGCTGTCACCATGTCATAGAAGTCCAGTAGGTTTGTGACACAGGATTTCCCTTCCTTGAAACCGTGCAAGTTGTCGTTCATAAGTTCATTCCTTTCTAGGTTCTCCACCACTCTACTCCTGATAATCTTCTCCAAGACTTTGCATATTATACATGTCAGTGACACTGCTCTGTAGTTTAATGCTTCGTGTCTGTCTCCTTTTAGAAAACTGAGACTACATTTGCTGTCTTCCATTCCTCATGTAGTAGCCCCCTGTTTCGATGTGTTGATGTGTTATCCGGCCCAATCGCCTTTGAGGTATCTAGCTCGCTTAGTAGCCTCTTCACTTCTTCCTCGGTTGTATGTGTTGTGTCCAACACCTGATGGTGTACCCCACCTCTCCTATCTGGAGTCCCTTCTGTCTTCTCTGTGAATACTTCTTTGGATCTCATGTTGAACACCTCACATATTTTGCCGTCATTTCTTATGATCTCACCTCCTTCCTCAGCATGATTACCTGGTCCTTAACTGTTGTTTTCCTTCTGATGTGGCTGTACAACAGATTTGGGTCAGATTTGGCTATCGCTGCTGTCATTTTTGTATTGTCGTTGGGCTTCCCTTATTACCTGTGCATATTCATTTCTGGCTCTATGACTGCTTTCCTTATTTCCTGGGTCCTTTGCCTTCTATACTTCTTCCATTCTCTAGCACACTTGATTTTGGCCCCTATACACATTTGGATGAACCAAGGCTCATTCTGGCATTTTCATTATTTCTGTTATCCTTGTGTACAAACCTCTTCTCAGCTTCCTTGCATATTGTTGTCACATATTCCATCATCTCATTTACTGACTTCTCTGCCAGTTCTCTGTCCCACTGAACTCCGTGCAAGAAATTCTTCATGCCTGTGTGGTCCCTTCTCTTGTAGTTTGGCTTCATTCGTCCTGCCTTTCCTGCTTACCTCTCCACTTGTAACTCTACTATGTATTCGAAGCCCAGAACCACGTGGTCACTGGCCCCGAGGGGTCTTTTATGTGTGATGTTCTCAATATCTGCACTACTCAAGGTGAATACTAGGTCCAGTCTCTCCTCTCTCTCTCTCTCTCTCTCTCTGGTAGTTTCCTTTACAAGTCTGTACACAAGGTTTTCCAGTACCACCTCCACCATTTTAGCACTCCACGTTTCTGGGCCCCCATGTGGCTCCAGGTTATCCCAGACAATCTCCTTGTTGTGCAAGAGAGATATACAATACCGACAAGATGAAAGTTAAAACACACGTGCAACTTCTGGTTATCTTTATTGTAGACGTTTTGCCATCCAGTGGCTTTATCATTACAGATTCTAGGACATAATTAGAAGACAGTAGAACTATATACAAAAGATGAGGTAATCAGTCCCTCAGCATTGGAGTTGGTGTTTGGTGTACTAGTACAACGAGCAGTATTTTATATTATTGTACCCACGAACGAGTAGAATGTAATTAGCCTAACGTCATCCACACCACCTTATGTCTTTGAATAGCGAGTATAACATCGAGTTCTGCTGGATGCACTACTTTTAAGGATTGTGTGGTCCTGTGGATTAAGGCGTCATGAGTTGTCGCACACCATGAGGCCGGCCAAAGCAGCGTAGGTTCGACTCCTTAACTAGTCGCAGTGTTGTTATTAATCAATATCACTTGTTCGTGGGTACAATAATATAAAATACTGCTCTTGTACTAGTACACCAGACAGAGAGTAGAATGAAATTAGCCAAGAGTCATCCACACAACCGTATGTACTTGAGTAGCGAGTACAACATCCAGTTCTGCTGGATGCGCTACTTTTAAGGATTGTCTGGTTTTGTGGATTAAGTGTCATGAGTTTTCGCCCACCATGAGGCAGGCCAAAGCAGCATGAGTTCGACTCTTTGACTAGTCACAGTGTTGTTATTGATCAATAACACTTTTCGTGGGAACAATATATATATATATTATATATATATATATATATATATATATATATATATATATATATAAACACTGATCTCTGGCCGAAGGAGACTCGAACCTACGAACCTTGGAACAAGGTACGCAGTGCTATACCAATCTACCCACACTGGACCAATACACTGGCGTCCAGCTTGCACTAGACGTTTGATCCAAGGCAGCCAGCTTTCAGGGAGAAGGCTTACAGCTTTCTTCTCATCCCCTGCATGCATCAGCCTTATAGAGATTTTAACAATGCAAGGAATTCGCAAGAGCAGGCGAAATATACACAAACACTATTTCGCCTGCTCTTGCGAATTCCTTGCATTGTTAAAATCTCTAGTAAGGCTGATGCATGCAGGGGATGAGATGAAAAGCTGTAAGCCTTCCCTGAAAGCTGGCTGCCTTGGATCAAATGTCTAGTGCAAGCTGGACTCCAAGGTATTGGTCCAGTGTGGTGAGAATGGTAAGGCACTGCGTACCTTGTTCCAAGGTTCGTAGGTTCGAGTCTCATTCGGCCAGAGTTCAGTGTTTGTGTATATTTCGCCTGCTCTTGCGAATTCCTTGCATTGTTAAAATCTCTAGTAAGGCTGATGCATGCAGGGGATGAGAAGAAAAGCTGTAAGCCTTCTCCCTGAAAGCTGGCTGCCTTGGATCAAATGTCTAGCGCAAGCTGGACGCCAAGGTATTGGTCCAGTGTGGTGAGAATGGTAAGGCATTGCATACCTTGTTCCAAGGTTCATAGGTTCGAGTCTCCTTCGGCAAGAGAAGAGTGTTTGTGTATATTTCGCCTGCTCTTGCGAATTCCTTTATATATATATATATATATATATATATATATATATATATATATATATATATATATATATATATTATATATTATATAATATATATATATATATGAAGGATCTACTTGAAATTATCTACCCGAGTAATATGTGATTTGATTGATACAAAAGTATAACTTGCGTGTTGAAGAACCGGTGATTTCTGGCAGCTACTACAATGACGAACGGTCGAGCCTCAACCCTTGTTTATCAATCGCTGGTATCTAGTTTTTCTAGTTTTTTTTCGTCTCCACCACAATAAATGCTATATTATCACTATAGTGCCTGGCACAGTATCATCAGCAAAATGTAACTGCGTCACTTCCATTTTGGTATTTGATTCCCCATAATTTAATCCCACCCCCTCTCCCGAACACCTAGAATTTACTTTCTTTTACAACCACATCTATAAATATATTAACAACCATGGTGACATTACACATCCCTGTCGAAGACCTACTTTTACAGGGAAGTAGTCTCCCTCTCCCCTACACACCCTAACCTGAGCCTCACTGTCCTCATACAGCATTTAGTAACTTACAACCTATTCCCTATACTTGCAACATCTGCCACATTGCTTCCCTATCCACTCTATTATATGCCTTTTCTAAATCCATAAATGCAATAAAAACTTCCCTACCTTTATCTAGATACTGTTCACAAATATGCATCAATGTAAACACCTGATCTACACATCCCCTAGAGGTAAGACATTCTGTCTTACCTCTAATTCTTTCAATAATAACCCTGCCGTTCATTCTTCCTGGTATACTCAGTAAACTGATTCCTCTATAATTTTTACAATCTCTTTTGTCCCCCTTCCCTTTATATAAAGGGACTATACATGCTCTCTGCCAATCCCTAGGTACCTTCCCCTCTTTCATACATTTATTAAAAAAAAATACCAACCATTCCAACACTATATCTCCATTACTTTTAACATTTCTGTCAAGATCCCGTCAGTTCCAGCTGCTTTACCCCCTTTCATTCTACGTAATGCCCCACGCCCCTTCCCCACACTTACATCCGGCTCTTCTTCACTCCTAAAGATGGTATACCTTCCTGGCCAGTGCATGAAATTACCGCCTCCCTTTCTTTGTCGACATTTAAAAGTTCCTCAAAGTATTCTCGCCATCTACCCAATACCTCTGTCTCCCCATCTACTAACTCTCCTACTCTCTTTTTAACTAACAAATCCATTTGTTCTCTAGGCTTTCTTAACTTGTTTAACTCACTCCAAATTTTTTTCTTATTTTCATTAAAATTTCTTGACAGTGCCTCTCCCACTCTATCATCTGCTTTCCTTTTGCACTCTCTCACCACTCTCTTCACCCTTTTTTTGTTCTCCATGTACTCTACTCTTCTTGTAACACTTCTGCTTTGTAAAAACTTTCATAAGCTACCTTTTTCTCTTTTATCACACCGTATACTTCATCATTCCACCAATCACTCCTCTTTCCTCCTGCACCCACCCTCATATAACCACAAACTTCTGCCACACATTCTAATACTGCATTTTTAAAACTATTCCAACCCTCTTCAACCCCTCCCCCCCCTTACTCATACTTGCACCAGCCCACCTTTCTGCCAGTAGTTGCTTATATCTCACCCGAACTTCCTCCTCCCTTAGTTTATACACTTTCACCTCCCTCTTGCTTGTTGTTGCCATTTTCCTCTTGGGCCATTTACCTCTCACTCTAATTGTAGCTACAACTAGGTGATGATCCGATATATCAGTTGCCCCTCTATAAACGTGTACATCCTGAAGCCTACCAATCAACATTTTATCCACCAATACATGATCTAACAAACTACTTTCATTACGTGCTATATCATACCTTGTATATCTATTTATTTTCTTATTCATAAAATATGTATTACTTTTTACCAAACCTCTTTCTACACATAGCTCAATTAAAGGTTCCCATTTTCATTTTCACCCTGGCACTCCAAATTTATCTACTACCAACTCCACAACATTTTTACCATTTTAATATTGAAATCCCCACCCACAAGTACTCTCACACTTGGTTCAAACTCCCCACGCATTCACTCAACATTTCCAAAATCTCTCCTCTATATTTCTCTCTTCTCCAGGTGCATATATGCTTACTATAACCCACTTTTCACATCCAACCTTTATTTTACTCCACATAATCCTTGAATTAATACATTTATAGTCCCTCTTTTCCTGCCATACCTTATCCTTCAACATTATTGCTACTCCTTCTTTAGCTCTAACTCTATTTGAAACCCTGACTAATCCCATTTATTCCTCTCCACTGAAACTCTCCCACCCCCTTCAGCTTTGTTTCACTTAAAGCCAGGACATCCAGCTTCTTCTTATTCATAACATCCACAATCATCTCTTTCTTATCATTTGCACAACATCCACGCACTTTCAGACTTCCCATTTGACAATTCTCGTCTTATTCTTTTTAGTAATTATTACAGGAAAAGGGGTTACTAGCCCATTGTTCCCGGCATTTTAGTTGACTTTTACAACACGCATGGCTTACGGAGGAAAGATTCTTATTCACTTCCCCATGGATATAAAAGAAAAAGTAATAAGAAACAAGAACTATTAAGATAAAATCAAGGAAAACTCAGATGAGTGTGTATAGATAAACGTGTACATGTATGTGTAGTGTGACCTAATTTTAAGTAGAAGTAGAAAGGGCATACCTGTAATCTTGCATATTTATGAGACAGACAGAAGACCCCCCCCCCCCCCCCCCC
>NC_069485.1:17961901-18106986 GCF_026875155.1 Cherax quadricarinatus
AAGAAAAATTTTTTAGAAAGGCTTAATTTTAAATGATTTCTTGCAAATTTGACCAATTTTACATATCGGCACGACATAATAATATATATAAATATATTTTAAAATATAATATATATATATATATATATATAAAATTTTAGCAATGAACAAGGGGGGCTTAGGAAAGGTAGGGGGTGTGGCCAGTGTTTAATGAAACAATAAGTGAACAGTATTTAGAAAAGGCAAAAAGGGTCTTTGGGCTTTTATGGATTTGGAAAAGGCGTATACAGGGATAGGGGGCAATTGGCAAAAATTTGCAGGTGTATGGTGTAGGGGGTAGGTTACTGAAAGCAGTGAAGAGTTTTTACGAGGTAGTGAGGCTCAGTTAGAGTACATAGGAAAGAGCGAAATTATTTTCCCAGTAAAAGTAGGCCTTAGACAGGGATGTGTGATTTCCCCGGGGGTTGTTTAATATATTATAGATGGGGTTGTAAGAGAAGAAAATGCGAGGGTCTTGACAAGAGGCGTGGAGTTAAAAGATAAGGAATCACAACAAAAGTGGGAGTTGTCACAGTTACTCTTTGCTGATGACACTGTGCTCTTGGAGATTCTGAAGAGAAGTTGCAGAGATTGGTGGATGAATTTGGTAGGGTATCCCAAAAGAAGAAAATTAAAAGTGTAAAACAGGAGAGATAAGGTTACGGGGTTTTAAAAAAAAGATTAGTGATGAAAGATTGGATATCATTTTGGGAGGGAGAGAGTATGAAGGAGGTGAAATGTATTCAGATATTTGGGAGTGGACGTGTCAGCGGATGGGTCTATGAAGGATGGGGTGAATCATAGAACTGATGAGGGAAAAGGGTGAGTGGGCACTTAGGAGTCTATGGAGACAAAGAACTTTGCCCTGGAGGCAAAGAGGGGAATGTATGAGAGTATAGTTTTACAACACTCTTATTGGTGTGAAGCATGGGTGATGAATGTTGCAGCGAGGAGAAGGCTGAAGGCAGTGGAGATGTCATGTCTGAGGGCAATGTGGGGTGTGAATATAATGCAGAGAATTCGTAGTTTGGAATTAGGAGGAGGTGCAGGATTACCAAAACTGTTGTCCAGAGGGCTGAGGAAAGGTTTTTGAGGTGGTTCGGACATGTAGAGAGAATGGAGCAAAAACAGAATGACTTCAAGAGTGTATCAGTCTGTATAGAAGGAAGGCGGGTAGGGGTCGGCCTGGGAAAGGTTGGAGGGGGGGGGTAAAGGGGGTTTGTGTGCGAGGGGTTGGACTTTCCAGCAGGCGTGCGTGAGCGTGTTTGATAGGAGTGAATGGAGACGAATGGTTTAATACTTGACGTGCTGTTGGAGTGTAAGCAAAGTAACATTTATGAAGGGGTTTTTCAGGGAAACCGGGCCAGGCCGGACTTGAGTCCTGGAGATGGGAAGTACAGTGCCTGCACTCTGAAGGAGGGGTGTTAATGTTGCAGTTTAAAAACTGTAGTGTAAAGAAACCCTTCTGGCAAGACAGGGGATGGGGTGAATGATGTGAAAGTTTTTCTTTTTCGGGCCACCCTGCCTTGGTGGGAATCGGCCAGTGTGAAAATAAAAATAAATAAATATATATATATATTAAGATCACAGTAAACAGGTGATTTTAATCATGCAAAAACAACCCACTGTGAAAGAGTAGTGAAATTCCAACGCTTTTGTGACTACTCAACATTGGCAAGGAACAATGAAAGTAATATATCAAAGGAAGGCAATAAAAGGGCTTAGACACACCTCACATCAACTCCCACATCAAAAAAACCCACCTTGACGCAAACAATCCCGGGACTCATAAGAAAAGGGGAAAACACTGCAGTAGCTCCGCTGGTCCAATTAGACAGGGCCTCACGACAACCCACCAACAAATCATTCAAACCCAAAAAATAAGGTTCATTATTTGTCCAATGTATTATTTAAACCCTATAACCAAATTTATTAATTATAAATGAATGTAATTTATACAAACCTAAGGAAATATTCATATTATTTTCAAACTGCTTTTTATGAAACAAGATTCAATTAATTTCTGTCAACCATGGACTTGCTTGATACAACTTTCTCAACTTTTTGAAAATCAATTGGATGGTTAAAATTCTCTCATATGAATAAATAGAGCATTGGAAACTTGTCCAGTTCTAATGCTATATTTATGTTGTTTAATCTCAGTTCGAGATTTTAACCAGTTTGACCGTAATAAAAATTTATCGCAAATTTTACAAAAGGGAAACTTATAGACACATCCGTCAGCATTTTGGGGAAATTCTTTATGAAAATTTTTTTATTTTATCAAGATTTTTTTAAAAACAACTTTTAATATTAAAAGTCTTAAGAAGAGCAGGCATACAAACCAATTTTCATGGTAAAGGGATACCCAAGAGTTGCACCCTGTGTCTAATTTATCAACATGTCGGTTCTCTGAAAACCCTTCATCTACAAATAAATTAGACTCATTTATAATTAATAAAATTTGGGTTTGAGTTTAATAATACATTGGACAATAATAAACCTTATTTTGGGTAAATATTTTGTTAGTGGATGTCATAGGACTGTCTAGTTGGGCCAGCGGACCTACTGCAGTGTTTCTCTTTTTTTATAAGTCCTGTATTGTCGCGCGTTGGGTGTTTCTTTGTTGTGGGGTTGACTGTGAGGTGTAGTCCCAAGGGCCCCTTTAATTGCCTTCCTTTGATGTATTTCTTTTATAGTTCCTTGACAATGTATAGTCACGAAAGCGCTTGGAATTTCACTACTCTTTCACAGTGGTTGTTTTGGGATATTTAAAATCAACCGTTTTCCTGTGATCTTTTTGCACACACACACACACACACACACACACACACATATATATATATATATAATAAATATATTTATATAATATATATATATATATATGTATATATATATATATATTAATATATTATATATATATATATAATATATAAATATATAAAATATATATATATCCAAACACTGACTCTGGCTGGGAAAGGGGACTCGAAACCTACGAACTTTAGACAAAGGGACGCGTTGCTTTACCAATCTAAACCCAAAACTGGACAATACCTTGGCGTGTAGCTTGCGCTACACGTTTGATCCAAGGCAGCCAGCTTTCAGGGAGAAGGCTTACAGCTTTTCATCTCATCCCCTGCATGCATCAGCCTTACTAGAGATTTTAACAATGCATGGAATTCGCGAGAGCAGGCGAAATATACGCAAACACTGATCTCTGGCTGAAGGAGACTCGAACCTACGAACCTTAGGACAAGGTACGCAGTGCTTTACCAATCTACCCATACTGGACAATACCTTGGCGTGTAGCTTGTGGTACACGTTTGATCCAAGGCAGCCAGCTTTCAGGGAGAAGGCTTTCAGCAAAATGGCTATAAGGGCTGTAGAATGAAGATGTTTTAGAATACTGATATGAACACCATTGGGCCCAGCCACCGGCAAGCCGAAAGTGTGGACTCTAGCTCTAAGAGAGTAAAAGGTACATTATAAGGCTCCATTCCATTAGTAGAAAAATCCAAGGGCGATTGCTCTCTGGCAGACTTAGAAGCAAGAAACGAGGGACAGAGGTGAAAACCTTGGGAGACATGGACAAGATACTTCCCGATTTTTGTAACAACTTCAAAGAGTTCCCCAAAACTGACACCAGCAACACGCAATACGGGAGCTGGGTCCAGAGCGTAGTTGCCAGACAACTTTCGTACCGTCGTCCAAACCGCACTCAGGGTTATTCGAGGTAATGGTATAAATGTAGTCTTGCCAACAATTGTGTTTAGCATCGTGTATTACATGGTGAGCAATCCGATTATATCGGTAACGACCCCATGCAGCACGTTTCAAGAGCACTGCATGGGCACACACTGGAAACCACCAAGGCATGTATGTCTGAGAATGTCTGCTCAAGTTTTGAGGAATAAAACGTGACGCTGCAGTCAAAACTATGGTCGAAAAGTGGTGCACCAGCTCATCATAGAGAACGAAGAAAGGTCCCTGCTTTTAAAGCGGTAAGGCGAGAATGTAAATCCCAATTTGTTCGCCCAAATTGCCAAAGAGGGCTACGAGGAGGTTGGGAATATCTAGAAGTAAGAAGAGTAGGAAAGTGGTCACTGTCATGTAAATCTGGGAGAATAGACCAAGCGTAGTCAAGTGCAACTGACGAGGAGCAGATAGAAAGGACTGTGCAAGAGAGAGACTGAGTGCGAGTCAAAATGAGCGGTAGCACCCATGTTTAAAACATGAAGAGGATGAGAAGTGAGAAGAGTCTCCAACTGAACACCAACTGGGAGAGCAACACCTGGAGCTCTCCCTGATGACCCCTGAAGCCATGAATTTTCCATTGTAAATAGGTCATTATTCACAAAAATAGGTATTCCAACAATGAGGAGTGATAAAAATCTATGGGCTAATAGGGTCAGTGAAATCAACGTGTGGAGGCAACGGAAAGCGAGTAGGCAGGGAAGAATCGGGATGCTGTGAAAGAAAAGATTGTTGTGAGGGTTGCGAAAAATAAGAAGGGGAATGAGCAGGGCACAAAACTGTCTATCGAGGGTTTCGTCTCCTCAATATATTCGAAGTTTCAAGTGTTTCAGAGGGCATGGAAGATACTAACACCATGACTTCACAGACAGGTGAGGGAGAGCAAGTAGAGATCGGGGAGACAATGGAGGAAACCAAAGAGGTCTAAGAGGGGAGGGAAGTAAGAACCTGGGGAGATGCCCCGGCAGGGACAAAAGAAGAAACCTGTGGGACATCAGGTGTGGAAAGAGTCCAAAAGGGGAATGGGGAAGAAGTCTGGGAGGGAATAGGAGAAGAGGGGACTACACGAGGGGGGTAAACCTCTGCCTTTGTGTGAGAGCTTGAAAGGAGGGTGAGAACTAGGCTCCAAGGGTGAAAAGCAGAGCTGTTGGGGAATTGTAAGCACTGGAGGAATTCCAATAGACTTGGGCTTAAGGGATGGGTTCAACTTTGCAGGTAAGAGGCGCGAGAAGGTGCAGGTGTGCGAGGTCTTGTAGACATAGAAATTACCAGGTGAAAAGATGAAGAAGTAGAAGTAGTAAGAGGCAAGGAAGTGGGAGTTTCAGAGTGTAAAACCGCAAAATATTTAGAGATGGGGGTAACCACAGCACCGGAAGAGCTGGTAAGCAGAGGGCCTGATGAGGTTGGAGGTCTCCTAGCCACGAAATAATAAGGAACACAAGGAAGATTCCCCTGAAGATGGAGCCGAGAGACAGCCATAGCATATGGCTCTTACTCTCCTTAAGACAACGGATTTATCGTTCATTAAGATAGGCCATGAGATAGGCTAGAATAAGATGGGTGAGCTTCATTGCAATTATGACAATTGGGGAAGACTGCAAGATGTATCGATATAATCCACAGCACCACAGACTGGGCACTCCTCAACAGACTTGCAGTATTTAGCTGGGTGGCAGAAGTGCCAACAAAATCGACACTGTTGGGGTATAGGGGCCATCTTATGGACTATTGTGCTCCCTTTATATATAATTTTATATTGCCAATATTTTCATTAATTGCAAGAATTGCTTTATATTATTATTTTATGTATTATATTAGCTATGTATGTAGGTAGGATGTAGCATATTACACTTCTCACTGTCCTTGATGCTGAAGAGTTGTGATTGGCTGTCTGCCATCACAAACTGTCTTGCTAACTACCACTCGCCTGTTCATGTCAGGCTGTGACTCGCACTATTGCTGGAATAGCATGAGCGAGTCACGTGATCTCACTTGACCTGAGGCCTGTAGTCGAGAAATCACTCTCTCCACAGCTGGTCATCGCTCGACCAGCAGTTCTCTCTCTTGTTTCTTCATTATTTAGACTGTGTTGGTAGAGTATGGTTTCACTGGTGAGTCATAACATACTTCTTGTAACTCTGTGTAACTTTGTTTACAGAGCATAGTTCAGACTTGGTGATTTTTGTCTTTTTGCGTGGCATCTACACACCGTTGTAGTCGGAGATTTGGTTATGCTGAACTTAGATTCAGTATTAAGGGAGTTTTATGACTTTTATGGAGGATCTGCTGATGGTCCCCAGTTAGGGTCGTTATTTTGTCTCCTTGTTCCTAACGCTGTGCTACTGCTTGTTACTTTATTGCTGTTGGCGAATGATTCATCATATTGTTCAAACAAGCTGTTTTGATTGCCTTGTTGGTCTAGAAGGCAGATTATTTGAGGACATTTAATCAGTCACTATTTAAGTCTAGGTTGAATCGAGTTGAGTCTTACTGAAACATAAGGAGCACTTTGAGCACACATGCACACATTCACACACACACTTGAATATCCTAGTATTGTTATATTTTATAACATACCAGACAGTAGTGATGAATGGTTTGAAAAACCGACAAGTTGAAGATTGAGACACTTATTCAACATATGGGATTCTTTATTCAGGAAACGTTTCGCCACACAGTGGCTTCATCAGTCCAATACAAAGCAGAAAGGTGTAAGGAGAGAGGAGTTTAAGGTAATCGTCCCTCAGCCTGGAGTCGATGTGTTCAGTCCATGATGATGGACTGATTGATGGTAACATAAATTTCCCTTCTGATACACAAACATATATATGTATTCATTATTTAAATCAATTAAACATACAGTCCATATAATTTATGTAAATATTATTACCAGAATTACTGGTTGTGTTTATTACATTTGAAGTTATTAAAGGCCCAGAGTAACTTGTGGGGGCATGAGATTAGTAGGTATTCGAAGGGTGACATTGTCTGATGACCTAGGATGTCTCAAAATTCCTACATGTCTCAGTAACACTTGATAATAAATAATTATCTTTGTTACAAATTATGGGTATCTTATGAGGTTCATCCAAGTAATTTAATGTTTTACAGTTCCTATTAGCCCTTGATCGAACCCGATGTAATTAGTGAAGTCATTAAATTGTGAAATAATTACTTAATAATTATAAGAGATATGACAGAAGGATGTGGATGTTAGGTCCACAAATTTACTTAATGTGTGGTGAATTATAATTACTACAACATTAATTTTGCTAAGCCAAGTCTGGCTAGGATTTATATTAGTGTATTTGTACAATATTAATTTTGCTAAGCCAAGTCTGGCTAGGTTTATATTAGTGTGTATTTGTATAATATTAATTTTGCTAAGCCAAGTCTGTCTGGGTTTATATTAGTGTGTATTTGTACAATATTAATTTTGCTAAGCCAAGTTTGGCTAGGACTTATATTAGTGTCTATTTGTATAATATTAATTTTGCTAAGCCAAGTCTAGCTAGGATTTATATTAGTGTGTATTTGTACAATATTAATTTTGCTAAGCCAAGTCTGGCTAGGATTTATTCAAAGGTAAGTTGTAATATTTACCTTTATAAAGTGCATAATTAAGTACATAGTGTTTATTTATTAAGTTGAATTTAATATATTGAACCATGGGTGAAAATGAGAAAATTACTGTAGATGACAAGCCCATGGAATTTAGAGCAAAGAAAACATCATTACAAACTAGAAAAGGTAATGTGACTAAGGCATACAATAAATGTTTGTAATTAATGAATCAGGAAACTGTGAATACTGACGATTTAAAATTGCATTTAGATGCTTTAAGGAATAGATATGATTCATACAAATTATATTACAAAAATATGAAAGAGATTTACTGGTAAATTGTGCAGACGAGACAGAAATGGATATTCTGATTAATAATTATTATGAGTTAGAAGAAAAAATTCTTTCTTGTAAAAGTCAGGCTTTGAATAAACTAAAAGTTGTAAACCAGGCAGTTAATCAACCTATTCAAACTCCAAGAATTATGTTTAACTGTATTTAATCCTGGAGAAAACTGAGAGGAGTTTCGGTCAATTTTTAAAGCAGCTGTGCATGATAGGAATGACTTAGCATGTGTTACAAAATTTTTTACCTCAAAGGGCAGATAAGAGGAGATCCCCACATGCTCATACAAGCCTTTCCCAATGTAGATGACTCTTACAAAAAAGCAGTTAACTTGTTGAAGGTCACTTATGGCAATATAGAGCAAAGTAGGTTGGATCTAGTAACTATCATTATTAATTTAAAAACTCCAGATCACACTTAGGAAAGTTTACAGCAGTTTAGAGTTAAACTGGGACTCTTAAAACTTTAAGTAATAAAATACAATCTGAATGAATCAGACTGGTTATTGAGTGCCATTGTACAGAATAAATTAAGCTGTAAGACAGTTGAGTGGATCTCGAACAAGTATCACTAAGGTTATTTTTGGTCTGGAGGAAATAAGACTAGGTCTGCAAGAATTAATTGTTCAATTGCAGACCAGCCAACCAACTCATTTTAAAGATGCAACACATAATAACTCTGAGGTATCTGTCAAGTTTCAGAAAGGGAAAAATTATCCCAATTTTAATAATCATAATTCATCTTCTAAAAAGAGTTGCATAGGCACATATCAAGTAGCAGGAATCAGAAATAGTGATTCTCCACATCAAAGTAAGAAGAATAAGTACCCTCCTAAGAGCAGCCCAGTAAATAAGAAACCAGTCAAAGAAAAAGAGAGATTGTCTCTTCTGCAAGGGTACTCATTTTTCTAAGAATTGTAATGCATACAATTCATGGGATGATAAAGTTGAAAGATTGGAAGAACTTGACAGATCGTTGGTGGGGACTGGAACTGTGTTATTAGGAGGGCTGATGTGGAACCAAAAGAGGCGGGGCACATGTCGGTGGCCTTACGAGACCTCTTGAGGGATATTCAGTTGAGGGATACAGTTGGAGGGGGAATGTGGGAGGTAGAGCATACTTTCGTAAGGAGTGGTTACACGGCTAGGTTAGATAGGTTGTACATTTCTCAAGGGGTCTTGGTAAATTTTTTCCACACAATGGAGGTAGCTTATTCGGATCATAGGGCGGTCGTGGCAGAGGTGGGATGGGAGTCACTGGCGGGTATCTCTAGGGGTTATTGGAAGTTAAATACAAATATGTTAGGAGGTGAGGAGGAGTTGGAGGGATTTACAACACTATGGGAGGGGTTAAGTGGGGAGGTACATGGGGTGGAGGATGTGGTAACATGGTGGGATGGTGTGGCTAAAGAACGGATTAGGCAATATTATGTGAGAGAATGGAAACAAATTAATTCTTTAAAATATAGGCTGGCCATCTATTTGGAGGACAGGTTAAGGGGTTGTTATGCGAGGGGAGCAGCGGCAGGTATTTATCCTATGGATGACATATTGGCACTTAAGGGGAGGTTGTGCGAGGTACAGGATGAGAGGTTCCAAGAGGTGAGGGTAATGGCAGGCGTGGAAGAGGTGTTATGGGTCGATAGGCCTTCGTCGTGAGTACAGGCAAAAGCAACGACAGCAGGCAACAGCTATTCGATGGTTGGAGGTTCATGAGTCGGTAGGTGGGTATAGGGTGGGTCAGGTTATACACACCACAGATGGAATGAGAGTGTTTGCAGACAAGTGGTATGGAAAGTATTGGCAAAGGGATGGGGTAGGAGCAGGGGTTTTAAAACAGGTGTGTGAGAATGTGATATGTTAGTTGGGAAACAGTGATAGGGAAGCATTGGGAGGGGAAATAACTGAGTGAGAAACATGGAAGGCTTTAAGTGAAATGCGTAAGGACAAAGCTCCAGGAATCGATGGACTCCTGGCAGAGTTTTATCTAAAGCATTGGGAGCTAATGAGGGTTTTTTGGTTAATGAAGGAGAGGGGAGAATTGGAAGAGAAGCAGGCAACAGCTGTAGTAGTATTGGTACGGAAGAGTAAGGGGCAACATACACTTAGGGACTACCGGGCAATATCATTGTTTTGCACAGATTATAAGCTGTTTGCCAAGATTTTGGGGAATCGGTTTAAATGCGTAGTGGGTCGAGTAGTATCGAGAACTCAGTTTGGGTTGCCAGGGAGGTCTATGATGGAGGGACATGGGTTCCTAAGGGATTTTGTGGAAGAAAAAAGGGGGGGGGGGGGGTTTGGCCCTTTTTAGATGGAGGGACATTTGACAGAGTGGAACGGAAACTTGAAGCCTCCTCGGGGGACGGGGTTTGGGAAGAAATAGTTGGAGGGGGTAGATGCTTGTATTGTGGTGCAAGGGCGAGGGTAATATTAATGGAAGTTGGGGGTGGAAGATTGAAAAAGGGAAAAGGGGGACTTTGACAGGGGGCCTTGCCCACAATTTTCATTTGCATGCAACAGGACCCCTTTTATGGAGAGGAGAACGTATGTGCAATGGGGGTGAAGGGAGTAGAGTTTGGGGGGTTTTGGCCCGCCCTTAATAGGGTTGTAGATACCTATGTTCTGGTTAAGGAGGGGGGTCAAAGGGTACCCTTTGGGTGGGGTAGTACAATTGTTCTCGGGGGTGCAAATGGTATGAGAGGAAATTTAGAAAAGTCCTGGCATGGGGGTTTGGAGCTTTGATGGGGGGTTGGGTAGGGGTTTTAGTCATGGGGGGTGGGGGAATTTGTTAAAAATTTGGGTTATTATGCAGATGATCTGGCTGTGGGACGCATGGAAAATCGATTAGGTTGGTGGATAGGATTCAGGGGTGATTGGGTGCATTGAGGCCTTATCATTTGACCCTTGTGCAGCGTGCCAGTGTTATTAATGTCTTATTGTATAGTAAGGTATGGCACGTGGCGGCCGTGTTCCCATTAGCTGGGATGGCGATAGCGGACATACTCAGGAGGGTTTTTAAATTCTTGTGGGGTTCAGGATGTGATTGGCTTAAAAGGGATGTGGTAATGTTACCTGCACGGCAGGGGGGGTTGGGTTTGCTGGACTTAAAGTGGAGGGTCAAATGTGTCTTCATTAAAAGGGAGGTGGTGAGGGAATGTGTGGGTGGGGAGGGTCTGGTCAGGATCCATGAAAGATTGAAAGGAATGTATTCAGGAGTGGAGTTGCGGGAGTGTGAAACTGTTTTGAGGGTTATGGCGTGGGTTCGAGATCCGGGGAAGGTCAAAATAGGTGCCATGTATCGATTGTTGGTGGGGAGGGTTGTGGCACCTGTAGGGGGAATTTTCCCCATGTATACATAGGAAAGTATATGGAATAGGCTAAGTAGGATGAGGTTACAACCACGAGCACATGACGTAATGTATCGTTTTCTGCATGGCATTTTGCCGTCGGGTACGGTTCTGAGGGATAGACGGGTGGTTGAGGGGGGTGTGGAATATGTGAAGGTGAGGAGTCGACGTTTCATGTAGTATATTTTTGTGAGGGGATGGGTAGCGTCAGGGGTTGGTTGAGTAAGGTGCTCCGTAAGATTGGGGGTAAAGGGATTCCTGTTCTGAGAGTTTTAAGTCTTGACGCTGGGGGATTGGATGAGAGTATCATTAGGGCTGTGGGGTACATTATGGTAGATTATATATACATATCGTGGGAAGTGACGGGGAAAGGGGTTAGTGAGGTGAAGAGGCAGTTTTAGCGGTTACGTTTTATAAAACGTTGTGTCGTAACAGGGAAATTTATGGAAGAAGGTGGGAGCGAGCTTTCTCAGAGGGATATAGAGAGCTTACGTTAGGGATTTTTATTAGATTTGTAAATCAGGTGGGAGGGGCAAGGTAGGGATGGTAAATGCTATTGTAGGATGGGATGTCAGGGGTAGAAACGGGGTCGCCTTCTTGAGGTTGGACAGTTGCAAAGAATGTGCGTGACTTTAGTGTGGCGAGAGAGTTGGAATAATATAACGTGCGAATGTGCGTATGGGATGTGTAACAGCACATACACAGTTGTGGCTGTCTGCGCCTGCGTGCGCCTTAGATACACTGATGTGATTAAGGATTGGTTGAACTTCATTGTGGCAATTTTCCTGTACTTGTTAAGCACTAGATGTGTATCTTAACCTGGTTGAAGTGTCAATGTGTAAGATTTGGTCATGTTTCCCTTATGTTAATATTTGTTATTAAATGTAATGTGTCTTTGGTGTTACTGTTTCACCAATACTTATATAATTACCACTTAGGTTTATTCGCATATGTCAAGTTAGGATGTTATCACCAACAAGTTGGTGATAACGGTCATATTATTTCGGGGTGAGAGGGGGGGCAATTAATGTGTAATAAGTTTAAGTCATTAACGGTAATACCAACTTTATTGGTAGTTGTATACGTGTGTTTTGAATTGTAATATTCACATTTGTTTATCTTGTTTAAGGTATTGTGATTTTGGTAATCCTGTACCATTAATGGTTGTAAATACTCTTTCCTCACGTGGCACGTGTCATGATATTCCTAAATTGAGAATAATTAATGTCAAGATTATTCAGATTGGTGATGGGGTTAGTATGAGTGGGGGGAGGGATGATGGGGCAAGTGTGTTGTAGCACAGGTTTCTTAATAATGCATATTGTAGGTCTGGTGTAATTTGTTGCGAGTTGTATTATGGGTGATTGTCATTAACCTTGGTGTATTATTATTGTGTTGAGGTTGTAATTTAGGAGCTTTGTTTATAGCCATATTGTGGCCTTTATTATTATACCTTTATTCCTTCTTGAATTGTGATATGTTTTAAAAACTTGTATAAAGTAAACTTGTATAAAGTATTGTTATGCGTTTATATATTGTGTTATTGATGTCCTTGTTCAAGTCATTTTTTAATTTTAAGTGAACAAGGGAATGTGGAATGTATTCATTGGTGTTATGGGGGGGAAGTGTAAGCAATAATGGGTAGGTTCCATTATATCTATGAACCTTGTGTACTTGTGAAACAACGCACGTAGAAGCAGTCTGTAGGTTGTGTTAAGTTTACTTTAATGTCTTTATGTATGTGCTTATTCAGTAGATTGTGTAGTGAATGTCTATTGCTCATCACCAGAGTCAATGTTACATATTGATATATGTACCTATATATATTTGTACATGAAGTTTTAAATAAAATATAAAAAAAAACTATAATTCTTCCATAGAGGATGGTGTTGAGCCAGTACATAAATTGTAGGAATTAGACAGCATTGGAATCAATGTATGGAAGAAAGTCCAGACGATTCTTTACACAGGAACAATACTGATAGATGTAAAAATATTAAATCTGTAAATACTGGGTAGGGGGCGACTTCCGTGGAGACTGAACCAACCGGAATTGCCCGCTAATTACAGGATGGCGAACTGAGTAAGACACCAGAATTGTTGACTGCCTATAATGATATAATTACTGAGTAATTTAAATAATAAATTTATAGAGGAGGTTTTTTTTTTTTATATTTTTATTTGAAAGACTCAGTAACAGATATAAATAAATAAAAGAACACAATAATTAACCATTTGCAAATACAATGACCTACCATCAACCCCAAAGCATACCCTAAGTGTTACATTCATATTGTAAATATATGATATACCTTCACACGAACCATGATAAGAACAGGATAACATCCTGCTCAGAAAAAACATTAAACCAAGTCTAAACCTACAATTCATGCTGTTATACCAGTACAGTAAGACCCCTTGCACAAAGTAACACATATGATATGATGCAGCATACGAAGATAAAATTATACAATTACAATATTAAACAAAAGGCTACCCCTTAACCCCTACAATAAAAAAAGCAAAGACATAATACCGCATAATACTTCCCCGCAAATAGCAGGAAACTCATAACATAATAAAGAGCGAGATAGCCCCAGCACCGAACAAAAAATAAGTAGCAAAAACAAAAACCCAAAATTTATGACTGTGCCCACATAAATCCCCCCACAACTCTGTACAATTAGAGGCCCTGGCACAAAGTGCACAAGTAAATATAATTAACATACAAAAAAAATAAAATTAAACAGAACAATAATTAAACATTAGAGCAACCAAAGCCTACAATAAACATTACAGTGTATGAGATCGCATCTCACAATGAAACTCCCCACATAACACTGGGCAGGAAACACCTCCAAGTAAAAGACATAACATTATATATGCCAATTCAACACATACAACTAACAAAACCTACCATAAGGATAAATCAAAACTGTCTAGTTACAGACAGAAAAAAACCTATCTCTCCCTATTTGAAACACAATAGTACATCATTGCTGAAATTAAATTTGTGCAATTCATGGACATGAAGAAAGTGTAAACAATCCTAAATCTGCATTGAATAAAACAATAACAGGAAGTTACTTGCAGCTAAACCTTAGACCTACATATATGCAATAATCAGCCCATACTATCGGACTCTTGACCTACTTACAAGCTTAAACGTCCCAAACACCTAATTTCCAAAGTAATTCAAACACAAAATTTAACGACACCACATTGTTAACTCTGCACGTACGCAGACAAAAAACAATATGTATAATATATATACATATATATATATATATATATATATATATATAATATTTATATCATATAAATATATATAATAATATATATATATTTATATAATATTATATATATATTTCAACAAACACAGATCTCTGACTGAAGAGACTCGAACCTACGAACCTTAATGACAAGGTACGCAGAAGCTTTACCAATCTATTTTTTTTTTTATTAACAAAACCAACCTGACAAAAGACAACGTCCAGAAAGCCACCCGCCCATCCCCAGAACCCCATGCTATCGTAATAGAAAAAACACAAAACACACGTTTCCTTCCAGATCAGTTCCGTACCTGACGTCGAAAGTCAAACCCCTGTCTCCTAACCAATTTCACCAGTTCCCCCCCCCTAACGCCCCCCCCCACATTCTAACGACTGTACACCCATGATGCACCACTACAACACACTTTTATTCCACCTTCCATCCTCTCACTAATCTCAAAAAAGTAACAAGAAATGCCAGTATCAGGGGAGAAGCCATGGCCTATCCAGCTCTAAAACAGAACCCAACCCTAACATTACAACCGACCGGACAGATTACGATAACCCAAGGAAAAACTATTTACCCATCAACCCCCATATAGTAGCCATTTCCTGCATACTGTACGAAACACACTCGCCGCAAGCGCCCGCACCCTATATTCACCCCCCACCTCCCGCCCAGAACCAAGACACATACAAAAACCGCCACTACATACATTACTGCCCTCGTGCCCTCCGAATGTCCTTGGAAACCCCTCCCACATCAAATGCAAAGCCCCCAAAGTCGAAATGTTTCTTCCCCCTCCCGCCACTAGAACCTCAGAACTCTCGCTAACCATGCCACTTACAAAACCCAAGGTTTCACCAAAAATATATGGCATGAAAAGGCCTTCTCCACTGCCTCACAATGCAAAAACAAGTGCCGCCACCTACATAACCCAGTTCTATATAGCACTGACCTTGTAGCTAGAATTCCATAAAAAGAATCTATAAACCACTTCACGAACCCATGCTTTAATCTGATTTCCGAAAGACTTCCCAAATGCCCCTCCAATCATACATTGGGTTTGTAGCTACTCCCTGTATCCTGTAACCTGCCTAACCTGTCCCCTCCCAATCCTACTACCCTTACATTTTTGCATCCCTTACTGCCAACAAATTTCGCACCATATCTTCACACTCCAGTAGTGCCTTTTCCCTTCCACCCAGTTTCGCACAACCTCATGAAGCTCACCACCCCTTCTATCCCTCTCCCCCTCCACCCTCAATTAACGCTGCTTCACATACACAGCCTTCAACTCCATGTGTCCAAAGGAATAAACCCAGCCCCACCCTGCCGCACGCCCATCATCAACCACTCTCCTCCGTAGCCATGGGCTTCCCATAACCCACACATGACCTCAAAACCACCCATCTCCATTCCTGAATATCACACGACCTCAGGGGTTATATTTCTGCCACGCCCCACACTTTACTGTACACAATGTATTTACTACACCACCCTCAGCTGCCAATGTTACAATCCCCAGCCCTCCCTACCCGCGCATCCTACCCATCGCCTCTACTCACTACTTCCTTGAATTTATTCTCTGTGCCATCCCAGCGTCCCCGCCATATACACAACCCCACATATCTTAATTCTATCCACTACGTTCCACCCATACGTTCCCCCAAACCCCCCCCCCCACCCACGTGCCAACTTCTAATAACATTGTTTCGCTCCATTAAAACCTTCATCCCTGTCGCCCCACCCAAAAGTCTCTATATACGTCCCACATCCCCAATCCCTATTTCCCTCCTAACCAAAACTGTGGTGACCATCCATCATAACCCCACAATACCACAGTCTCCCAGGACCCCACCTCTCCCTGTTTCCCACACTCCCTTCCTCTATAAGCCTAAAAAAGGGTCCTGCATGCAAAGCAAAGAGGATTTTAGAGACAAGGGCAACCCTGTCCGCAAACCCATCCCCATCTGCACTGGCACCCTAACTTCCCATTTAACCTGAACCCTGACCCGGTTGCCAGGCGTAACAAAGTAGTCGCCCAGCGCAGATCTCATCACCAAAACCCTGTTTTTTTAAAATACACCACAACATATGTTCTTATCTCCACTTTCTAAGCCTGCTTCAAATCAATCCCCCAAGACCCCCCCCGTGTCTACCCGCCACAAAATCCTTATTCTCCATGCCCCTTCCCGCACACTTCGACCTGGAATCCCCATACACTGTCCTCTATGTAGGACTCGGGTCAAGCCCCTTTTCATACGTTACCGACCTAAAACCTTCGCAAAAACTTTCTAATCTGCACACATGAAGGAGATCGCCCTAAAAGCCCCCAAGGTCCTTCCCCCCCCACCCCTTATAGACCAAACTACAACCCCCGTGCCCTGCGATTCCCCCAACAAATCCTCATTCCTTCATACATTAAACAACCGGACCAGACATTCCTTCATACAGAACCCAATTGTTAAATTAATAGATAAATCATAGGAATTCGCATCAATGCCCCCGGCGCTTTTCCCCTACACAAGCCCATTATCGCCTCTTCCACCTCCTCCTCACTGATCCTACCCTCTATTACCGCACTCTCCTCCTCCCCTAAAATACTCGAATTCCTTCTCCCTGAAATCTCTCCCACCCTCTGCTCCTCCCTCCCTCTGCTAAAATTCTCCCCTAAACACCAATAATCGCATAATTTGCTCATTCCATCGGTGGTACTAAAGTACCCTATGCCGCCAACCCTATATCCCCACACCCCTTTACAAACCTCTAATACCCATAATCGTGGTCATCTGTTTGCCTATTCCTAAATCTCCTCAAAACACATTCCTGACGGTTTGGTCACCCCATATAACCTTCCTCCTAAACCTTCCCTCACATGTGATCGCATCAAAACGTGAATTTTGTATATCCCTCAATCTACCCCTTAAAACCTCTATTTCTCCATGTCTAGCCCCCCTTCCCCCTTCATAACAATCATTTAGCTGCCCCTCTAAATATTTCCTGTAAACCATACTCCACCTCGCCTCATCCCTTTTCCGTCTATGCTGGTATACACCCTATCTCAAATTTAGTCGTGCTTCTCCCACCATTCCAAGACAAACCTCCTCTTCTTTGCGAGCCCCATAGTTGCTTCCACCATTTCACCTAAAAAACAACCCCACCCCCGCTCCCTGAAGTAAGCCTCACATTCATTTTCCCAATAACCCAATACCACGAACCATCCCTTCCCATGCCATCCTCTGCCAAAACGGCACGATGGTCCGAAAAACCTAAATCTATCGTCATTAACACGTTCTAACTGTTATATCTCGAGTTTATATATATAACTTATCCAACTGGCAGCATAACCCCTCCGCATAAAACGTGTGCTCTACTTTCCATCCATCCCCTGACTATGTCATAAACCCCTTCATCCCTCAACAAATCCCTCATACCCCAAGCACACACCTGCCCCTCTTCGGTTCCACATCCTTTTTCCTGATTACAACAATTCCAATCCCCACCTATTATAGAAACCATTGGTAAACCCCCGCCATGTAAAGCAAAACCTCCCTTACAAAATTCACCTTAAACCCGTATGTTACTATCTGCCGCATATAGTCCCCAGAAAACATACTCTAATCTCGCCTCCATATCCCTTCCACCCTCACCACCCCTCCCCTCCCCACCCCTCTTCCCACTTGAGCATTGGAATGGGCTTGGAAGACTCCTCACAGCCACTGCCACCCACCCCTTTAATTTCCCGAACTACAACATACATCCTAATACCGTTCAGCCCACCCTCTCTGCATACTTGAAAATTGTGTTCCTTGAATAAAACACACATCAATGTAAAACGTCGCAAACATCCTCCAACCATACTTCTTTACCGTCAGCTCTAAGGCCATTCACGTGTATAATATTTAACACTTAAAGATTCGAGAAAAGGTGGCTTTCCTCTATTCCCCTCTGTGTCCTGTCTGTTCCACTTTTTGCTGCATCTGTCTTTTCTCGTGCCCCTCTTTCCCGCCCTGTACCCCCATCCCCCCCCTGTGCACTACCCCGCCCCTTTCTTAATCAACTCCTAGCCCACGACATCGTCCCTTGTACCTGAGCTGGTGTGTAAAACCTCCTCATCCTGAACGAGCCTCCCGCCCTCCTTTCTAGATGTGCCCTCAATTTTCATATTAGTATTTCCATTGTCCTTGTGCATCCTCAGCTTCCACCTGTAGCAACTGCAACATGCCAGGCTCTGACCCCAGAGGCTCTGTGAATCTGCTCAATCAAGTCCTTCTCAACCGTCAGAATCACCTGACTGTACTGGGTTCCTCCTCCGCAGGCACGTCCATGAAAGACTTAATCATCTCCTGTAGGGGCGTAGATAACTCCTGTGGACACCGGTTTCTCCCACCCCCACGGCTGCTGCTCAACTCCCGGGCCCGTTAGCGGGGGAGTATTCCGAAGCCACTGGTATGTCACACAATTCTCTAACACGCCCTCCTCTTATTCGTCCCCCAATTACCTTTGGGCTCTGCACTCAAATTCTTCGGCAGAGGTTTCCGCCTTGAGACCCGTGGCTACTTGGCCGCTCCCAAGGCCGCGGCCGCTGCTGCTCTACCACACACATCCGGCCGCCATGTGGTCAAAAGCGCCGCACAGACACACGTCTTTCGTTGTCCCGCGTAGGTCACGTACAGCTTGTGTCTCAAATCCCCAGGACAACATAATACGAAGGAATAGTTCCTTCTTAAAAGACATCTTGACGGTGTAAGATCCAGCCTGCAACCCTTCATAGGATTCCCACCGTCCATCGAACTAAATTTATATCATCACCTCACCCTACTTTGAAATGTCTCTTCGATATCTACATCGACTGCCACGAAAGGAACGTTGCTGGATCCTCACCCAGGTGTATATTTTTTGAGGCAACCCGCAGGCGTACCTCCAGACCAGATATACGGTGATTGTTCTTCTCCTGGTACTGAGTCACCGTCCTTTCATATGCCTCCACTGAGCAAAACTTTATGAGATTCGAGATGATCCATTAAGTGCTATTCCGTGTAAGTCTTTCCACACTTCCAATGCCAAACGGTCCCCCGATAATCGTTTGGTAATAAAACAGAGGCATTCGTAGGGTAAAGTGCCCTTTAAAACAGGTCAACACCACACGGTGTTGCTCCTCCTGCGGTAGCTGGCAGCCATCTAGGTGAAAACAGGAAGTTGCGCACCAGAGAAAGCAAGAGCTGTTTGGGCAGTGCGTCCACTCAGCCCGAAAGCGAAGAGGACAATGAGCCAAAATTTATGGTCACTATTTGCCACGTCATGGAGTGAAGAAGGATTCTAAGACCACTCCCCTGACGATCGTGTTTAATTTTAGTGCCTGGAGTAACAAAAAAATGTACCTAGTGAAATGACTGTTTGATGACAGGTCCGTCGATGACAGAAAAAATAGGAGTATCTTATTAATTTAGAGTGAAGAATTAATTGCCTTTACGCTGACATAAGTAAAACTTTCCTAAGAGTGGGTTTGTACTCCACTCATATGGCCTGAGAATCCCTAGTGACTTGCTTAGCCCCGAAAAACCTTTCGCTTTAGGGAGCGAGTATTATTTGGTCCACATCCATCCGTTTTTCTTACTTTCAAGCGACGATAAAATGCAGAGACCCCTTAAATTTTACAGTACGGGTGGTCCTTTAAGTGAAGTAATGATTAAACAATTTTATGTGGACAATTTCCCTGGGGAAGACATCAACAGAAGAGGAACTGTTTGATGGACAAATGGAGAGGCTAATAAAAAATGCAAAATGCAAATAAGCCTCTGATGAATGAAATAGCTATTCTTCCAAATTAAAGGACAAAATAATACAGATTACCGCCGGAGATGAAGTACCTAAATGTAGTATGTATTGGGGATTAACTGGGATACAGAGAGAGATTTGTTTACTGTTAAAACCTAATAATTACGTACGCCCAATAAATTAACCAAGAGGATCTTGCTTTGCTAAAGTTTCCAATGTTTGCTCACCCCTTACTGTAAGAAGGATAATGTTTAATACAAAAGCATGGAAGCTTAAGTGTGCTTGGTATGAAACTCTACCTGAGGAATTCATTAACAGGTGGTAAAGAATAATGGGTGATTTTTTTTTTATAATATTTTTATTAAAACCAATACACAAACATGAGTCACAAGCACATTCAAACAAATAATATTGCACTGAATGAAAATCCCTAACATCGATACGAAACAATACCTAGTTACCATTACATTGTTTAACATATACAACTTAAACCAATACTATATCTGATGCCGAAGCCTTAGCTGTCCTAAACTAGATACATTTTAAAGTTAACAATAGAAAAAATGCAACCTAATTCTTTCATTCAATAAAGCATTCTATCTCTTAAATAGCTCGAAATTGATATAATTTACAGTAACAATTATCCTCGTTTATTTTTTTTCAAATTCCTTCTGCTCTGAACACAAGAAAGGAATATAGAATAAGATTGGACCTACATAAATTTAGAAACCTCCTGATGCAAAACCACTACACTAATCAGCACAGGACCTATTGATACATCCCTCTCTTTTATGAAATAGCGTTCAATTTTTTTCCAATAAATTGCTTGCCATAACAACAATGAACCACCTTGTTATAATAAATAGACTTGTAATTCAAGAAGCATTACACCATTTATCATAAGTTATACCATCACCTAAGCCTAGTATTCCACTACAATAGGATATCGTAAAAACAAGCCAAAAATTTACCAAAAGCCCACTAACTATTCAAATCGTTATTAACATAATTACAACGAATAAAAAACACTAAAAATAAGGAAATTCCACTCATTCTCATTCTAAATATTTGCTGACTGTCAGATTCACCCTACATGTGGCTAAACAAAGGAATTTTTAATATAAATAACATACTGACACTTTAACACATTCACATCCACCTTCATATAATAATACCTCCATTCAACTAAGAATAATGCACACCTGTATTAACTCCAAGAGTACAGAAAATTTACCTTTACGAATCTTAGCAATATTCATCATATTGCCTCCATCGATAACTACAATAAAAGGAAAAAACAACCTTAAAATAACAAAACTACCTATTTTCCTAATTTACACCATTTAAGTTTGTGTCCTTTACTAAAAAAAACTTGTAATTAAACTGAAAAATAAAGACTTTTTACCATTACAATTGATCAAAATCATTAAAGACCGCTATAACCTATTTGAATCTCATTGAAAAATTTCATCATTAAGTCCTTGAATATTTAATATGAAAAATAATAAATAGTAATCGTAGTTGCAACACTTCCCAAATGATAACTGTGTAGTACCTGAATCCCTCGGGCCAATAACCCTATTGCCACTAGATATCAAAACTCAATCATACATCCATAAAAAACCACTTTCCATGCTCAATCCCATTCTAGGAAAATAGCCCGTTGTATCCCCTTACCCCCTTTGCAAATCCATAAATCCCCTTAATGCGAAATTCGATAAACCCTCACAAAAACTCTCTCCCATCTCCTCCCCCCCCATTTTACACCCTTTATTCCTACACTTGTGTCCCTATAAAAAGTTTGCTGCCAACGCATTAATTTCTTTGACGCACGTCCCGCCTCCCTCATAGCCCACAATCATATATATATATACAACCGTAATCTCATATACCAATCGCATTCTCAACCCTTTATCACCCCAGTTATATCTAAACTTAAAACCCTCAAGACCTTCACAACATTGGTCGAATCGCTCTTGGCTGTGCTGACAGGCTGCCCAGTAGCTCGCTGATTCGTCCTAGTCTCTGCGCAGTTTTTTCACCATCTACTCAACAAATGGTAGAAGGGACGCAGCGCGTCAACACTGTCTGCCTTGATTTAGTGAGCTGGCTCATATAATAGTCGAGAATACTCAATTCTCTGACGGCGATCCTGAGAGATATGTATGGAAAATGCCAATGAAGACCTTTACGGAGTACCATTAAATGTCGAATAACGACGAGGTTATTCGTCAATCAGACAAGGCAGCACCTGTGAGGAAAATGGTTTGCTAAATACCGGATGTGATAAAAGACCGTTAACCCGGTGTGTAACGCCTCCTTCGAGATGGTCTCCCGTGTTTACACATGGTGAAGGTGCGCAATGTACCCTATTGAAGCGGACGAAAGCGATTAAGGACGTTTTGACCGTTACGGCACCGTGCATCTGGCGGCGTTGGGACACTGGCGTGACGGCCCCTTGTTGGCATGCCGGAAGGGTCGTTTTCTTTGAAAATGTCCCCATAAGAGCACCCGATAAATACCGACGTAGCGGTAAGGAGGACTTCAAGAACGCAAGTGTATGAGGCATAAGTTCAGGTCAAAGGCGCACGTGTAGACTCTGTGGGTGTATGACCACATTGCGCACAATTCCGACAGGCGTTGAAGACCTGAGTCGCGACGAGGGGAGGTGAACAGCAGTACCGCAGACATACGCTGGGCTACACAGCGAGGGAAACTGTGGAGTGAGGGAGGTAGAGGGGGAGACAGAGGAAGTCACCTGACTCTGCGTAACTCTACCAGTGAGAGGCGGACGCAGGCGTGGTTTGTCGGCGACGCTGGGGATGCATACGCACCCGCCCAGGATGACATTGAGGCTTCCATTCGAGAGGCTTTAAACGTTTTGTTGAACTTCAACAGCTATGGACTCCAGGGTGGGCTGGAGGATGATAATGTGTACAAGAGGAGGAGGTGGTGTCACAAAGGCCTTAACTGTAGAACACCAGTTGGTGACTTTGGAGGTACACTGGGATGATAGATCCGAAGTTGACATGATCATCGATCGTGGCTGTCGCAAAAGGGTTGCGGTGAACGACAGATAGTGACGGACGTTTCTAACATCCCAGACAAAGATCGGGGAATAAAGACATGGCACAATGAAACCGTAGAGGAGCGGGCGGATCCAACAATGTTCAGGCAGGATAGAGAGGAAAGCAGAGGAGGTCGAGGGGAAGAAGTGGAGAGAAAATCGCAAAGTATTTAAGAGTGTTAGAGATCTAAAGGGTAAAACGCATCAATGAAACCAGTATCAGGTGTATAACTCTAAATGTTAATGGTTTTGAAATCAGACAACAACGTACGTCTGTGGCGTTTTGAGGATCATGTTCCTGACGTTTGTGTTTTTACAGGAAAAAATCACAATCTCCGGGGAATGGATAATTCCTGAATATGTAGTGTACATGGGCTGTTCAAAGCAGATTGAAAGGTGTGCAGATTAATAAAAGAGGCCAGCCCGTTTTATTTACACACCTGTGGAGGTTGGGGAGAGGGGAGGTAGGTGCGGGTGGTTGGGCATGGGGGGGTGGCAGGTGTGGATACATCGGCGATCTACGTGAACCAGCGGAAAGTGATATCGAATAAAAAACGTTTTTTTTAGGATGCAGAGTTGGTGTATCAGATAAGGTTCGCTGCCCAGCCGTCACGATCATTGGGGGAGATTGAATTGTCCATGGCGCCCCGCAAGGATGTCGAATCCTAGGGAAGGTTTTTTTTTCGGGTTATTTTAGGGGACTTACTGCGGGGTGTGAAATGTCTTTGATGTGGGGGGATGAGGTAGAAAGAGTGTGCATACGTTTATTAGAGGGAGTAAGCAGCACGATTGGGCCGCATATAAGTTTCTAGGGGACTCGATGGTTCGAACCGTTTGGTGCTCTAAATAGTAAGTAACTCAGACCATAGAGGAATGTTCAAGGTGGACGGATTGGGAGCTCGGATTACCGAAGGCGTAACAGGGGTTTCTGAAAATGAATGTTGGGTTTAATTTGCATAAAAGACGTGAGGGAATCTTTTAGCTAGTGTAATGGAATGGAAATGGTGGGATAACCGTAGGATAGGAGTGATATATTGAGTGGTGGACAACGATTGCAAGAGAAGGTGAGAGACTTCTATCAGAGGAGTGAGGAAGAGGAACGAAAAATGCAGCGTGGAACTTGTCTTATCTGGAAAACCAACTGCAGGACTGTATTTGAAATGTACGGGGAGTACCCTGTGGGCGGAAATTGAAAACTAAAGCCGCATGATTAGTGGATATCCATATCGTAATTTTGATGTGGTGCGGATAGCGAGTGGCGAAGCAAGGAGGTATTAAGGGGAATCGCCCTCGGCGGTTGTCCTGCGGGAGCAGGGCAAACGCCGAAGGGCGACAGAAATTAATGGAATGGAATGGCACAAGCAAAAGGGGCTAGCAGGGGACAGTAACATTCGACAACTGAGGGAAGAGTTGCTATGTGGATAAATGGTACGAAACGCAAAATGAGACTGTAGGGATCTCTAAGAGGTTCTAGAAAAATGGTGAATGGTAGGTTTGTGATTTAGAGAATAAGATCGAATGATTTGAATGGAAGCATAAGTGAGGAGGAGGTTAGGCTAGCGGTAGAGAGTATGAGTGATGGAAATCACCGGGGATCGATGGTATCCCTTGTGATTTCTATAAGGGAAAACTGGGAATGCTTACCTCGACTTTTCTAAGTGGAATTAAGTTAAACGAATGAAACACGCGAAGACTCGGGAACAACAAAGAACAGGCGATGTGGTTAAGGTGATTCCAAAAAAAGGCTACGGAACTGTGTCCAAATTATAAGTCGATAACATTTAAGAGTGGTGATTAATAAAAATTTGCGAAAATGTTAGGTAATAGAATTAAAGGGTATTAGAGAAGGTTTTGGATAAGGGCAATATGGGGTACCCGGAAGAATCAATGTGTGTGGGCAAGTAATATATGCATTTTCATTGACGAAAGGGGGAAGGGTAATGCAGGGGGAATACAGGCTTTGGACTGGCAATGCGGCATACGATGTGTGGGCGCTTGAGGCTTTTAATGGATAGTTCAAGCAGTAGAAGGATTCCGTGGGAAGGAAATTAAGTTGACGATGGCTTTGTATAATCAGGCTAAGTATAGGGACAAGATAATAAATGGCAGGTTAGGGAATAACATGGAAATAAACGTGGTTTAAAGCAGGGGTGCCCTGTACGCAGATTCTTTTTGCGTTACTATTCAGATCCTTTTTTCCGAGCTGTACGAGGGTATGAATGAGGGTGAAATGCCGATGAGAAGGGTGGGGAGTAAAAGCGGATCGTAGGCTATGTGGATTACACACGATTTATATAGGGGATCACGGGATTGACGAAAAGTAGGTGAATTGGCAAAACTTATTGGAGAGCAACGGATATGGTTCAATAAAGGATAAGTCAAAGCTTATGCACTGGGAGATACATTAGAGGGGACATAGGCCAGGAGGAAGGGTTTTGGCCTTTAGTAACACACATCACGGTATGTGGAATAGTTCATTTATGAGAACATATCAGGAACCGAGGAAGGATAATTCGAGTGAGTTGTGGATAGGGTGTTAGTCGCTAGGCGGGGTATGCATGCAGGAGGCTTAACTTTTGCACAGCGTGAATTGTAGCGAATGTGCATTTGTTTGGAAAGTTGTGGCATGTGGTAAGTATGTTATCCGTTAGTAGCGTGTGATGAAAACGTTTATTGAAGCGTGTATTTAGATATATATGGGGTTCAGGTGGTGAATTGGTTCGCGAGAGATGTTGAGTGTATTTACCGACTATCGGGTGGACTGGGGTTAAGGAATCTGCCATGATAAATATAGGTATGTACTTAAACATAGTTATTGCGTGGAGGGTCGGAGGTTGTGTATACAGGTTTTGAATTGATTCGAGGGGATTGTACGATGGATGAATGGTGGGATTACGAGATACGAGAACATGCTGAGGGTTTAATTTATGCAAGGGAATCCAAGTCGAATCAAAGATTAGAAAACCGGCAAGGTTGGGAGAGAGGAGGGGTGGCTAGCATAGAGGGTATATATATCCATGTAATGCATGGCTTGATATTTGGGTCGCTTGAAGGAGTTTACGATTGAGGGCCTGGGTACGAAGTCATGAAATAAATTCCTTCACAATATATTGCCTTCCGGGAGGTATTTAGCGAATAGACGTGTGCAAGTGGGTAAGGAGCGTTTTTGTGGTGTGAGGGATATTGAACACGGCTTTCCACCATGTTTTTTTTTTGATGAATTGGGAAAGCGTACAAAAGATAGAGTTATACAGATTGAGGGAGGTGAGGGAATTAGTGTCTTAAGAGCGTTATGTCTAGATGTGGGGGGGTGGGGTTTTGCCGGCACAAAGGCTTGTATATCTAGTCCACTGACTTTGTAATATACTTCCTGGCCTGCAGACACGTAATCAACAGCAAGAGAGGGATCAGGGGGCTGGCAAGCGATTTTTTTATGTACACATCAGAGGAAAAGAGAGATTGCTGGGTAGAATGGCTTTCGACTTTTTCAGTGGGATATTTTAATTTTCATTTTCGTGATTTATGGGCATTAGTAACCATAGTGGGTAGACTGGCTTGGCCTTTCGTGTGTGAAGCGAGATGACGGTTTTTATTTTGTTTTTTTGGAATTCCGATATGTGAGGAATAATGATGAAACATTGGAAGGGGCAGACAAGAAAGTTCTAAGGTAATAAACGAGGAAAGACGGGGCTTTGAAAAAAAAAATTATGTTATATTGTTTGCCCAAGTGAATAGATTCGAATAAAATGTAACCGTTAACGCTTTTATAATACACATCATTTGTGTAGCAATCGACACATGCTATAGTACTATTGTCGTCAGTATGATGAACCGCCTTAAGTTAGATTTTGGAAACTATAGAGGTTTGAGCAATCCCTGGCATAACGTTCGCGACCCGTCGCTATTAGATAATACAACTGATGTACCTTAGAGTCGACATTTCAATAACTGTAATTTATTGTGATACTGATAATGGATAAATGTCGAACACACGACGCAATGAGATAATCCAAGCCCTGGCCTGTCGTTTAATATGCTAATAGGTGGAACGGTGGGACGGTCATATGTGTATATTTCCTGTTAATGCTTGGCTTAGCTCAAGCATATTCAAAAAAGTATGACCTTATGTATGGTTTCTTTAAAAGGTATCAGCCTTCACATGCTTATATAATCTGGATATATGTATAATGAACCTATATCACAATCTTTAATTTATTACGTGTTTTTTTTTTCTTTTCTTTTTCTACGTTATGTTACTCAATGCCAATTGAGTCTTCTAAGAACTTCTCATGATGTATTTTTGTGCTATCAAATAGGGAAATAAGGTTTTAATGTACTGTAACTAGATCGTTTTGATACTTACGATAGGATTTTGTTATTTGTATGGATTGTACTGTATACATAATGTTAAAATCTTTTACTTGCGGATGTGTCTTGCCCATTTTTAGGTGGGTTTCATATGAATGCCCTAATGTAATGTTTTATATAGGCTTTGTTTTGCCTAACGTTTAGGTCAATGTTCTGTATTTTTAAAATATGTAGGTTGTGTGACATTTACAGTGCAACTTGTGCAAGGGGAGGGTTGGTGTGAGCGCTGACATAAATTGTAAGCTTTGTTTGTGTTAATGGTTTGTTTCCGTGCTGGAGCTTCTGTTAGGCGCTCCAGCACATTGCGGTACGTATTATGGTGGTATGTCTTGGCAATTTTATTGAAGGCTTAAGTTTGCCTTTTGTTTCATTATTGTAATGTATAATTTTTTTATCCTATGTTTATCATAATCTCTGTGTGCTTTGTGCAAGGAGGTTTTATTGAACATGTAACAGGAGTGTATTGTAGGTTTTAGATTCTGTTAGTGTATTTTCCTGACAGTTTATCATGCTCATTTTTCATTGTTAGGTGATGGTTTACCCTTTTAATACATATGAGATGTAACACTTAGGTCAGATGGGGGTTGACACTAGTATAGATCATTGTATTGCAGGGTGGCTAATTATTGAGTTCTTTATTTATTTATATCCTTGTAATGCGTCTTTTTCAATAAACCAATAAAAAAAAAATTCTTTCACTCACGTCCGACTCCCTCATAGCCCACATCATAAATATATATAATCGTAATCATATACCCGATCGCATTCACAACCCTTTTATTCACCCCAGTTATATCTAAACTTCAAACCTTAAGACCAGCAAACCCCACCCCCCACTAACCTTTAACCTACCCATCCAAACCCTTATAAGTTCAATACAATTCGCAAAAATACACCGCAGATAAATATCGCCAATCCTCCCCAATCCTAGTCATTCCCCATCCTCTCGTATTCCTTATAGAATAAAAATCATTCCGACGGCAAGATTCCATGTAAAAATCTATACATAAACTTCTCTGACTTTAGGCTTTAAAAAAAACGCAATTTGTTTAAACGCCCCCAAATATTACGCCAATCATACATCGGATAAACTCCTTCTACCGCCGTTTCCAAAGCCTTACCATCTACCCTATCAAGATTTCTCAATTTAATATGTGATGGATCCCTCACGTTTATGAAGACCCGTAACATTGCCTCACCTATCATGAACTCCCTACTCCCCCACCACCGTCGCATATCCTGATGTATCCTATGAAGACCGTCTTCTTTCGCCCCCCCCTCCCGCTTATAACTACGTTTTAAATACATACTTATTATCCTCTTTTCGACATCTATAAGACCCAGCCCTCCACGGCCAACCGGGAGTGTGACAACCGCTCTACTTAACCATTCGCTCCCTGTTCCCCAAATGAATCTAAAAACACTTTTATGTAACCTTTTTAACTCACAACGAAGTATCGGAAATATTACTGTAACATGCCATAGTTTACTATATAATAGCACATTCGTTGTAATCACCCTTTGTTGCAAACTTAAATTAGCAGCTCTTAAACCACCGAGGCGCTTCAGAATACTATCAACGATACGCACGGAATTTATTTGTTGTGCTAACTTGATATCACTTACATAAACGATCCCACATATCTTTATTTGGTCCACCCTTTCCCACCTTTCAGCAACCATTCCTTCCTCACGTGACCCTTTTCAAGATTAATATACTTTGTTTTCCCCGTATTAATCGTCATGCCAGAAGCCTTTTCAAAAACTTTCACTAACTTTTCTACCCGAAGCAAATCCATGTTTTCTCTCACCAAAATTGTCGTATCGTCGACATATCCAACAATGCCCGCCCCCCCACATTTCTAACTCATATCCAATTCTGTAATTGTGTTCTTGGATAAATACCACATCCACATCTAGACGCACCAAAAATTCATTAAACCACTTTCGCTTCCGCTCAGATCTCAGACCGTTAATATTTATTGTCAAAACCTTAAAGTCAATTAATGGGATTTTCCTTTCGTTCTAGGTATAGACTTTTCACTTATACATTTTACAACACCTCTATCCCTCCCCCCTTTTTTGGGAACCACCTTGATAATTTCTTGTTTCGTGGATTCACTGTTCCCTTTCCTCTGTACATCCGCCCAAGACTTTTTCCCTGGCCTTTGGGCAGGAGTAAGCACGTCGTCTGAGTCCGATGGGGTCGCAGTTCACTTTCGCGTCCTACCCTCCACCTGCATTGGGATTTCTGTAGTACTATCGTGATGCACCTCCACTTCTGCTACATTCACCATCATACCATGCGACACACTAGACTCAATGCTTCCATCCGTCGCCTCACCATGATGCTCAACCGATCCCAAAATTGCACCTGGATCCTCCACACGGTTGACGATCGACTCGTCTAAAAAAACATCCAGTGCCTTCACTAAAGACGCCGCTACATCCTCTTCCCCCATAGTGGGCAGTCTCTTCAAATACTTTATTTATGTCCAATGACGGTGATTCTCCTCGCTGTATTATTATTATTATTATTATAATCAAGGGGAAGCGCTAAACCCGGAGGATTATACAGCGCCTCGGGGGGGGGGGATGTGGAAGGCATTCAGGCTTAATTCGGGGAACTGGAACACAGATCCAATTCCCTAAATCAAGAGCCCCTCACCAACATCAAGGTAACCTTCCCTTTAGGGGCCTCGCTGGATTGCTCTCCAAAGCATTTCCGATGTTTCCACCCATCACCCAAGATGCCCCCTTGTCGAGACAGGTTAGCCCTAAGACTGTTCTCGTCCCTCAACCTATCCTACGACCTTCTTCCGATTGTTGCTGTTGGCGGGTATTGGAGATTCCATGACGCTTACCCAACTGCGCCGCTACGTGATCATACGACCCACACAGGCCGACACGTACGACGTTGCCCCGCATTTGTTACATTTTACTGGAGTCTTCGAAATGCTTGCAACATAACATAGGATGGTTATGGGATTTGCGTAAGGTCATTTTGACTGAATTAGTTCCCCTTCCAACTTCCAGCATATGGTCAGTGGCCCACCGACCGCAGACGGCCCCTTTAACCGTACCATAATTACGTAGTTCAAAACTTTTATAACAAAATCAGTCGCCTCAATAGGCAAAATTCCGATTTTCCACCCCATGATAATGTCGAATACATCATGAAGACGTAAATGATACAGCTGAATTGATGGCTATAATGGTCTTTGATACTTTTCAACCACGCTTCGTAGGACATTTGCTGACGTTCAATTTAACGGAAGATCCGTGTCGTCCAATTAAGTGCTCAACACACCACATATCTCTTCATTTGCGATACCGTAGGTATCACGGATAATCGCCGTAGTAACAAATCCATCGTGGCTCCCGTGATAGCCCCACGGGTCAACTCAACGCAGACAGTGTTGATGCGCCTGCTGCTATGCAGCGCCATGTTGGAAAATAAAGTTTTCACCAGCTAACGCCAGGGGTAGCAGCTCAAACAGGTAAACTGCGCATAAGCCAACTCAATCAGGAGCGTCTGCGCAGCCTGTCCGCACGGCCCAATAGCGATGCGAACAATGTTTGGTGATTATGTAAAAATTCCAATGTTGGAGTTCCACGCCAGGTGGCCAGTCCAGATGGAAAAATATACTCCACATTTCTTGTGATGCTTCGAAATTGGCGTATTGTTATGTCTAAGGCTAAAATGACTCCAATTAAATCACGTATCTTACCTCATAGAATGTACAGCCATTTAAGTAGGTGTCAAATTAGCTAATTATGTAAGAAATAAGTTGCAGGAGATAAATATTAGTGACACTGTAATTTGGTCTGATAATGAGGTATCCTTACAATGAATTCATAATGGGAACAGTAAAATTGTGTATGTACAAAACAGAGTCGCTGAAATTAATCAGATGCAAGAGAAGTTTAATAGTTTGGGTCAACATATGTTAACATTTAATCATATACCTGGTGAGGAGAATCCAGCAGATTTCTTGTCTCGAGGTTTACCTTATGCTAAATTTATAAATACTGTATCATGGTTTAAAAGACCGACTGGCTGGTAAATAAAGTTAATTGGCCTGTACAAAAGGCGTATATTGCTCCAGTTGAAATTACTGTGACCACCGCTCCAATAATTTGTTCCCTCCTTAGCTACTGGTATAAATAGGCATTCTTCTTTGCCTAAACTAATCAATGTAACAAAGTTGGTGTTTAAATTTCTAAACAAAATGAATATCTCATATAATTTTTAACATCCTCTGGAATATTGGATACAGAGGGTACAGGAAGAAATCTACGGAGAGGAGATTAAATTAATGTTGGAATGAAAAATTGTGAAAGGTTCCTAATAGAGAAATTGGGGCTGTATTTAGAGAATGATGTAATTAGGTGCAAAGGGAGGTTACAAAATGCTGAATTGGGTGAATATGCTAAACACCCTATGTTACTGCCCAAAACTCATCATCTAACAATTTTTATTGTTATAAATGCCCATAAAAATGTAATGCATGGTGGGGTACAAGATACATTTAACTGTATTAGGGAAACTTTGTGGATTCCACAAGGGCAGCAAAGTGTAAAAAGGGTTATTAAATATTTTGTAATATGTCGTCGTGCGGATGCCAGATCCGATATGTACCCAGGTCCTCCACCATTGCCAAATGAGCATGTACAATTAGTGAAACCATTTGATGTAACAGGTGTGGACTATAGTGGTCCAATCATTTTAACAGGTACTTCAGATGATGTTCCACTGAAAGTGTATGTATGCTTGTTCACTTGAACTGCTACTAGGGCAGTTCATTTAGAAATAGCTCAGGACTTGTCTTCATAACAGTTTATACAGCTGTTTCAAAAGTTTGCAGCTAGCAGATCCTGTCCGAGATTGCTGATTTCTGTTAATGCCACCAATTTTGTAGTAGGTGCTCAACACTTGATGGAATTAAATAAGAGTAATAATGTTCAGTCTCTGTTAACCCAGTGAGGGTGTACCTAGAATTTTATTACTCATAGAGCCCCTTGGCAGGGGAACCTGTACGAAAGGCTGATAGGCACAGTGAAGAGGGGTCTCTGTAAAGTACTACACAGGAAGAGAATTAATTTGGAAGAATTCCGTGTGGGGGTGGTGGAGGCGGAGAATCGGATAAATAATCGCCCTCTCTCGTACATGAGTGATACACCTGATGCAGATGTATTAACACCTTCTCACCTAATATGTGGATGGAAATTGGAAGCTGCCGCTGTCTATAGAGATAATCCTGAAGAAAGTGATGAAGATTACAATGCTGTGACAGTGTTGGATGATAAATTTAAGATGTTAAATAAAGTAATTGATCATTGGTTCATTGTGTGGCATATGGAATATCTTCTTACACTACGTGAACACTTCTATGGTGCGACAGTGGCAGTAAATCGACAGAACATTCAACCATGTGACATTGTGTTAATTGATACTGAACAGCATCGAACATTGTGGTCTCTGGGCAAAGTATTGATATTGTACCCAGAAGCACAAAGTGTTGTCCGGAATGTCAAAGTGATGTGTCGTGGCCAGGAAAGTTTATGCACGATTAATAAATTGATTCCCTTGGCATTAAATGGTATTCAGTCAAATGTAAATGAAAATCTAAGGGAAAGTGATACGAGTGATATTGAAGATAGCGCTGACCAAGTAATGCAAGAAGATGAAATCATAGTAAGACCTACTAGGAGAACAGCCACTCAAGCCAGAACTGGCTGGAATCATCTCCTCGAGGAAGGAGCAATTTACGTCATTTAGCAACGAACTCCGCCCGGCTGCAGTGTGGAAAATAGTGTATATTTTCTGAAATATAGTGTATTTTTGCATGTAAATTAATGAAATGCATTGTTGTTAGTAAAAATTAATTTGGAAATAAAAAAGGAAGCCTTCGACGGGGGTAACGTCGCTTGGTGAAGAGACGCCATATTAGAACTGGGCAAGACGAAACATTAGTGAAATCAGAAGAATATTTCGTAGCTCTGGAGGTTAGATGTGGTTGAAACCTCTCAAATAGGAGCAGAAATTGTCGGAGTTACAGTCCTGCAGAATGTGAAAAACCAATGACTGGGCAGGACTCCGAAATTAGATGTGAAAAGGAATAATAGTTAACCACCATTCCCCCAGATAAGTAATATCTTTATATGTCGAAATTCTGGCCAGTAGTTTCCTCGTATCTAAGCCGGGGTTGTGGATGACACACCAAGTAATCTCCAGCGAAATTGGTGAGTGTTGGAAACATAAATTTCCCTTCTGATACACAAACATATATATGTATTCATTATTTAAATCAATTAAACATACAGTCTACATAATTTATGCAAATATTATTACCAGAATTACTGGTTGTGTTTATTGCATTAGAAGTTATTATAGGTCTAGAGTTACTGGTGCGGGTATGAGATTAGTGGGTATTCGAAGGATGACATTTTCTGGTGACCTAGGATGTCTCAAAATCTTTGTTACAGATTACTGGTATGTATCTTATGAGGTTCATCCAGGTAATTTAATATTCCACAATCACACTGTACACTGATATGCAGTAAGACCACAGTACCACTGCAAGAATTGAGAGTAGCTTGTTTGTGACCTGTGATAGAAGAAGTAAGATGGGAAAGCTCATGAGCCTGGCCCGCATTCTGAACTGTAACGATGTGCACACCACTCTGATGAGAGTGAAAGGATATATTTTGGCCAACATGTCATAAGAGACCTATACATGGAACATCTAGAAGCCGAGCGTTTCTTCACCATTATTCCATCGTCCGTCACCTGGCTCCGTTATGTTGACGACATTCTCCTCATAACTCCTAGACGCTTCAACGTTCAAGCTCTCCAAGATAAGCTCAACCAGGTCGAGCCCTCAATCCAGTTCACACTTGAAGAAGAAGTCGACAACACTCTTCCTTTCCTTGATGTTCTTCTCTGCAAAGCTGACCATGAACTTCGTTCAAAGTCTATCGAAAACCCACCAACCAAAACGATCTTCTCCACTTCTACTCTCACCACGACACCAAAACTAAACGTGGTGTAATTATAGGCTTCTTCCTGCGTGCACTCAGAATCTGCAGCAATAAGTTTCTTGAGGAAGAATGCACTATAATTGAACAAGCATTTTCTAAACTTCACTATCCTCGTCACTTCATCAGAGACTGCAGAGGATGAGCATTAAACATCTTCAACACACCCAAAGAAGGCACTGCCGAGAAGAGATACATAGTCCTCCCCACCAACTCTATTCCCAAACACGTTTCCAACATCTTTTCTAATACCTCATTCCAAGCATCTACCTTCACAACCACGACCATCAAGGACATAACCAGTAATAGACAGGACAAGCTTCCATCCTCTGCAGGGATATACATAATCTCTTGTAATGACTGCAGCAAATTATACGTGGGCGAAACATCAAGGGACCTCCAAACACGTATTTCAGAACACCAATATGCAAGCAGGTCTGACGATACAAGGAATGCCTGTGTACAACACCGTAATTCACACAACCATTTAATAAACTACAGAAACTCATGACTTACCGCCACAGAAGACAACACTCAATGTCGAAGAATCCTGGAATCATCGCATATCTCTATATCCGACAACCTCAACCAGAATAATGGCTTCTATAACATAGCTGAGCCACTTGCCAAGAAACTTCTTCATCGCTATCCCACATAAGAGCATAGGAATGGAAGAACACTGCAGAAGGTCTGCTCACAAACTTATCCAATCTCCCTTCCAAGCTACCCAAAATTTTAGACTCTATAACCCCACTCGGCACATCATCAGATGCAGCATTCTCCACCTGACCTCACATTCTGAACCTGACTATAAATACTCACGTACCTTCCACCCCAGGTAGATCTGTTTGTGACTTGAAAAAGGCCACTGTGTGGGCGAAACGTTGTCAATGAAGGGTCACATTATACTGCATAGGTGTTTATATTCCCATGTCATAAGAGAGCTTTACCGATACCATGGTCTGAAAGATAGTAGATGTCGGTTGCAAGGAAAAGAATTTGGCCCACTGTGTACTTGTAAAGCGGATGTTGTATAGGTCCTTTGTGGGCAGAATGAGCAAAAATCGAAGGAGCGTCGTCGACAAATGGTCTGGAATGTTTAGGCATAGAACCTCAGGCAGCCCGACCTGAGGCACATGGGCGATCCGAAAATCGTCGTACCATATTTTGGGAAGCAGGATGCATAGTCTTTGATATGCAAGGGTCAGAGGCACTAGAAGTGATGGGCAGAGCCTCACCAGCAGACGGTACAGTGGAATGGGAGAGTTCCGATGTTCCAATAACGAAGCTGGGAGAGAACAGGATGCAGTAACAAAAAGGGGCCTGAGAGGAGGAGGGGGGTGGGGGTCATGGAAAGAAGACTGTATTAAGTAGTGTTCTGCAGTAAAAACATTGTATAAAAAACGCTCCATATATAATGTTATTTTCTGGGATATGTTACGAAACTGGACGCATATTATTTTTGGTCAGTCAGAGTAGCCAGGACAGGGCAGGATCAGGTGAAGTGTTTGTTGGATAGTAGGTGAAGCACAGCAGAGGTAGCAAGATGTAGTGGTGTGAGTAGGTGAATGGGTGAGTTTTTTTTTTAATGTATTCTGTGGGTAATTTTTTTTTGTGTTTAAGTGCTCTCATGTTTACCTGTAAAGCCCTAGTGTGCAGAGGCCTGTTAAAGTTTAGGGAGAGTACTCGTTAGATGTTTTTGCCTGCTGGTAAGCAGACTGGCAGAAAGGAAGGGGGGTGGATTCTTGGAGCCTTTCTGCTTACAAATGTTTATATTTTGTTTTACTTATTAGTAACAGTGTGCTAGTGAGCTAATATGAGTGAGTAAAAGTGATGTTGTAGTAGAATAGATTGTAGGTTGTATTTGTTACATAATATTAATGTATTATATTTTTGTATATGGAAGAGTTTGTGTCATTTCTTATACAAATAATATTGACTAATTAACGTTCCACATTTAATATGAAGGTGCAAGCTGGTCCTAGAGTGTTTTTTTTTTCAATGTTAAATAATATAAATGCCACTAGACAGGCAAGTCATTTACCCTTTAGGAGCCAGGATTTTTTATTTAAGTTACGCAGTCTAGTCGTAATATGGTGGCCAGCAGGGGAGAATTATCAAATGTAGAATGATAATTTACATTTAAAACCTGGAGAGTCAATATTTAAAGGAAGGATTAGAATATTAATAGTAATAGATTTTTGTGTGTGCGCATTTAGTGATTTAGGGAGTTATTTAATAATAATAATTATCTGTGAATATAATAATAATTTAGTGTACCTATGTGCTTTGATGTGTGATTTATTATTTTATATAAGTAATCTCTACTGCAATAGGCAAGTGTTTTGTGTTCTTAATTTCTAAGATATCTGTAAAAAGTAGAGATTCTAGTGGTGACAGGTGTCTGGGAGGAGATCCTGGATCAAACCCCACTGCTAATAATAAAGAGTAATGAAGCACATATAATAAAATTTAAACTAGCTCTAATTTTGGAAGAAAAAGATCAGAGAAAGATTGAACGTACATAAATACGGGAAGAGAAAGAGTTAAAAATCCTTAGGGCTAAAGAGAGAGAGAGAGAAAGAAAGAGAGTTTGCTGCTTCAGAAGGAACAGGTACCAGGGTAGACATATTTAATTTGCATAAGGCAATTAATTTTGTGCCAAAATTTGATGAAAAATATCCTGATAACTTTTTCACACTCTTTGAAAAAATAGCAAAATCCCAGAAGTGGCCAGACAGTAACTGGGCCGCATTGGCAAGACCCAGTTTAACTGATAAAGGATGACAAGCTGTTAAATCTCTGGAAGAACATGAATTTTTAGATTATAAGAAGATGAAGAATATTGTGTTACTGGATTATCAGATATTACCAGAGAGGTATAGGCAGAAGTTTAGAGGTTTACGGTTTCAGGAAGGTCAATCCTTGGTGGAGTATGGAAAGGAGATGTTGCTGCTGACTAAATTGTGCCGCTCCAAGGATGTTGTAGGTGATTATGAAGGTGTAATGACTTCAATTTTACTAGAGGTTCTTTTGAACTCTGTACCTCCTAACCTTAGGGTATATCTTCAGAAAAAAGATTTTAATGATTTTAACCATACTTTAGAGTTATGTGAAAGGCTTCTAACCAACCAAAAAGTTGGAAGTAGTTATCACCCAGGTCAAGTTAATAAAATTTTGTCTCCAACTAGGAGGAGTAAGAAACTTCGCAGGTTTAAGCCAAATTTTTTTCAGCCTCGTAATCCAAAGAGTCAGCCTTCTAACCACCAAAATTCTAGTTCTCAGGAATTTAAGTCAACTTCTCAGTTACTTGCTCAAGGAAGTGGTAAGTCAGATTTAGGTTCAAGAAAACAGGGAACAAGTAGGAAAAACTCAGTTCCCCACGGACAGATGACCCAGCTTATTCCAACTGGGCATGGAACTTTTAAATTTAATTTTTGTACTTTAAAAAAAAGGGGGCCAGAGGCAGCAGATTTGCAGAAAGATGCTTAGTGACCAGGCTGCCGCACAAGCTTCTCAAGTAAGTTACACCAGTTACAAACACGGTAGCCAGCATTGAAGTTTTACCTCGGAGTACACGTGGAAGTTTATCTGTTGTAGACCCTCGGATGGAGGTCTTTTCAAGAAAGTTCAGAGGCCTTGCACCAAAATGAAGGGACGGATGTAACACATTCTCCCTCTTGCGCAAGGATGGATTACCAGTGCTAGAAGATACACTGCATTAGATATTGCATTGAAAGGAATAACCGAATCTACCGTTAGGACTCCTGTGCATTGATTGTGGGTGGAATCTGTTTACCAATCTGATTACCGGCCTTTAGGTATTACAGATGATATACCTTTTGAAGGTGTTGATCTTTCAGGTAATAATGTGATGAAGCTACTCGAAAGTGAGGAACCTTTGGTTTGGAGGGACACAGAATCTCAAATTTGAGAGGAAAAAGCTAGAGTTAATGTACCTGGGTTGTTTCCAGTGTGTGCTGTAACTAGGCAAATGTGAAAGGAAAAAGCTTTTGTGCCTCTCTTTGATTCTTCTAATGCTGGAGAAGATTTGGATTTGGGAAATTTATTCCTGGAATCTAGCCTGCAGGAGACTCAGGGTAGTGATGAACCAGCCCAGGTGGGACCCAGTTTGAGTGGGCGTCTGGGAGCTGGCATAAGAGTAGCGATTCCTACTCGAGAGCAGCTGATCAAGGCCCAGGGGTGTGACGACACCGTGAAGGTTATTCAATCATCGGTAGTTAGCGAGGAGGAAACCTCCCAACTAACTGAATTTTTTTTTTTTTTTTTTTTTTTTTTTTTTTTTTTTTTTTACACAAAAGGCGTTTTAATGAGAAAGACTCAATCTGGTGAAGTATCTTTTGCTGGCGAAAGAGAGGCAGTTTACCAAGTGGTTGTGCCAGAGACATTTAGATTTTAAGTTCTAAGTTTGGCCCCATGATGTTCCCATGGGAGGACATTTAGGTATAAAAAAAAACATGGGAAAGGTTTCCAAACATTTTTACTGGCCTCAGATATGGAAGTCAGTAAGTAAGTATATTGAGTCATGTCCTATTTGCCAAAGAGTAGGAAAACCTAGTCAGGAAATTAAGCCTGACCCTCTTAAACCAATAACAGCAGTTGGAGAACCTTTCAGCAGGCTAGTTGTGGACTGCGTGGGTCCACTACCCGAAACTAAGATGGGTAACCAGTACTTACTGTTATTTGTTGTACTACCAGGTTCCCCGAGGCCATCCCGCTACTTAAAATTACTGCACGTGTGGTTTTGAGAGCATTGAAGACACTTTTTACACAAGTTGGGATCTCTAAGGAAATTCAGACAGATCAGGGGTCAAATTTTACATCAAAACATTTTCGCACAATGCTGTGGGAAGTTAACATTAAAATGACAACCTCCACAGCCTATTACCCGGAAAGTAAACGGGTGATAGAGCGGTTTTACAGGTCTCTCCAGACCATGATACGTGCTTAATGTACTCAGTACCGGAAGGACTGGAATGGGGGTAAGATAAGATAAGATTTCTTTCTTATTTTTAACCCCGCAGGGTAACCCAAGAGAGGCATTGCGTCATCGACGACTGTCTGTCTTATATCCATTGGAGTCCTCAATCTTGTCCTTCAGGATGTGACCCACACCAGTAGACTAACACCCAGGTACCTACTTGCTATCAGGTGAACAGGACAACAGGTGTAAGGGAACGAGTCGAAATGTTTCAGCCCCGCCGGGAATTGAACCCGGGTCCTTCGTGTGTGAAACAAGAGCTTTGCCAGCCAGGCCACGGGGTAGTCCCCTACTTTTATTTGCCGTGAGAGACAGCACTAAGGAATCATTAATCTATAGTCCTTTTGAACTGATCTATGATCACCAAGTAAGGGGGCCATTGACTGTTTTGAAGGAACACTTGCTAGGTGGTGATTGTAATGTTTCCTCCTCGGAGTCTTTTCTCACTTTCAGAGACCGTTTGGCTCATATGAAGTGCTTGGCATCTGAGAACCTGCACTACAGCCAGATCAAGATGAAGAGACTATTTGACGGTACTTTTGAAGTTGGAGAGGAGGTGCTAGCATTGGAGCCGGTGCCTGGTAATGCCTTAAAAGCAAAGTACAGTGGGCCGTACAAAGTGGCGACAAAGGTCTCTGATGAAAATTACAAAATTTACACCCCTGAACGGCGGAAGTCTGATTGTGAAGTACATATAAACAGACTAAAAAGGTATCATCAAAGATCTGGTGTGGCGAGTGTTAATATAATAGGTGATCCAGGCATGGACACTGATTTGTTTGAAGATGCTGATTTATTTGTTTAGAGATACCCGTAAGATAAGCAATTTAAAGCCCCCACATAAGAAAGGAAGTATGGAGAAGGAGGTGAAATTCTAACTTGACAATAATTTAATAGTTCCGAGCGAGAGTGAGTAGGCATCACTCTGCTTAACGGTTCCTAAAGCAGATGTCACCATGAGGATGTGCACTGACTGCCACAAGGTTAATTTACTAACTAAAGCTGACTGTTTTCCTCTTCTTAGAATGGATGATGTCATTCATGCAATGGGGGGAGCTAAATTTGGAAGTAAATTAGACCTGTTGAAGGGTTATTATCAGATTCCTTTAACCCCACGTGCCAGTGACATCTTTCTTCTTTTGTAACGCCAAATGGGCTTTGTTCCTCCAGCCTCTGAATTTGGGGATTCGTAATGTGAAGGGGATAGTGAATGTGGTTGCTGATGCATTGTCTCGTGTGTACTGTACATAATGTAGTGTAGACATATCTGCTCTCGTTTTACAGTGGTTGCTGCAGGTGAGTAGATGGCTTTCCGACCACCTAGTGGACTGAAGCTCAGTGAGCTGGTGCATGGGGGAATCAGATTTCCCAAGAGCGTGTGTGTGTTTTTGGTGGTAGTCACGTCAGTACATGCCTAGGTAAGGTATGTTAACATAAGGTGTGGGTGCCGAGGCCTCACCTATGTGATGTTGGTGTGTGGACTGTTGAACCATAGGTCGTGGTGTGCTGTTGGCGGTGAAGCCTCACCATTTTTGGGTCATGCATAGTGATCCTGTGTGTTTTGTGTGTTGTGGTTCTCCAGGACCCACCTGCCTTTTTTTGGATCACCAAGTGGGCTGACTCCAGGGTTCCTTGGAATGACAGTGTAGGTGAAGGCCTGGGAGGCCCACCTTTTGAGGGGTCAGTGGTGTTTTTCAGGGTCACAGTCCCACTGACAAACTTTATATGTGCCTAACAACCCAGTTTTAAAGTTTGGAAACTTTCCTCCTATGTTCTCCAATATCTCCCTGAGGTGTGTTTTGCGTAGCCAGTTTTGTTTATTGCATGTTGCTGTGAGACGCAGGTTGATAATGTAATTTTCTATTTGTATTAATATGCACATTACTTTGTTGCACTGCTTCTGGAGACTGTTTATGTATTTATATGAAGTGCTTATTTTATATTTGAAAGCAGAGACGTGAGCTAATGGACGCTAATGCTGTTTGCAGAGTTTCTCAATTTATAATAATCATGTCATTCATGTGGAGACTTTGTTTATATTAAGTGCATGTTTTATTTTTGCAAGCAGAGTTGTGTGATAATAAACATTTATGTTGTTTATAGAGAGATTTTCTCAATTTATAATACGTTTACTTGTTTATAGTTATTGTGTATACCTTTCATGTAATTAATATGAAAAAAAGGTAACCCAGTCAGCTCTTTAATTGTATGTCATGTATAGAAAATTCATCAACGTAGGTGTTTGGTCAGCATTGAGTTGTTATGGACCATTTTCCTCTTATGTTTTAGAGTACAGCTATAAAGCATGGATGTGGGCTTATTTGGCGCAAAACCTGACCACTTTTACATGAAACAAGTTTCACACATCTGCAAATTAGCATTGCTCATTGCAGAGATTAATTTTTAAGTGATAACTGCTTATTGTGTTTTTCTATGTACAAGTAAATTGCGCTAAGACGGTGCTTAATGCATTTTTTTTATTTTTGGAGAATTTTCTGTTTCCCCAGACCTAAGGTTGATTTCCCATTTTTTTCCATAATTAGGTGCACCCAACTGGGTCCAGCTAGCTGAGTGAGACCGGTGGTCTAGGGGAGGGGGTATTATGCAGTGTGCTGCAGTAAAAATATTGTATAAAAAACGCTCCATATATAATGTCATTTTCCAAGATATGTTTTGAAACCGGTCGCATATTATTCCTGGTCAGCCAGATTAGCCAGGACAGAACAGGAGCAGGTGAGGTGTTTGTTGTGCAGTAGATGAAGTATAGCTGGGGGAGCAAGATGTGGTAGTGCGAGTAGGTGAATGAGTTTTTTTTTTTGTTTTTTTAGTATATACTATAGGTGATTTTGTTTGTGTTGGGTTGTTCTCACGTTTACCTGTGTGCAGAGGCCTGTTAAAGTTTTGGGAGAGTACTCGTATGGTGTTTTTGCCTGCTGGTAGATAGATCAGTAGAAAGGGGAGGGTCATGGAGCCTCCCTGTTTATAAATGTTTATATATTTTGTTTTACTCTCTAGTAGCAGTGTGCTGGTGAACTAATGTGAGTAAGTAAAGGTGATGTAGCAGAGTAGATTGTAGGCTGCATATGTTACTTTAATATTAATATATTATATTTTTGTATAGGTGAGTTTTTGTGTCCTTCCTAATAATAATAATACTGACTAATTAACGTTCTACATTTAATGTGAAGGTACAAGCTGGCCCTAGAGTGGTTTCTTTTTCAGTTTTAAATAATATAAATGACAGGCAGGTCATTTACCCTTTAGGAGCCAGGATTTTTTATTTACATTATGCAGCCAAAAAAAAGCATAAGAAACTCCATGATAGTGTTACTTCTTTCTTATTTTTATTTTAAAAAGAAAAAGAGGAAAGCAGAGGGACAGCTACTAGAATGCATAAGAGGGCCATAAGTTCCATTCTCCATCCAAGAGGACCTAGACACCACCATCAGCACAGATAGAGCATAGAAATCGTGCCATACCCTAAACTTCACGCCAGTACACCAGAGCTCCAGAATAGCAACCTCACATCCACCAAGCCACCTCGGTGGACAAAAGAGAGGACGGTCGGATACCCTCCACGAAGCATACCTCCCTCGGCTGCCACCTTTCAGAACTGAGAGACACCCTCTGGAGATACAACCGTCATCTGCAGAACTCCCGGCCCCATCCCCCGGGAATCCGGGAAAGGAGCAAGGTGCCTCCAGGCGATCCAAATTCCAAGGCAAACTACACCACCCCCGAGGGATCTTACGGAAGTTAATTTAGTTAGTTTAATATGTTTATTATGCACCCAATACCCGTCCTGTGGGCGGTAGTCAAAAGAATACAGAGGTACATAATGGATCCAGGGACTGGGCCCCAAAGTTTCGATAGCTGAACAAGGTACAAAGGTAATGAATCATGTAAGTAAATTTACTTACTTACGTTTATACATGGCTACAATCATGAACAAATTATAGAGTAATGTGCAATTCACACATCCACACCCGGTCACAACTGTAATGAGTTATTGGTGCAAATATTAACTGTTGGGTCACACACACACACACACACACACACACACACACACACACACACACACACACACACACACACACACACACACACACACACACACACACACACACACACACACACACACACACACACACAAGAAACGATCAAGAGGTATGTGAGGAGCTCAACATGAGGTTTCAGAAAGCATCTACAGTGGAGACAGGTAGGTCTTTGGGAGAACAGAACAGAGGGGTAGAACAACAAGGAATATACCAACAAGTGTGGGATGATATAGACACAACTGAGGAGGAGGTGAAGAAGCTGCTAAGAGACCTTGAAACCTCAAAGGCAATGGGACCAGACAACATCTCCCAGTGGGTCCTTATAGAGGGAGCAGAAATGTGTGTGCCACTAACCACAATCTTCAACACATCCCTTGAAACTGGGCAACTACCTGAGGTATGGAAGACGGCAAATATAGTTCCCATTTTTAAAAAAGAGACAGAAAAGAGGCACTAAACTATAGACCAGTGTCACTGACGTGTATAGTATGCAAAGTCATGGAGAAGATTATCAGGAGGAGAGTGGTGGAGAACCTGGAAAGGAGCAAGAGTATAAACACCAACCAGCATGGATTAATGGAAGGCAAATCCTGTGTCACAAACCTTCTGGAGTTTTATGATACAGTAACAGAAGTAAGACACAAGTGAGAGGGGTAGGTTGATTGCATCTTCTTGGACTGCAAGAAGGCCGTCGACACAGTTCCTAATGAGAGATTTTGCAGAAGCTGGAGGATCAGGCACATATAACAGGAGGGACACTGCAATGGATCAGAGAATACCTGACAGGGAGGCAACAACGAGTCATGGTACGTGATGAGGTATCATAGTGGGCACCTGTGATGAGAGGGGTCCCACAGGGATCGGTCCTAGGACCAGTGCTATTTTTGGTATACGTGAATGACATGATGGAATGGTTAGACTCAGAAGTGTCCATGTTCGCAGATGATGTGAAGTTAATGAGGAGAATTAAATCAGATGAAGATCAGGCAGGACTTCAAAGAGACCTGGACAGGCTGGACACGTGGTCCAGGAACTGGCTCCTCGAATTTAACCCCGCCAAATGCAAAGTTCTGAAGATTGGGGAAGAGCAAAAAAGACAGCAGACGGAGTATAGACTAGGTGGCCAAAGACTGCAAACCTCTCTCAAGGAGAAAGATCTTGGGGTGAGTATAACACCGAGCACGTCTCCAGAAGCACACATCAACCAGATAACTGCTGCAGCATATTGGCACCTGGCAAACCTGAGAACAGCATTCCGATACCTTGGCAAGGAATCGTTCAAGACACTGTACACCGTGTACGTCAGGCCCATACTGGAGTATGCAGCACCAGTTTGGAACCCACACTTGATCAAGCACGTTAAGAAATTAGAGAAAGTGCAAAGGTTTGTGACAAGGTTAGTTCCAGAGCTAAGGGGAATTGTTAGTAACGTTAGTAAGCAACTCCTAAAGTGTAGCCCAAAGCTTATCCTTGACCCTGACCTTGAATATATGAGGCGCAGGGTGATTTTCCAAGACTCTTTTCTTATGGAGGTAGGGAGGGGGAGGGGAAGTGCGCCTTATATGCCGGAAAAATGTTGTAATTTCTTTATTTGTGCCATGGTAGCAGGCTGCCATTTAATGAATATTGATGGACCCTAGCTTTAACAGCACACTGAGGGGATGGTATAGAGCAAGTACATTATCGCATTGAAAGAGCATCACATGCTTCCATAATCCAGCAAACAGTCAATAACCAATATCAAGCACAGTAATTCGTCACCACTTTGAATAAGTGTATCATACAGTTAGAGGGTAGTTACTAGTTTAAGTTGTTGGTCTGCCAGTCAGGGTGAGGGAAAGATCCCCAGAGTTTGCTACTTTGCATATAGGGGCAGTCCTAAAGTTTCAGCTCCACACAAGCCTCAGGTTAGGTATCACCATACTGTTTGGGTGTCGCTGTAGCTCATGAGAGTTCTCATACCTATGGTCTCCCTTGGCAAACTTGTTCTTATTATGGTATTTGTTAAACCCACTGAGCAATGTGTAATTTTTTTTAAAACAGATCTTGTCGTTGGAAATATATGATTAATAAACTATTTAGCATCTGGTGAATAATTTATTCCCAATTCTCTGGACTGCTCTTCTGACCACTTTTAAGCTGCAATTTTTCACATTCAGTCCCAAAGTCACATTTAAAAGTATGTGTGTTCGTGATAACACTGAGAGAGCTATGACTAATCCCTGTTTTAAGGGTAAGAATATGGTCATTGGTGGAACATTACAAATAAAATATAGTCCGAGGATTATGTAACAACGGTAGTAATATGAAAAGGCAAAAACGCTTCCTCTCTAGATCTAAGATTGGTGATCTACAGTGGTTAGCAGGTTAAATATCTACTAAAGTCATGTACCAACACCATTATCTGCTTCCTTGCTGCAGGGAACAATGAAACTTACACGAGGCAGGAGTAGCTGTTAAGTTGTGCTCGGTTATAGGATTAACTCAAATGTATTGATCACAATCATATAAAGTATTATTAATTTGGCAGTGAATAATTATCTTAGACGATTAGTGAAAATTACTGGCTAGGAAAGTACAGTAAATAACATATAATTCCAACCACTGATAGCTAGGATAATTTCTATGGTAATTATAATATGCATTGAAGAGTGATAGATAGCATTAGCCTGCTTAGTTAAGAGGCGCCATTGATGAAATGTGTAGGGCATTAAATAAATAGGAGAGGTATGAGTCTGAGCAGGAAACAGAAGATTGCAGTACAAGGGCCAGGAGCAGGAAGTGCCAATGTGTTATAAAAAAAAATAAAGAAAACAAAAAAATTGGTCTATAAAGAAAGAGTAACATTAGAGTGTGAGGCGAGGAAACTACCTTGTTAGAAGCTACTATACATTTTTACTTCTGTATGACCCCTTTATGTTTAGTGCTTAACTTTATTATTACGATACATTTTCCAGAGTGCAAAAAAAGAAGAGCTAAGATTTATTGCATATGAAGGAGACATAGATCCAACTGAAATAACTGAGACCTGGTACGATTTCAAAACAAGGACATGCCTGCTGAATGTCACATCCAGGAGTATTAATTATTTCTCATGGATAGTGTTCAGATGGAAAGCGAGTAGAGTTGCAATACAATGGGGAATAATATATGCAACTTACATAAAGAACAAAGGGCTAAACTTTCTTGAAGAGAATGAAAAACATTTTAGTTGTGATCCCTTGACCTCGACAGTGAGCCTGGTAAAACTATATTGGACAAAACTGAAAAAGCTTTTGGATATGAAAATGTAGTTTTAATGGGAAATTTTATCTGTAAAGAAATTAAATACAATAGAATTTACGGACTTTCTAGAAGTAGTCCAGAACTAACATTTAAAAGTTTGTGAAAGAACCAGCTTGAGGAACTAAGTTGACTGAAAGCCATCCCAAATCTCATGGAAATCCTTTAACAACATTGACAAAGTTAAGGTGTCTGATTCTCGCTCTGTAAATTACACAGGGCTAAACTATTGTTTGTGTACTGCAGACAGGGCTCACCTCACTAAGAATAATCGTGAGGAGCAGGACAGTAGTGATGGTTGCGACTGTGCAAGCCGCATATATTCAAAATTAGTAGATTAGCTCGAGAAGTTGCCTTGAATGAATAAAAAATATAAAATAATATCTCTTGGAAAAAAAGCATTTACAGTGAATCTCATGAACCAATTCATTAATTTTAAAAAATTAAAAAGGAATAAGAAAAGCCAAAAGGGCTTATGAATCAAAAGAAAACCCAAAGAGTGTCCTACAAATATTTTAGTTACAAAGAAATATGTTAATGTTGATAGAATTGCCGACAATATGTTAGGTAAAACGACACAAGTGCAACTAATGTGACATTTTATTGTGGCAACATTTCGCTCTCCAGGAGCTTTATCAAGCCGTTACAAATAATATATGGACACAGAGGGTATATATAGGCCTAGAGTGAGGTGTAATACTGGTGGTAGCTGCGCTGTATGACCCTTGTAGGTTTAGTGTTTCTTTTTTTATTATAATAATAATGATAATGATAATACTAGTGGTAGTAGTAGTAGTAATACTAGAGGTAGTACAAGTAGTAATACTAGAGGTAGTAGTAGTAGTAATACATGTGGTAGAACAATCAACTTACATATGAGTAAAAGGTTATAAAAACTATTACTTGGGTAGCATAAAATAGGTTAGACAAATATTTATGTTAGTTTTTGGATTTGAGAAGATTTGTTTCAGTGTTCCTCCTCTGTTATGTTCTTGTGTAGTATTAACAGCAGCGACTGTGTGATGGAAGGATTTATTGTTTTGAGGAGGATTTTTGCCAGTACTTCAGAGATAACGATGCTGACTGTGTTAAAAACAGCGATTAATGATGATTCAAGGCATTTACGTCTGCGGAAATTAAGTTCTCTGATCACTAGTCGGGTGTCGTTGAATTTCATGAGATGACTGGTAGAATTCTGGTTTTGTATGCAAGATTTGTTCAAGTTATCGTTCCTACATGCGCTAATGTGTTCATTGAGATGTGTTTCCAGGTTCCTTGCTATTTCACCTACAAATATTCTTTTGCAGCCGCCACAAGGTACAGTGTAAACTCCTGCATTGACTGGTGAGTGGTGGTTCGATTTTATCCTGGTCAGATCCCTTATGGAAGTGTTGGATGCGATGGCGACTCTAGAGTTAGTTTGTGCGAATACCTTAGAAACGTTCAATGCAACCTGGCTGTTGGGAAGGATTATAAATTTGTTAAGAGTGGTGTTGGTGCGTGGAGAATTAATGATCTGAAGAGCACAAATTAATACTAGAGTCGCCATAGCATCCTGCACTTCTATAAGGGATCTAACCCGGAAAAATCGAACCACCACGAACCAGTCAGTGCAGGAGCATACACTATACCTTATGGAGGCTGCGACAAAATCATCATTAATCGCTGTTTGTAACGCAATCTGGCGTAACAAAGACAGCTTCACCATCTCTGAAGTATTAGCAAAAATCCACAAAACAATAAACCCTGCCATCACATAGTCGTTGCTGCTAATACTACACAGGAACATAATAGAGGAGGAACATTGAAACAGACCTTTTCAGATTCAAGCACTAACAGAAATATTTGTCTAATCTATTTTTATGCTACCCAAGTAATAGCTTTCATAGGACTCTAGAGAGTTGTATGTGATCTTAGAAGTGACACATGCAGTTTAATGCTGAAAAATATAAGATTCTAATCCTGTGACAAGAAATTAACTATGACACAAATAAAATAAATGTCTAAGAACCTTAAATCGAGAAAGAGTTCTGGTGAGCATAAATCTAAAGCGAAGGTAACAGAGCATAAGTTTTGTGTCACTGAATTTAAGAGACTTCTTGGTTTCATATCATAATATGCAAATAATAGAAATCCTCTAAGTGTATCCCAAATTTGATTATCGTTGGCAAGGCTTCTATTAGACTATTTTGTTAAATTCTTGTCTTCATATTACAAAATGCAGAAAAAAATGACGATATTAATCCTGTATCAGAAATATTATTACTTCATGTAGGGAAACAATAAGCCCGTAAGGATCATACAGCGAATGAGGAAATTAAAGACAATCAGGTTCAATTTAAGGAATTGAAGCACTTGTCCAATTCATTTAATCAGCATCGAGGCAACTTCCTTCAGGAAATATATGTAGAAGAAACTTGTCCAGCAAAGAGGGACTGATGACACCTAATTCGTACACTGGAAAGACTTGGAGTTAAGGAGAGTAGGACTGAAGTGTTAAATGTAAGTGTAAAGAAAATAAAAGACAGATATAAATAATTTATGAAATATCTTTTATTAGGTTTGCAGCAAGAATTTCAAGTTAGAGAAATTTAGAATGAGAAATAATATAGGAAAGAACTAGTTTGGAAAGTGAGTTGTGGATGAGTTAAACAAACAACTAAATAGCGTCACGGAAGTGAGCACTTTGTGTAGCTTTAAAAATAGGTTTGGCAGGGACCTGAGTGGATATGGTTAATTTTAATTTAGACCTGCCTAGCATGGGCCAGTAGGCCTAGTGAAATCCTCTTCTGTTCTTATGTTCCTTTGTTCTAGTTAAAGGTGAAACTCATAGAAAAATGTTTCAAGCAAGTATATACTTATCATTAGACTCAAGAGCTTCATTGTTTATTATTTAAAAATTTACATTAAATGCTTTATACAATTGTTATTAAGAGGAAAATGTTGGAATCAAACATTTACTGTTTCTTATGATTAAAGACATTATTTCAGTCTTTTGAAAGGTTATTTATCGACGTAATCCAGGAAGTCTTTAAATATTTTTCCTTGTATTCTATTCATAGAATTCCTCAAGATTTTCTTTATTCATGTCGCATTAACTTCCCAGTTGGAAAAGATAATTAGAATATTAATCGACATTAACGACAAAATTTTATATGATAAAACATGAGCCACAACCTTTATCCACTATGTCTTCTTTAATAATTATGAAGAATATTGCTAAGATAATGGATATTACTAGAATAACAACATTTTGTCAGATACAACGAATCTACAACGAAGCTTAAAATTATGCTATTTAAAATGTAATATTTTTTTTAAATTTTACCTTATTTGTCAAGATGGAAAGAGACACTTGTATATGCTTCTAGGTGAATATCCAGCCTCTGACAGAGACACACCAAGACTGGAAACTGATCACTGCCAGTTGAGTGAGAAGCAGCAGTATGAGTCAGCTCTGTTATTATCATTGCTTTTATAGGAGAGCTGAGCCACACCCTCTAATTTTATTGGCCTTCATGAATTTACGAAGACCCAACCGTAGGTGATTGGGTATCACTAAAAGAAGGTGTGTCCAGTGACACAAAGAAGTTAGTCACCCCTGAGCTTCCCCTTCATACACACACACACACACACACACACACACACACACACACACACACACACACACACACACACACACGCACGCACGCACGCACGCACGCATTTACAACAAGCCTAGTGTCTAATCGACATTTGCCTAGGACAAAATGATAACTAACACAGAAGCGACCACTGAAGAGGCAGGGCCAGGAGTTGTGACTCGACCCCTGCAACCACAATTAGGTGAGTATAATTATGAGAGTGCACACACATACACAGGTATATGAGCTGTGACTCGACACACACACACACACACACAAAAAAAATACAAAAACACATGAATATAAACACACACACACACAGGTGCATATATATATACACACACAGACACACACACATACTCAAAAGTTTTACAAGCTTTCACAATTCAAGGGTGGAGAAGATATCTACAGGGATCAAGAGGTGGGAGTTACAAGCTGTTGCTGCTGAGGCTAAGGTACAGAGCCTGGTGGATGAACTGGAAGTGCTGAAGTCGGATATAGAAGTGAGGACTGATACGAGTAAGGTGCTGAGTACAGGAACATCAGTGGTGAGTGAGGTGACTGGAGGTGGAATGAGTAAAGAATCCCCATTATGAAATGAAATCAGGCCACCAGCATGTTAGGGTGTGGAGAAATTTTCTCCAGGAGGGGAGTATCAGCCCCCTTCAGCCCCTTTCAGCCCCTTTTAGCCCTGAGCAGCCCAGCCCTCTCAGAAGAGGCAAGCATCTTGTTTACTGCTACAGCAAGTAACTGATACCAGATGCATTACAAGTATATGATGGGGTCAAGCGACCGACGGTCCTTGCAAGACTCCAGTGTTGCAAAGTGGAATTTAATAAAAGACAGTCCATCTCTTACCTTAGCAGGACAATTAAGGAAAATCCTGCTCCCACTTTATTACCATGGTAAAGATAGTGTACATTGTTGTCTATGCTTAAGACAGCAAGATTCAAGCATTCTGCTTTGCTTCATAGAGGAAGTGGCAAGGAAGCAAAAAGTACTAGGTCAGTTTTTCCTTTATGTGCTAGGGGTAGTGACGGTGTAGGAGGCTGTGACATCTTCAGATTACTTTTGACTCTACTGAGAGTCACATTGACGCCAGGATAACCAACAAAGAACACTGATCCATGCGTTAGTGTGAACAAAGTGTCTCATAAAACACAATAAACACTTACAGAGAAGTGTGATCAGCTTCTTCAGTGATAAGATTGTGAACAATAAAGACAAATCTTGTGGAACATAGTGTACCAGTGTGCGTATTCCTAGACTATGGAAGACGTGGACATCCAAGGACATTTCAGCTTCTATCAAGTCACCGATACCTGTCGAAGGTGTGAAGAACACCATAGCTCACACTACAAGAGCAAGGTGGGTTATAAATTTCTTGTAATATGGGAGACTGCGCAGTTCTTGAGTCGCAAGAAGTTTGTATTCAACCTATAGTTGGCAGTGAGGTTTCTCAACACAGGGAGATGTTAAGGAAAACAATTATGGGGATACTTAAATTAGACCCAAAATTATGGAGAGAAAGAAATGCAATGAGGAGAAGAGATTGCTCATTATTCATGGGCTCCAAAGAGCAGATGGGAAGACCTAATGACAAAAGAAGACAGGGGGAGGGTAAATGAGATTGAGAGCATCATTGTGGTTGTAGGAGAGGACATGAACCAACTAGCAAATTTTCAGATACCTGTGTGGTACTCAAAGGAAAATAACAGCCTAATCAAATTGACATTCAAGATAGGAATGGTTCGAAACAAGATCCTGCAGAGGAAACTGCTGTTAAAGAATTCCCCAAAATATCAACAGGTGTATCTCGACCATGACAGAACACAAAAAGAATGGAAACAACTGAGAAGGAGAGTAAGAAGGCGCCAGTAGCAGGAAGGGGAGACAGAACAGGCACCAATAGACAGGGAAGCACAACCTTGAGAGGAACAACAAATATAACCTCCCTCAGAACCACTCAGAGCATTCCCTCAACCCCTGTAAATCCACACCAAACAAACATATTATCCAGGAACAAACCACACTAAACACCCATAGTTCCCATCCCCACAGCATTAATACCACAACGCCACCAGCCCACTATAACATCCAGCCCTGTCTACCAAACCCTCAGCCTGCACCAACCTCTCCCACCCCCCTGAATATAGGTCTGGAAAGGAAGTTGAATGTATGGTATACCAACTCATATGGAATAACAAATAAGTGATGAGTGGCAGGAAAGAATCAGTGAGGCATCCCCCAGACATTATAGCAATCACAGAGACAAAACTTGGGGGGGGGTGATAACGGATGAAATTTTTCCATCTGTATATCAGATCCTGAGGAAAGACAGGGTAAACAAACATTAAAAACCAGTGGAGTTTTGATGAGATGGGAGATCCAGGCAGTGGGGAAGCAGATGACTATAAAGTAGGACCACTACTAACTGGGGGTCCAAAAGTGATGAGAGCAGTGATGTACAACCCGCCACCGAACAGCAGAAGGCTAAGACTAGAATATAGAGATGGTAACAGAACGATGGGGGGCCACACTTGTCTAGGTGGCCAGAAAGGCCCACATAATTCGAACAAAGCCACTCAACATGGGGGATTTCAACCACAAGGACATGGACCACAAGGACTGGGAAGAATCTTGAGTTATATGGGAGACCAGAGACAAAAAGAGCCAAAATGCTGGAGGTGGTGATGGAAAGCTTCACATACCAACATGCTAGAGACATTACCAGAGATAGATGAACAAGCTGGACCTTGTATTCACCTTCCACAGTTCAGACATAGGGGAAATCACACTTGAAAAGCATCTCGGCACTAGCGATCACATGGTCCTGAGTTTTGAAAACATAATTGAGTTAATAATGAGTGAGGCAGCACGAAAAGGATGGGAGAAACTAAATCTCGCAAAAGAGAACTACACATGTATGAGGCAATTTCTGCACTAGGTGTAGCCTGAACGAGAAACAGGTTGGAATAACAAAGAAATTACTGCGATGTATCAGGTAATACCTGACAGGAAGGAAACAGTGTATGCTGGTACGAGACGAGGTGTCAGAGTGGGTGCATATTTAGAAGGGTGGGGGGGGATTCCACACTAGGGCCTTACAGGTAAACATGAGAGCACTTAAACCAATAAAATAACCTATGGTATAAACATACAAAAAAAAAAAACACCCCCCAAAAAATAAATCGTGACGTCTTAGGACATCTTGCTGCAGGTGCTGCGCCCAAAAATTGCTTCACACACACCTCACTCTCTTCTCTAGGCCACTCTGGCCAGGAATAATACGCTTCCGGTTTCCGAACTAATTCCCGGAAACTGATATTATATATGGAATGTTTTTTTTATACAATATTCACCAGCACACTGCATAATATCCCCTCCCCTAGACTACCGGTCTCATTCAGCTATCTGGACCCAGTCGGGTGCAGCTAGTCAAGAAAAAAAATGGGAAATTACCCTTAGATCTGGGGAAACAAAAAATCACCAAAAAATAGAAAAATTGCATCAAGCACTGTCTTGGTGCAACTTACTTGTTCATAGGAAAACATAACAAACATTTATCACGATAAAGCTTATCTCTACAATGAGCACTGTTAATTCACAGACGTGTGAAACTCGTTTGATGTAAAAGTGATCAGATTTTATGTCAGATGAGTCCACAGTCATGCTTTATAGCTGTACTCTGAAACATAAACAGTAAAATGCACCATTACAACTCAGTGTTGGCCAAATACCTACGTTGATGTATTTTCTATGCATAACAAAATTAAAGAGCTGAGTTACCTCTGTACATATTAATTACATAAAAGGTATTCACAATAATTATATACAAGTAAGCTTATTACAAATTGAGAAAATCTCTCTTTAAACAGCATAAGTGTTCATTATTACACATCTCTGCTTGCAAATATAAAATATGCACATTATATAAACAAAGCTCCCACGTTAATGACATGATTTTTATATATTGAGAACCTCGGGAAACAACATTTGCGTCCATTATCACATATGCTTTTACATATGAAATAAGTACTTAATGAAAATATGGAAACAAAGTTTGCAGGAAGAATGCAAAAAATTAATGTTCATATTAATACATATAGAAAATTGCATTATCAACCCTGCATCTCACAGCAATATACAAAAAGCAAAACTGGCTACGCAAAACACACTTCTGGGAGAAATTGGAAAGCACAGGAGGGAAAATTACCAGACTGGGTAATTAGTCACATTAATTTTGTCAGTGGGACTGTGACCTTGAGAAACACACTGGAGTCATCACCATTGACCCCTCAAAAGGTGGGCCTCCCAGACCTTCACCTGCATTGTCAGTCCAAGGAACCCTGGAGTCGCCCCACTTGGTGTCCCCCCCCCCAAAAAAAAAAAAAAAAAAAAAAAACAGGTGGGTCCTGGAGAAACACAACATACAAAACACACAGGATTACTATTCATGACCCAGAAATGGTGAGGCTTCACCGCCAACACCGCACCTCTACCTTCGGTCCAACAGTCCATTAACGAACATCACACAGGTGAAGGCATCATCGCCCACACATAATGTCAGCATACCTTACCTACGCATGTACTGACGTGATTACCGCCAAAAACACACACACACTCTTGGGAAATCTGATAACCCTCTCCACCAGCTCACCTAGCTTCAGTCAACTAGGTGGTTAGAAAGCCATCTACTCACTTAAAGCAACCACTGCAAAACGAGAGCAGATAAATGTCTCCACTATATTATGTACAGTATACACAAGACAATGCATGAGCAGCAACCACATTCTCTGTTCCCATCACATAAGGAATTAACAGTTTCGGAGGTTGCAGGAAAAAGCCATCTAATAAGTCTCTGATTGTGGTTCCTTCTTAGGTGAAGGAAATGTAAAGGATTGTGGTCACTATACTCAGTTATAGGATGAATTGATCCGAATACACAAACTGAAAGTGTTGCACAGCCAACACTAAAGCAAGAGTCTCCTATTCTATGGTGGCATAGTTTCTCTGGTGTTTTTTTTAAGTTTTACAAAGAAGGAGCTGACTGGCAATAATTGTCCTGCTATTTCTTGCAGTAATACAGCACGAACATCAGTATCACTGGCGTCTACTTGTAGAGAAAAATGGCACTGCAAAATTGGAACTAGTCATCACAGGAGCACTAGTAAGCAGAGCTTCTACATGGTCAAATGTCCTCTGAGACTTCATGTCCCACACAAATTTTCGCTTGGGACTAATTAAGTCTGTGAGCGGAGATATTACCTTTGACAAATTTGGACAGAACTTTCTTTAAAATGTTATCATGCCCACGGAACGCATAACCTCCTTCCGATTCTCTGGTACAAGGAAATTATCTATAGCCTCCAACTTGGCAATCACTGGGGCCACTTTTTCTTGGCAAATTACATGTCGTAGAAGTTACCTGGGCTTTTCCAAAAACACTTTTCGCCAAAGTAACTGTGAGCTGAGCATCAGTGAGCCTAGAAAAAAGTTCTCTCAGCTCTTTCACATGTTCTGTCCAACAATTGCTAAAAACAATAAGGTCATCAATGTAACACCTCACTCCAGCTAGGCCACATATAACTTCTTGCATCCTGCATTAACAACACGATTGAGTGTTACGCAACCCGAAAGGAAGAACCCTGTACTGAAAAAGCCCATCTGGTGTTTCAAAAGCAGATATGTCACTGGCACGTGGGGTTCATGGAATCTGATAATAACCCTTCAACAGGTCTAACTTCCATATTTAGCTCCCCCCATTGCATCACTGACATCATCCATTCGAAGAAGAGGAAAACAGTCAGCCTTAGTTATTAAATTAACCTTGTGGTAATCAGTGCACATACTTATGGTGACATCTGGTTCAGGAACTATTAAGCAGGGTGATGCCTACTCACTCTCGCTCGGTATTATTAAATTATTGTCAAGTTGGAATTTCACCTCTTCCTCCATACTTGCTTTCTTTCGTGGGTTCAACTTCTTCTACATCTACATAATGTGGCTTTAAATTGCTTACCTTAGGGGTATCTCCAAACAAATCCTCAAAATTCAAGAGAAACTGAACTATCTCTGCAACCCTTTCCTTACTAATGCCTAACATACAATGTGTAGGGTCCTTTAACAATGCCCTGTTACTAAGATGTACATCTGTGGTTTCCTGCAAGTCAGTGTCCATCCCTGGATCACCTACTATATTAACACTCGCCACAACAAATCTTTGATGGTACCTTTTTAGTCTGTTTATATGCACATCACTTTCAGACTTCAGCCGTCCAGCGGGGTAAATTCTGTAATTTTGATCGGTGACATTTTTTTCACTACTTTGTATGGCCCACTGTACCTTGCTTTAAGGCATTACCAGGCACCGGCTCCAATGCTAGCGCTTCCTCTCCGACTTCAAAAGTACGGGACTCTGCCTTCGGTCAAATTGTCTCTTCATCTTGATCAGGCTGTAGTGCAGGTTCTCAGTTGCCAAGCACTTCATATGAGCCAAACGGTCTCTGAAAGTGAGAAAAGACTCCGAAGAAACATCACAATCACAACCTAGCCAGTGGTCCTTCAAAACAATCAATGGCCCCTTTTCTTGGTTCAAAAGGACTATAGACTAATGATTCCTGAGTGCTGTCCCTCACGGCACTCAGGAATCATACTCTCGTCCCCGTCCTTCTGGTACTGAGTACAATAAGCACGTATCATGGTCTTGAGAGACCTGTGAAACTGCTCTATCACCCCTTTACTTTCTGGGTAATAGGCTGTGGAGGTTGTCATTTTAATGTTAAATTAACCCAGCATTGTGCGAAAATGTTAAATGTAAAATTTGACCCCTGATCTGTCTGAATTTCCTTAGAGATCCCAACTTGTGCAAAAAATTTCTCCAATGCTCTCAAAACCACACGTGTAGTAATTTTAAGTAGCGGGATGGCCTCGGGGAACCTGGTAGTAGAACAAATAACAGTAAGTAAGTACTGGTTACCCATCTTAGTTTTGGGTAGTGGCCCCAAGCAGTCCACAACTAGCCTGCTAAAAGGTTCTCCATCTGCCGCTATTGGTTAAAGTGGGGCAGGCTTAATTCCCTGATTAGATTTTCCTACCCTTTGGCAAATAGAACATGATTCAATATACTTACTCACCTACTCCCATATTTGAGGCCAGTAAAATTGTTTTTAGGCCTTGCCCATTTTTTTTTATACCTAAATGTCCTCCCATGGGAACATCATGGGCCAAACTTAAAACTTGACACCTAAATGACTCTGGCACAACCACTTGGTAAACTGCCTCTCTTGTTCCATCAAAAAATACTTCATCAGATAGTCTTTCTCATTAAAACACCTGTGTAAAAAAAAAGTTTAATTAGTTGGGAAGGCTTCATCCTCGCTAACTGCCGATGATCGAATAACCTTCACGGTGTCGTCACACCCCTGGGCCCTGATCAGCTGTTGTCGAGTAGGAGTCACCACTCCAATTCCGTAGGCTAGACTCCAGGAATAAGTTTCCTAAACTCAAATCATCTCCAGCATCAGAAGAATCAATGAGAGGCACAAAAGAATTTCCTTTTGGCATTTGCCTATTTAGAGCACACAATGGAAATAGCTCAGGCAGAGTAGCCCTTGCTTTTTCCTCTCAAACTGGTGATTCTGGGTCCCTCCATACCAAAGGTTCCTCACTTTCGAGAAGGTTCATCACATTATTACTTAACAGAAAGTCAACACCTTGAAAAGGTATATCATCTCTAATACCTACAGGCAGGTAACCAGACTGGTAAGCAGACTCCACCCACAACTTGTGCACTGGAGTCCTAATACCAGATCCGGTTATTCCTTTCAATACAGTATCTAATCCAGTGTAAGTTTCTTCTGACATTGGTAATACATCCTAGCGCATGAGAGAGAATGTGCTACATCCGTCCCTTAAAGACATAATACCTTTTACTCTACCTTAATTTTGATGTAAAGTCACTGTGGACTTACTTGAAAAGACCTTCATCCGAGGGCCTAAAACAGCTGGCTTCCTGGTCTATTCTGAGGGAAAACTTCAACTGGCTACCGCGTGTTTAACTGGTGTACTTACTTGAGAAGTCTGTGCAGCATCCTGTTCACTAAGCATCTTTCTACAAATCTGCTGCCTGTGGCCTTTTTTTTTTACAGTACAAAAATTAGATTTAAAAGTCCCATGCCCATATGGAGTAGGCTGGGTCACCTGTCATTGGGGAACTGGGTTTTTTCCTACCTGTTCCTTGTTTTCTTTAACCTAAACCTGACTTATCACTTTTTTGAGCAGGTAACTGAGAAGTTGACTTAAATCCCTGAGAACTAGAATTCTGGTGGTTAATAGGCTGACTCTTTGGATTATAAGAATGGAAAAAAATTGGCTTAAACCTATGAAATTTCTTACCTCTTGTTGGAGGAGAGAAATTAGCATGGCCTAGGTGATAAATACTTCCACCTTTTGGGTTGGCTAAAAATTTTTCACTCAACTCTAAAACATGGTTAAAATCAGTGGCGGCTGGTACCTGAAATTAGATATGCTGCTTCAGAAAATTTTAAGCCATTGTTTTAATATTGTGTAAAACGAAACAAGCATATAAAAAGAAAATTTATACATAAGCTTGACAAAATCATGAGCAAAATATTTTTTAATTACCTAAATTGTTACAGTTTAAGCTTGATCCATTCATTTAAAAACTAAATCCATTTTTCTTGTTCTACTTGGAGCGAAAATATTAATAATTAAATAAAATAGCTGGAAGCATGATAATCATCTAATTCTACACTTTATCACATTCAAGAATATGGTAAATGCTTTTTAAGCATAGCACACGTCACTGGGTGATAAAGAAACACTACCTTACACTTGCACAACAGGGTCGGCACTACGTCAGCGAAAATATAAACACAAATGCAGTATAATGTGATCCTTTATTGACTACGTTTCGCCCACACAGTGGGCGTTTGTGACTTGAAAAAGCCCACTGTGTGGGCGAAACGTAGTCAATAAAGGATCACATTATACTGCATTTGTGTTTATATTTTCATTGTGTCGGTATTTTATACCATTTATTTCCACTACGTCAGCGACAGTGCTCTCTCTACCTAGCATGCAGCGTCTTATCTCGGACATGTGCACATGAGCACAACAGCCAAACACTGAGTCGCTGGAACTGCGAAGCGCACAGTTCCATACAACGATTTTTTTTTAATTTTTCATGTACTAGGGGAAGTATAAAAAAAGACTTAAAAAAAAAAAGACTCATTATATTGAATGTTATCGATATTATCGAGTGAAAATAGGGGGTGCAGCAATTCCACAGTGCTTATACACGAGCAAAAGTTCCTCTAGCAAAATTAAAGTCAATATACCTTCATAATCACCTTCAACACCCTTGGACCGACACCAGTTAGTCAGCAGCAACATCTCCTTTCCATACTTCACCAAGGATTGACTTTTCTGAAACTTTAAACATCTAAACTTCTGCCTATACCTCTCTGGAAATATCTGATAAGCCAATAACACAACATCCTTCATCTTCTCATTATCTGAAAATTCATGTTTATTTAGAGAACTAACAGCTTGTTACCTTTTACTAATTAACTGGGTTTTTGCTAATGTGGTCCAGTTACTGTCTGGCCACTTCTGGGGTTTTGCTGTTTTTTTCAAACAGGGTGAAGATGTTATCCTTTTCCAAAAAATTTGGGACAAACTTTATAGCTTGTTCCAAATTAAATGTTTACCGTGTTACCTGTTCCAGTTTGTAAAGCAGCAAACTATCTTTCTCTCTTTCTCTCTCTTTAGTCCTTAATTAAGATTTCTAACTCTTTCTTTTCTTGGATTTTAGAACGTTCAATCCTTCTCAGATCTTTCTCTTCCATAATTAGAGCTAGTTTTAGCCTTAATATCTGTGCTTCATTACTCTCGTTATTAGCAGTGGGGTTAGATCCAGGATCTCCTCCCAGAAACCTGTCACCACTAGCACTGTTTACAGACATCTTAGAAATTAATAGCACAAAACACTTATTACTGTAGAAATTATTTTTATAAAATATGCACTTTGGTATACTAAATTATTATTATATTCACAGAGACTTATTATTCTTATTCTTAAATAACTCACTAAATCACTAAATGTGCACACACACAAATACCAGACTGAAAAATAATTGTATTAATTACACCTGAAAAAAAGTTATTACTCTTAATATTTTAATCCTCCCTTTAAATATTGACACACCAGGTGTGAGACGTGAATTATTATTTTAAATTTGATAATTCTTCCTTCCATTTGTTACGCTTTTTAGTGCGTAGTCTAGGGGCATTTAAATTATTTAATATAGAAAAAGAAAGCACTTTAGGGCCAGCTTGTACCTTCACATTAAATGTGCAACGTTAATTAGTCAATATTAAATTTATTATAAGGAAGGGCACAAAAACTCACCAAGTGAGTGCTATAACAGAGACCTGGCTCAATCTGAAAGGTAGAGAGATGCCCTCTGAATGTCACATACAAGGCTATAAATTATTCCACACTGACAGGGTCAACAGGAAAGGTGGTGGAGTAGCGATGTATGTCAGAGACAATTTAAATTGTTGTGTTAGACAAGATATTAAATTAGAAGCGTCAGCCACTGAATCTGTTTGGTTACAGCTTCTCGAGGGCCGAGAAAAACTAATTTTGGGTGTGATTTACAGGCCCCAAAATCTTGATAGGGAGTGCAGTAAACTTCTATGGGCGAATTCGAAAGGGCATCTACATACGAAAATGTTGTGCTAATGGGAGATTTCAACTATAGACAGATTGACGGAGCAATTTGACGGGAAATTTAGAGTCGGGTGACTTTCTTGATACGATCCAGATTGTTTTTTAAAACAGTTTGTGACAGAGCCAACTAGGGGAAATAACCTCCTTGACTTGGTTCTTTGCCAGTAGGGAAAACACTAATTAATAATCTTGAGGTTATTGATGAGCTTGGGGAGAGTGATCACAAATCACTAAAGTTTTAATATATCATGGAATTCCCCTAATAATGGCAATCAAGTCTCCGTCCCTGACTTTCGCTGGCTGATTTCATAGGACTAAAAAAATTACTTAGGTGGCTGAACTGGAATGACCTGACTAAGGGTCAGGTAGGTGGGATGGTTGCCGATATGATGCTTTCCAGGGCATAGTTCTAGCTGCTCAGTCAAATTATGTTCCAAATAGGAAATCAAAATCAAACAAAATGATCCAAATGGATAAACCCAATAGTTTAAAAAATATCTGTTTGGTCAAAAGAGAGGCATATATAGGCAAATCAAAAGAGGAAGGGCAATTAAGAAATCGATATATTCAGTTAAAGAGAGAAATAAAAAAGGGAATTAGAAAAGAAAAAAGAGATTATGAGGTTAAAGTTGCAAGAGAATCGAAGACTAACCCAAAAGGATTCTTTCAGGTATACAGAAGTAAGATCAGGGAAAAGATGGGCCCCACTCAAAAGTTCCTCGGGTCAGCTCACTGACAGTGAAAGAAATGTGTAGAATTTTTAACACATACTTCCTCTCATTTTTACACAGGAGGATACCAGCGATATTCCAGTAAACGATAAATTATGAGAACAGGACGATAATAAACTGTGCACTATTAGGGTCACAAGTGACATGGTCCTTAGGCAAATAGATAAAATTAAAAACCTAACAAATCCCCAGGCCCTGATGAACTGTATGCAAGGGTTCTAAAGGAATGTAAAGAGGAGCTTAGCACACCTTTGGCTAATCTTTTCAACAAATCACTACAAACTGGCATGGTGCCAGAAAGTGGAAAATGGCAAATGTATACCTATTTTCAAACAGGTGACAGGTCCTTAGCTTCGAACTATAGACCAATAAGCCTAACCTCCATAGGGGAAAATTTATGGAATCAATAATTGCCGAGGCATTCGTCCACCTTTGAAAAAGCATAATTAATCAAACGAATCTCAGCATGGTTTTACAAAGGCGATTCTGCTTAGAAAATTTATTAACTTTTTTAAATAAGGTTTAGAGGGAAACATGCTAATAAATATGAAAATTTATAATGGAGCTTGCAAAAGGCAAATTTTTTGAAGTCCCTAAATCAGAGGACCATTATTGAAAAATTAAATCACAGGGTAATAGGAGCGAAAATTTATTTAAATGGAATAGCTGGGCATGGTTCACAATACATTTATCCCCAAAAGAAGAGTTTGCATAAAATGGGTGAAGAAATCAAGATTACTGCACAACGGTGTCCACAGGGGTCGGGGTGTTGCCCCCTGCATGCACGAATCTACATAAACGACATGTGAGGGCCAAACAGAGTCGCGAACCAATCGCAAGTTTGCCATACAACCAATTATTTTTTTGAATTTTCATGACTAGGAATTAAAAGACTCCAAGAAAAAGATTTAATAGTACTGATATTATCGGTGGAAGAAAGTGGCAGGCATTTCAAGTGCTTAGACAAAGCAAAAGTTCTAAATTAAAGTCAAATAACCTTTCCACATATAAACATCTAAAATCGTATATCTTAATATCTGATTACCCAAAAAGATTTAGAGTTCTCTTACATTATCTGAAACAAAAAACAACAGCTTGTTGCTTAAACTAATAGAACCTTGGCTTATATCAAGAAGCCAGTTAACTGGGCCTCGGGGGTTGTTTCTTCAAACTTTATATAATCCTTTTACCTAAAATTTTGGACAATTTATGCTGTTCAAAAAAGTTTTGGTTCACCTGTTCCATTGAAAGAGCTAAATTCTCTTGGCTAATGTCATGTAGTGCCAAAAGATTTTCTAAACCTTCCCTTGGGTTTTAGTACGTCGTCCCTCAGACTCTTTTAGAAAGACGTAGTAAATATGGGGGTCATGATTCGGTTATTACAGTGGGAGACCAGGATCATAAAATGTAATAGACTGTTGTTTTGGAAAATATTAGCCTAAACACGATTCGCAGCAAATGTTTTAAATTGAAACAATAGATTCAGAAGATATATTAGGAAAGATTACTGATTTGGTAATAAGTATTGGATGAGTGGAACAAACTCCCAATAACGTTTAAATAGAGGCCAAAACAGTTTGTACTTTAAATTTAATAGTTTATAAATACAAGTGATGTGAGACGGTGTGATTATTTAGACCTGATAGCTTTTCAGGTCGGTTCCGTTTTCCCTTAAGTCAATGTGACCTGTGCTAGTTGGGTGCATTGGCTTAAGTCATAGGAGACTTGGACCTTGCCTTCGCATTAATGGCAACGTAGGCCTTGTCAATTTTAAATTTATTATAGGAGGCTACTTACAGTGTTCCCTTAAATGTTTTACATTATGATAGGATTGCTGGTGTCTTCTGTCTGTCTCATAAATATGCAAGATTACAGGTATGTCTTTCTACTTCTACTTACACTTAGGTCATACTACACATACATGTACACGTTTATTCTATACACACTCATCTGAGTTTTCCTTGATTTTATCTTAATAGTTCTTGTTTCTTATTACTTTTCCTTTTATATCCATGGGGAAGTGGAATAAGAATCTTTCCTCCGTAAGCCATGCGTGTTGTAAAAGTCAACTAAAATGCCGGGAACAATGGGCTAGTAACCCCTTTTCCTGTAATAATTACTAAAAAGAATAAGACGAAAATTGTCAAATGGGAAGTCTGAAAGTGCGTGGATGTTGTGCAAATGATAAGAAAGAGATGATTGTGGATGTTATGAATAAGAAGCTGGATGTCCTGGCTTTAAGTGAAACAAAGCTGAAGGGGGTGGGAGAGTTTCAGTGGAGAGGAATAAATGGGATTAGGTCAGGGGTTTCAAATAGAGTTAGAGCTAAAGAAGGAGTAGCAATAATGTTGAAGGATAAGGTATGGCAGGAAAAGAGGGACTATAAATGTATTAATTCAAGGATTATGTGGAGTAAAATAAAGGATGGATGTGAAAAGTGGGTTATAGTAAGCATATATGCACCTGGAGAAGAGAGAAATATAGAGGAGAGATTTTGGGAATTGTTGAGTGAATGCGTGGGGAGTTTTGAACCAAGTGTGAGAGTACTTATGGGTGGGGATTTCAATATTAAAATGGGTAAAAATGTTGTGGAGTTGGTAGTAGATAAATTTGGAGTGCCAGGGGTAAATGAAAATGGGGAACCTTTAATTGAGCTATGTGTAGAAAGAGGTTTGGTAAAAAGTAATACATACTTTATGAAAAAGAAAATAAATAAATATACAAGGTATGATATAGCACGTAATGAAAGTAGTTTGTTAGATCATGTATTGCTGGATAAAATGTTGATTGGTAGGCTTCAGGATGTATACGTTTATAGAGGGGCAACTGATATATCGGATCATCACCTAGTTGTAGCTACAATTAGAGTGAGAGGTAGATGGCCCAAGAGGAAAATTGCAACAACAAGCAAGAGGGAGGTGAAAGTGTATAAACTAAGGGAGGAGGAAGTTCGGGTGAGATATAAGCAACTATTGGCAGAAAGGTGGGCTGGTGCAAGTATGAGTAAGGGGGGTGGGGTTTGAAGAGGGTTGGAATAGTTTTAAAAATGCAGTATTAGAATGTGTGGCAGAAGTTTGTGGTTATATGAGGGTGGATGCAGGAGGAAAGAGGAGTGATTGGTGGAATGATGAAGTATACGGTGTGATAAAAGAGAAAAAGGTAGCTTATGAAAGGTTTTTAGAAAGCAGAAGTGTTATAAGAAGAGTAGAGTACATGGAGAGCAAAAAAGGGTGAAGAGAGTGGTGAGAGAGTTAAAACAGATTATAGAGAAAAGCCTGAAGAAAAATGAAAATTTTGATAGTTAAAAAGTTAAGAAAGGGAAAAGGATTGTTAGTAAAGGAGTGGGGGGGGAGACAGAGGTATTGGGTAGATGGCGAGAATACTTTGGGGAACTTTTAAATGTCGACAAAGAAAGGGAGGCGGTAATTTCATGCACTGGCCAGGGAGGTATACCATCTTTAGGAGTGAAGAAGAGCCGGATGTAAGTGTGGGGAAGGGGTGTGGGGCATTACGTAGAATGAAAGGGGGTAAAGCAGCTGGAACTGACGGGATCTTGACAGAAATGTTAAAAGTAAGGGAGATATAGTGTTGGAATGGTTGGTATTTTTTTTTTAATAAATGTATGAAAGAGGGGAAGGTACCTAGGGATTGGCAGAGAGCATGTATAGTCCCTTTATATAAAGGGAAGGGGGACAAAAGAGATTGTAAAAATTATAGAGGAATCAGTTTACTGAGTATACCAGGAAGAATGAACGGCAGGGTTATTATTGAAAGAATTAGAGGTAAGACAGAATGTCTTACCTCTAGGGGATGTGTTGATCAGGTGTTTACATTGATGCATATTTGTGAACAGTATCTAGATAAAGGTAGGGAAGTTTTTATTGCATTTATGGATTTAGAAAAGGCATATAATAGAGTGGATAGGGAAGCAATGTGGCAGATGTTGCAAGTATATGGAATAGGTTGTAAGTTACTAAATGCTGTATGGGGACAGTGAGGCTCAGGTTAGGGTGTGTAGGGGAGAGGGAGACTACTTCCCTGTAAAAGTAGGTCTTCGACAGGGATGTGTAATGTCACCATGGTTGTTTAATATATTTATAGATGTGGTTGTAAAAGAAGTAAATTCTAGGGTGTTCGGGACAGGGGTGGGATTAAATTATGGGGAATCAAATACAAAATGAGAAGTGACGCAGTTACATTTTGCTGATGATACTGTGCCAGGCAACTATAGTGATAATATAGCATTTATTGTGGTGGAGACGAAAAAAAACTAGAAAAGCTAGATACAGCGATTGATAAACAAGGGTTGAGGCTCGACCGTTCGTCATTGTAGGAGCTGCCAGAAATCACCGGTTCTTCAACACGCAAGTTATACTTTTGTATCAATCAAATCACATATTACTCGGGTAGATAATTTCAAGTAGATCCTTCATATTATATATATATATATATATATATATAATATATATATATATATATATATATATATATATATATATATATATATAATATATATATATATATATATATATATATATATAAGGAATTCGCAAGAGCAGGCGAAATATACACAAACACTCTTCTCTTGCCGAAGGAGACTCGAACCTATGAACCTTGGAACAAGGTATGCAATGCCTTACCATTCTCACCACACTGGACCAATACCTTGGCGTCCAGCTTGCGCTAGACATTTGATCCAAGGCAGCCAGCTTTCAGGGAGAAGGCTTACAGCTTTTCATCTCATCCCCTGCATGCATCAGCCTTACTAGAGATTTTAACAATGCAAGGAATTCGCAAGAGCAGGCGAAATATACACAAACACTGAACTCTGGCCGAATGAGACTCGAACCTACGAACCTTGGAACAAGGTACGCAGTGCCTTACCATTCTCACCACACTGGACCAATACCTTGGAGTCCAGCTTGCACTAGACATTTGATCCAAGGCAGCAAGCTTTCAGGGGTAAGGCTTACAGCTTTTCATCTCATCCCCTGCATGCATCAGCCTTTCTAGAGATTTTAACAATGCAAGGAATTCGCAAGAGCAGGCGAAATAGTGTTTGTGTATATTTCGCCTGCTCTTGCGAATTCCTTGCATTGTTAAAATCTCTAGTAAGGCTGATGCATGCAGGGGATGAGGTGAAAAGCTGTAAGCCTTCTCCCTGAAAGCTGGCTGCCTTGGATCAAACGTCTAGTGCAAGCTGGACGCCAGTGTATTGGTCCAGTGTGGGTAGATTGGTATAGCACTGCGTACCTTGTTCCAAGGTTCGTAGGTTCGAGTCTCCTTCGGCCAGAGATCAGTGTTTATATATATATATATATATATATATATATATATATATATATATATATATAATATATATATATATATATATAAACGTGCGTGAGCGTGTTTGATAGGAGTGAATGGAGACAAATGGTTTTTAATACTTGACGTGCTGTTGGAGTGTGAGCAAAGTAACATTTATGAAGGGATTCAGGGAAACCGGCAGGCCGGACTTGAGTCCTGGAGATGGGAAGTACAGTGCCTGCACTCTGAAGGAGGGGTGTTAATGTTGCAGTTTAAAAACTGTAGTGTAAAGCACCCTTCTGGCAAGACAGTGATGGAGTGAATGATGGTGAAAGTTTTTCTTTTCGGGCCACCCTGCCGTGGTGGGAATCGGCCAGTGTGATAATAATAATAAAAATAATAATAATATATATATATATATATATATATATATATATATATATTATATAATATAATATATATATATATATATATATATATATATATATAATATATATATATATTGTACCCACGAAAAGTGTTATTGATCAATAACAACACTGTGACTAGTCAAAGAGTCGAACTCATGCTGCTTTGGCCTGCCTCATGGTGGGCGAAAACTCATGACACTTAATCCACAAAACCAGACAATCCTTAAAAGTAGCGCATCCAGCAGAACTGGATGTTGTACTCGCTACTCAAGTACATACGGTGGTGTGGATGACTCTTGGCTAATTTCATTCTACTCTCTGTTTTGTGTACTAGTACAAGAGCAGTATTTTATATTATTGTACCCAGGAACAAGTGATATTGATTAATAACAACACTGCGACTAGTCAAGGAGTCGAACCTACGCTGCTTTGGCCGGCCTCATGGTGTGCGACAACTCATGACGCCTTAATCCACAGGACCACACAATCCTTAAAAGTAGTGCATCCAGCAGAACTGGATGTTATACTCGCTATTCAAAGACATAAGGTGGTGTGGATGACGTTAGGCTAATTACATTCTACTCGTTCGTGGGTACAATAATATAAAATACTGCTCGTTGTACTAGTACACCAAACACCAACTCCAATGCTGAGGGACTGATTACCTCATCTTTTGTATATAGTTCTACTGTCTTCTAATTATGTCCTAGAATCTGTAATGATAAAGCCACTGGATGGCAAAACGTCTACAATAAAGATAACCAGAAGTTGCACGTGTGTTTTAACTTTCATCTTGTCGGTATTGTATATCTCTCTTGCACAACAAGGAGATTGTCTGGGATAGCCTGGAGCCACATGGGGGCCCAGAAACGTGGAGTGCTAAAATGATGGAGGTGGTACTGGAAAACCTTGTGTACAGACTTGTAAAGGAAACTACCAGGGAGAGAGAGAGAGAGAGAGAGAGAGGAGAGACTGGACCTAGTATTCACCTTGAGTAGAGCAGATATTGAGGACATCACACATAAAAGACCCCTCGGGGCCAGTGACCACGTGGTTCTGGGCTTCGAATACATAGTAGAGTTACAAGTGGAGAGGTAAGCAGGAAAGGCAGGACGAATGAAGCCAAACTACAAGAGAAGGGACCACACAGGCATGAAGAATTTCTTGCACGGAGTTCAGTGGGACAGAGAACTGGCAGAGAAGTCAGTAAATGAGATGATGGAATATGTGACAACAATATGCAAGGAAGCTGAGAAGAGGTTTGTACACAAGGATAACAGAAATAATGAAAATGCCAGAATGAGCCCTTGGTTCATCCAAATGTGTATAGGGGCCAAAATCAAGTGTGCTAGAGAAAGGAAGAAGTATAGAAGGCAAAGGACCCAGGAAATAAGGAAAGCAGTCATAGAGCCAGAAATGAATATGCACAGGTAATAAGGGAAGCCCAACGACAATACAAAAATGACAGCAGCGATAGCCAAATCTGACCCAAATCTGTTGTACAGCCACATCAGAAGGAAAACAACAGTTAAGGACCAGGTAATCATGCTGAGGAAGGAGGTGAGATCATAAGAAATGACGGCAAAATATGTGAGGTGTTCAACATGAGATCCAAAGAAGTATTCACAGAGAAGACAGAAGGGACTCCAGATAGGAGAGGTGGGGTACACCATCAGGTGTTTGGACACAACACATACAACCGAGGAAGAAGTGAAGAGGCTACTAAGCGAGCTAGATACCTCAAAGGCGATTGGGCCGGATAACACATCAACACATCGAAACAGGGGGCTACTACATGAGGTATGGAAGACAGCAAATGTAGTCTCAGTTTTCTAAAAGGAGACAGACACGAAGCATTAAACTACAGAGCAGTGTCACTGACATGTATAATATGCAAAGTCTTGGAGAAGATTATCAGGAGTAGAGTGGTGGAGAACCTAGAAAGGAATGAGCTTATGAACGACAACTTGCACGGTTTCAAGGAAGGGAAATCCTGTGTCACAAACCTACTGGACTTCTATGACATGGTGACAGCAGTAAAGCAAGAAAGAGAAGGATGGGTAGATTGGGTTTTCTTGGACAGTAAGAAGGCTTTTGACACAGTTCCATGTAAGAGATTAGTGCAAAAGCTGAGGACCAGGGAGGGGGTAACAGGGAAGGCACTGCAGTGGATCAAAGGATTGTACTGACAGTGTCGGTGGCACCGGAAAGGGGGAAGGGGCCCAGACTGGCCTTTTCTGGTAATATAAAGACCAACAAAAAAGATTCGAAGTGCCCTGTTTGCAGATAATGAAGTTAAATGAAATAACAAACGGACGAGACCAACAGAACACAAGGGATTGGATGGGCGAGCTGGCAGAAATGGCCCCTGGAGTTAGCCCCAAAAATTGCAAAAAGCTTGAAGATTTGGGATAAAAGAAGAGCAAAAGGAGTACAGTTAGGGGGCCAAAACACAAAAAAAGGAAAAGTATAGTAAAAACCCCCAAACATCTGAGCCAAAATAAATAATGTTAAAAAGGGGCCCCAAACCTAAAAGCACCGATCCCAAAATTGGGAAACCCAAATCTTTGTACACCCTGAAAAAAAAAACTTTTGGACCTTTTCATTTTTTTTGAAAAAAACAAAAAAATTTTCTAAAAATGACAAACTTTTTTTTAGTTTTTTTTCCTGGATCCAAAGTATTTCAAGAAAGGAAAATCAATAGTTTTTAAATGGGTGGGGGGAAAACTTTCCCAGGATTAAAGATTTAACACATCCAAAGGGGTTTACACATGCAGTTCATAAAATTTTAGCAGCTGTGTTTGTTTTTTGGGGCGCACAAATTTTTATCATGTCCTTTTATTATTCTTAAGGCATTAGTGAAATTAGAAAATTGGGTTAAAACTATCTTTTGGAAGGGGAACTGGTCCCAAATCTGATTCCTCCCATTTTAGCAGATTTAATTTTATTGGCGAGATTTTGAACCCATGTAAAATTTCCTCCATACCTAAACTACTGAAAATTTTTTTAAAAAACTTTTCTGTGGCGTCAATCGAAAAGTCTTGAAAACCTAAACTTTACAGTTCACTACCTTTCTTTTTATAAGCAAAAAAAATTTGAGGCGGAAGTTTGTGAGTTTTTTTTGGAAATAAAGAACAAAGAACTAAAAGGGACATGCGAGGCCTGGCCCAAATAGGACCCTTTAAGTTCACCCACAACAAAACTTGAAAATTTCAAGCCCCCCAAAAATAAGCCTTGAGGAAAGTCCCACCAAAAAAATCCCCCCCTTTTGACACCCAACCCAAAATTGCTCCCAAGCCCACCTAATAACCCAATAGGAACTTTTCCACCTAACCCCCAAATTTAAAAATACTTTTCCTTTCCTTCTAAAAAAATTTAAAAAATTTTAAAATCCATTATGCGGGTTCCTTTTTGGAGGGAACCCCCAAGACCTTATAATATCCCCTTTGTTAAAATATCTTCCATTATAAAATCATTCCCCCCATTTTCTTTCTAAAAAGTAAAATAAATTTAAGAGTTTTTTAAATTTTTTTCCCTAAGAAATTTTTAAAATTTTATTTTTTAATTTAGATTAAACCTGAATGTTTTTAAGTTTTTTCTGTCTTTTAATGAATTTTTCCCAGTTTTGTTTTCGGGGCTCATAACACCATCAAACTCTAACCTCTTTTTAAATTTCCTGGGAGAAAGGCAACCAATTACCTTTTTGCTTTCCTTTACCAAGGGGTTTTTTTTTAAAAAGTCAAAGCCACCTGAACGTTTTTTTTTTTCTTTTACCATGACAAAGAACTAAAAGAGGGGTAGTTTTTGGCTTCTTTTCTAACCTACAAATTTCCCCCACCAACTTTTCCCCCGAAAAGAATGTAATACATCACCAATCTTTTTTCATGACTTTCCCCTAATTAACTACCAAAACGTCGACAACAACCCCAGGAAGCCCCCCTATCAAAATTAAAAAACCCCCTTTCCTCTTTAAAAACCCTACAATTTTCCATATTTTTCTTTTGAAAAAAATTTTGCTAAAAATATCCCCCCTTTTAACTACTTTAAACCTGATAAAAAACCCAACTGATTTACAAGTGAGGAAAATCTCACTCCATGGGTTTTGGTGAAAAAGTATATTTGGGGCACCAAACCGGGAATTAAATGCAAAAAAAAAGGTTCAAAAATGTGCCCAAAAAACCGGGTTCAACAAAAACATTTGGGAAACCCCTCATAAATTTCCAAGAAGAAAAAAATTTTTTGGACGCTTAAGGGGGAAAAAATAAATTTCCCCAAAAAATTTTTCGAACATAAAAGAAAAATTTTCATTCTTTTCAAAATACAAAGAAAAGGAATTACCCACCTGGGAACGGGTGTTTTTAAAAAATGCCACACCCCCTTTTTTGCCTCATTTTCCTATTCCATTACACTCAAACTCACTACCACCACACCCACGGGCTCATACTGTCCGCCAAACTTTGCACAAAATGTTAAAAATAGACAGGTTTTGGTAAAAACACATAACAACATTGGGAAAACTTTTTTTCAAACGTTTCGCCACAAGTGGGTTCTTCAGTGAGTGAAAAGTTATAAACAGAAGAACTTAAAAAATACAGCCAAAAACCCCTTAAATTTTTGATGGTAAAACCCTGTCAAAGACTTGTTCCATATAATAAACAATAGGAAGAAGTGACAGGATGGAGAAAATGCCCAGGAAAAACGTAGTCACAAAAGAAAACGCAGAATTTTTATCAGGGGGCCCTCTAAAACGGTTTCCCTGTAGGGTTTTGTCAATTGATTCATCTTACCAAACCCGGTTCAGGTCTGAAAATTTTAAACTTAAAAGGGATAAAATCCGACGGTTGTTAGGAAAAGACACATATGCAACAGTTGGGCATTTTTTATTTCAAACTTTTCGCCTACACAACTTCTTAGTCGAGTACAGAAAATTTGATAGAGCAAAGATACTGAAGACGGAAATCATCCCACACCTTAAAATTTTTTGAGGTGGTCAGCCCCTCAGTCGGGAGAAGAGCATTTTTTCCATAGTAGAAACAATAGGGAAATGAAGTGCAGGATGGACCCTTTTTTAAGCGCCGGGGGGAAGACTTTGGCATTTAAAAGAGGTAAAACGCAGATTTTGGGAGTCAGGTCCCTCTAAAATCCACGTTCCCACTGTGGGGGTTTGTCGAATTTGATTGCGGTCTTACCAAGATACCCTTGTGTTGCAGTGCTGACAGATTGAACTTTAAAATGGTAAAAAAATACCGAAGTTTTAGGTAAGACACATACAACAGTTAGGCATCTTTTTTCGAAAGTTTTCCTACACAAAGTAGGCTTCTTCAGTCGATACAGAAAAGTTATAGAAGCAAAAGAATTTGAAGACGATGAATCAGTCCATCACCCTTAAATTTTTGAGGTGGTATCCCTCAGTTGGGAAGAACTGTTCCATATATGAACAAAAAGGAGATGAAGTGACAGGGGGAGCCTTAATATAGCCCCAGGAGGTGAGACGAGCCCCTAGAAGGGGTAAAAAACGCAGATGTTGGGAGGTCAGGTCCCTCTAAAATCCGGGGCCGTTCTCACTAGTAGAGGTTGTCAAAGTTGATTGCGGTCTGTCCAAGAACCCTTTTTGCGGGCCCGAAGATTGAACATTAAAATTGTAAAAAATTACCGACGGGTTTTTTAGGTAAGACACTTTGAACATTAGGCATCTTATTTCAAAACGTTTCGCCTACCATAGGCTTCTTCAGTCGATACAAAAAAGTTGATAGAAGCGAAGATACTGAGACGATGTAATCATCAATCCCCCTTAAGTTTTGAGGGGGTTTCACCCCTCATTTGGGAGAAGAGCATTTTTCCCATAGTATGAAACAAAGGAATAAAGTGCCAGGATGGGCCTTTTATAGCGCCGGAGGTGAGACGTAGGTCACTAGAAGAGGTAAGAACCGTGTTGGGGGGTCAGGTCCCTCTAAAATCCAGCCGTTCTCACTAGTGGGGTTGTAAGTTGATTGCAGGTCGTACCAAGATCCCTTGTGTTGCATGTAAATAAAATACCGACGTTTTTAGGTAAGAACATATGCAACAGTTAGGCATCTTTATTTCAAAACGTTTGCTACACGTGGGCTTCTTAGTCAGACACTGAAACACAAGGGTATTTTGGTACAGACCCCCAAAACTTCGACAACCTTATATGAAAACGGCTGGATTTGAGAGGGACCAAACTCCCAACATCTGCGTTCTTACCTCTTCTAGTACCTACTTTCCCCACCCCCGGGTATAAAAAGGCTCCATCCGTCACTTCATCCCTATTGTATCATACTATGGAACAATGCCTTCCCAAATGGGGGACTGACCACCCAAAAACTTTAAGGATGAGGGACTTTTACATCTTCTTCAAGTATTTCTGTTTTAATAACTTTTCTCTACTCGACGAAGAAGCCTATTTGGGTAGGCAAAACTTTCGAAATAAAGATCCCAACCTTTGCATATGGGTCTTCCCTAACAACCTTGGGATTTTATACCATTTTATGTTAAATCTGTCAGACACGAAACAAAAGGGGTATCTTGGTAAGCCCTGAAATAAACTTCGAAAACCCTCTACAGTGAAACGGCTGGTTTGAGAGGGACCTGCCCCTCCCAACATTGCGTTTTTACCCTTTTAGTGACCTACTTATCCCTTAAATTTAATACCTATCTCCATTATACACTTCGATAGTCTCCCCTCATTCTTCTTTAAACAAGTGAATGAAACTTAAGGTCTTCATCTTTCTTCAAAAAGGAAAATTTTTATGCTAAGTATTAATTTAGTCCCCCTACGCTGAATGTTTTCAAGAATTTATGCCCTTTCGAAATATGGAGACCAAAATTTGAGCTGCATAATCAGGTGAGGCCTTACAATGATGTATAAAGCTGCAGTTTTGCCCTTGGACTTCTGTTGCTTAACTTCTTGATTAAATCCCAAAAATCTATTTGCCTTATTTAACGCTTAGGCATGCTGTCTTGGTTTTAAGGGTTTCTTCACCCTAACCCCCAAGTCCTTTTCGCAATCTGTATGGCTAAATTCTACATCATTTAACTTATAAGGCTAGGGTTTTTGGACACTCCCAGCTTCAGAACTTGGGGGAAACCCCCTACCGTGACTATGTCCTCGGGTGTGCCCCTCCCATCCACTGAGTATATAACCGCAGCTTTTGCCTTTGCTCCAGATTTCCTCCACCACGATGCTGTGAACACTAACTCCCAAGGGTGAGGGACGATTTCCTCATTTTTTGTTATAGTTCTACTGTCTTCCCGTTATGTCCCAGAATCGTATTGGTAAACCACTGGATGGCGAAAATCACAATAAAAATCCGATGTGACTTTTTCTTAACTTTTATTTTTCAATCGTCAGACAGCACACAAGGGGATCTGGTACAGCCTGCAATCAAATTTTTTACAACCTTCTATGAGAACGGCTGGATTTGAGAGGGACCTGACCTCCCAAAATCTGCGTTCTTCTTTTTTTAGTGACCTTCGTCTCACCTTCTGGCGCTATATAAGGCTCCATCCCGTCACTTCAACTCCCTGTGCTTAACTTTAATTGTCGGTTTTATACCTTTTTTGCACAATTGTCAGCTCGCAACATCAGGAATCTTGGTTCGAGGGCATCTACAAAACCTTCTTCACGGCTGCTGCAACTAACCCATCTCTTTGGAAAAAGGGCTACTTCCCCTGGGGAATCCCCCTACCCGTGACTATGCCCTGTCTGTGCCCTCCCTATCCATGCGCCTATATAACCCCCATCTTCTTTCCTTTGCTAGATTCTCCTCCCCCGATGCGTGAACACAATCCAAAGGGTGAGGGGGGATACCTCATTTTTGTACTATTTTCTGTCTTCCTATTCGTCCCCAGAATCGTTTGTAAAGCCACTGGATGGCGAAACGTCTCAATAAAGATATCCCGATGTTTCACATGTGTCTTAACTTTCCCTTTTCGTATTTTTTAACCTTTTTTTGCACAACTTGTCAAAACGCAACATATGGAATCTTGGGTTTAAGGACATCTACCAAACCTTCTTTACGGGTGGCAACTAAAACCCCCCTCTTTGGGGAAAGGACCTATTCCACTGGGAATCCCGCCTCCCGTACTTTGCCCGTCTGCTGCCCGTCCCATCCCAAAAGCCTATATAACCGCCAGTCTTTTTGCCTTTGCTCCAGATTCCCCCTCCACCACGCTCTGAACACTAACTCCAAGATGAGGACTGATTCCTCTCTTTTTTTTATAGTTTAAAAGTCTTCCCATTATGTCTGAATCTGTATTGATTAAAACCCCTGGATGGGCGAAACGTCTACAATAAAGAATCCAATGTTGCACATGTGTCTTAAATTTCAATTGTCGGTATTTATACCCTTTTTTGCCCCAACTTGTCAACACTGCAACATATGGAATCTTTTGGTTTAGGGACTTACAAACCTTCTTCAGGCTGCTGCAACTAACCATCTCTTGGAAGACCCCATTCCACTGGGGGGAAACCGCCTACCGTGACTAGCCCCCGTTGTGCCCCTTTCCCATCCACTGACGCTATAAACGCCATCTTTTGCCTTTGCTCCACTCCCCACACACTGTAACACTCTCCAACGAGGCTGATTCCTCATTTTTGTATATATTTAATTTCTTCCGTTAGGTCCCAACTGTAAATTAATAAAGCCCTGGGGCGAAAACGCAACAAAAAAGAATCAGAAAGTTCACATGGTCTTAACTTTCCCCAATTTTCGGAATTTTATACCTTCTTCACAACTTGGCCCGCAACTCAGGAACCCTTTGGACAAGACTCTACAAGATTCAAAACCTGTGGAACAAATCCTTTGGGGAAGGACCTATTCCCCAAAAAACCCCCTCCATGAGTATCCCCTCGGCCCCGGGCCGTCCCATCCATACCCCTAAACCGAGTTTCGCAATTTGCCTCCAATTTCTCCTCCACCACGTGCTGAAAAAAACTCCAAAGGTGAGGGGGATTACCCCTTTTTTGAATGTTCTACTTCTTTCCCTTTATGCCTAACGAGATAAACCACTGGAGCAAAACTCACTAAAAATCCAGATTTGACAGTGCAACTTTCAAATGCGTATTTTATTTCCTTTCTTCACAACTTGTCAACCTGCCTCTGGTCCTTGGTTCATGGCTCTAAGACCCCTCAGGGTGCTGCAACAACCCATCCTTCGGGAAACCACTTCCATAATCCCGCCACCATACAGCCCCCCGTCTGTGCCCGTCCCAATCCCGCGCCTATAAACCCCACCGTCTTGCCACTCCAAACACAACAAACACACCGCTTCTCACCTCAAAATGTCCTTATTCCCCCGGGGGGGAATATGTCAGACCACGCCTACTTACCCTCAACTTCAAACCGGAAGATCAAACCCAAAATGGAGAAAAATACCCTAAAACCTTTTCCCCCCCTGAAAAGACTTCCTACGTTAAATTTTAAGCCTCCAATCAGAAAGATTATTCACTGTCGAGACAAAATTAAAAGGAACCACAAGTGTGCCACCCAAAAACCCTAAAAACCGACGTTCACCTCTCCCTCACCTTTTTTGCTGGGAAACTTTTTCCTTTTCTCAACGCACCAAAAACTCATTTTACGACTGGGTTAAAAACCTCTATCAAACAAATCCTCTCAAACTTTACCAAAATCCCAACGCCCTACAATAAAAAAGCACCTTCTCCAAAATCGAATGGCTATAAGCCTGCTATTTCACATAGAACCCGAACTTTCGCCCCCCCGCCATCTGGACCTGCTTTCTTTCCCCTCCGCCTGCTGTCCCCCAAAAAGAAGCTGAAAAAACTCGTGACGCCATGACTTCAAAGGGTTTAAAATACCACTACCCCCTACCTGTCAACTGCAAATTATAAAAAAATTTTAGCAAAAATCCCTCTCGTAAAAAAGTCCTGTCAGGAAATATTGAGAAACCCGAAACCCTAAACGCCCAAAATACGCCGCATTGCCCCAAAAATTTAATCGATCCCCAACTCCCTTAACACTAAAAATTTCCCCCCCAGGCCCTTCCTTTCCGACGCTCTTTACGAAGGGGATACTTTTTTTGCACACCTTTCTAAGCTCAAACCCTCTCATTTAACACAAAAAAAAGAATGTTTGCCCAAAAAACCTGAATTTCATTTCCCGTCCCCCCATCACAAATTCAACAAAACCAACTTTTATTCACCCCCCCCCTCCCTTCGTACTTGAAAGCCTACTCCAAACCAACCCCCCCTATCCCCTTAAAACCCCCAAGAAAAATACGACCTGCCTTTCAAACGTCCCGAAACAAATAAACCAGAACATTATAAAACCTGGACAAACAAGAGTTTTCGAAAAAAACCCCGGAAGTTACCTAACCAATTTTTGGTTTAATTTAAAACCCCCCCCAACCTCCCCAAGAATAGCGCACATATCTTCCAAAATGAAAAAACTGTTGTCACCTACCAAACCTCAGAAATTCCTTTGAAAAGCACTTTTAAACTTGTGGGGAACTGAACTGTCCCAACCCTCAAAAATCAAATTTCCCCCTTCCAAGAGAACCCCTCAAAAGACCCAAAGGGCCCCCTCACCACCAGTTCCAAACACCCCAAAACCCCTTTCCCCCAAAACCTACTCCAAACCAGCCTCACCTACCCCGGCTATATAAATGTTCTTGTTTCCCCCTTATTCCCCCAACCCTCTCAAACTTCCAATGAGCTGGGTTTTCCCTGGCTTTTTCACTAAACTCAAGATTCCTCTCCGGATGTTCATGTCTTCCAATTCCCCCCCCAAACCGATGAAAAAAGCCTGTTGGGGTTTTTCAATGTTCCCCCCGATGACTGTGCTTTTTAAGCCCCTACTTTTCTCAACTAAAAACACTCCCCCACATAATCTTGTCGGGTCCCCTCTTCCCCCCTCACCCATTTGGGGGTCTACCTGAAATTTCGTTCGTTCCCTCGTTCGTTTCTTGCCTTTTTCTCCAATTTCCTCCCCCACGAGCTGTGAACACTAAACCCCAAGTTGAATAACCCTTGATCTTTTTCCATTTTTTAAAGATTATAAAGTTCTGTAAACCCCCCCAAGATTTTGTTGCCCTTGCAACTTTTTTCGTTTTATAACCTTTTTAGGTTGGGAAAAAAAGTAAAACCAACTTTGGGAATAGCCATGGGTCCCCCCCCATGAAAATTCGCCAATTTTTAGGAGGACCCTGGAACCAGGACCTCAGTAACATCCTCCTAGTTAATGGTCGTTTCTAGAGAAAATTTTGTCATTGTACCCCCCAAAAATCTTGACGACGGGGATTTTAACCCAACAACCCTCGGAACCTACTATTAAAACCTGGGAGGGGAAGGACAAACCTTAAATTTTTGCGTTCTTACCCAGGGGAAAATTCTTTCTTTAAAGCTACCGGAACCTACTCAAGAAAATCCACATTTCTTCTCCACCAAAGAACAAAATAAAAAAGGGGTAGTTTTTTGGCTCTTTCTAGACCAAAAGAATTTTAGCAATTCCCCAAAAGAATACAACATCACCAACCTTTTTTCAAATAATTTTTCCCCCCACCTTTTATCTACTGAAGGAAATGTGGCCGTAAAAGTCAGCAAAACCAAATTATCAAATTTAAGAAAGGGGTCCAATTACCGTTTAAGTCAGAATTTTCCAAATTATGTTTTAAAAAATTTGGCGGTAAAATACACCCCACTTTCCTTTTAAAAATGATACAAAAAAACATTTCCCAACAATCAGGGGCTACCTTAAAGTTTGGAAATATATGTAGGGGCACCCCAACTTGACTAGAAACAAAAAAAATCTCAGAAATGATACCCCAAAACCCCTTGTTCAACATAGGAAAATGTTACATAAAATTCTCTCCATTTTTAAAATAAAGTCCAACTGGATTGTTCCCAAAACCTTGGTTTTTTTAAAAATTTTAAAAACAATCTGTCAGCACGCAACACAAGGGTATCTTGGTACAGACCTGCAATCAACTTCGCAACCTCTACTGGGTGAAACGGCTGGATTTGAGAGGGACCTGACCTCCCAACATTTGCGTTCTTACTTCTTCTAGTGACCTTCGTCTCACCTCCTGGCGCTATATAAGGCTCCATCCTGTCACTTCAACTCCATATTGTTTCAAACTTGGAACAATGCTCTTCTCCAGACTGAGGTACTGACCACCTCAAAACTTTAAGGGTGATGGACTGATTACATCGTCTTCAAGTCTCTTCTGCTTCTATCAACTTTTCTGTACTCGACTGAAGCAGCCTACTGTGTAGGCGAAACGTTTCGAAATAGAGATACGTAACTGTTGCATATGTGTCTTACCTAACAAATAATATCAAATTATTTATCATGGTCAACAGCCTCAAAAGCTTTACTGAAGAAAGTTAATAAATTAGTTAGACAAGACCGGCCTCTTGTGAATCCATGCTGAGTATCATTAATCAAGCTATGCTTATCGAAATGGCTTCTTATAATCTCAGCTACAATTGACTCTAGTAATTTTCCTACAATTGAGGTCAGGCTTATTGGCGGTAATTTGACGGTAACAGACTTGTCCCCTGTTTTAAAAAATGGGTATTACATTAGCCTTCTTTCCACATATCAGCCCTTTAAAACCTGTTTTGAAAGATAAATTAAAAATATTAGTTAATGGTTCACAGACTACCTTTTTGCATTCCTTAAGAAACCTTGAAAAAACCTCATCAGGACCCGTGACTTATTTTGCTTCATCGGTCTATCTGCTTCACAACCATTTCACTAGTGACTGTGATGTTACATAATTTATCTTCTTCTGGCCCACTATAAAAATTAATTACTGGATATTATTAGTGTCTTCCTTTGTAAAAACCGAGAGAAAATAATTATTTAAAATCGAGCACATTTCATTCTCTTTGTCAGTAAGATGCCCCTTAGTTGGTAGGAAGACACATAGGCAACAGTTAGGAACTTTTTTTCGAAACTTTTCGCCTACACATAGGCTTCTTCAGTCGAATACAGAAAGAAGGCAGCAACAGTAGAGATGTGAAGACGATGTAATCAGTTTCCCTCACCCCTTGAAGTCGTAGAATTTGAGGTTGTCAGTCCCTCAGCCTGGAGAAGTTCGGTTCCATAGTCAGGAACTATCTGTCTATGGAACCGAACTTCTCCAGGCTGAGGGACTGACAACCTCAAATTCTAAAGACTTCAAGGGGGATGGACTGATTACATCGTCTTCACATCTCTACTGTTGCTGCCTTCTTTTTGTATTCGCTGAAGAAGCCTACGTGTAGGAGAAACGTTTCGAAATAAATTTGCCTAACTGTTGCCTATGTTTTTTCCTACCAACCTGCCCGGTATTGTAAACCTTTTTTGATGTTCAGGGCCCATATTTTATTTTTTAAGGGGTTTAATCTTATCTCGGGACTTTTTGTTCTTATACCGGGAAAAAAAAAATTTTTTTGGGTTATTTTTTAGAATCCCTACAACTTTAATTTCATAGCCCCCTTTTTAAATTTTTTTCCTTTTTCCCCTTTTTTAAATTTCCCCTTTCTAAATGTCAATATACTGTTTCATAAAAATAAACCCTCCCCCTTTTTTTGGGATACCCCCAAAAATTTCCCCTTTCTTATGCCCTAGTAATATTTCGGGCCCTATTATTCATCCTTTTTGGGGTCATTTCTTTTTGATCTAATTTCTTTATACGGGTTAAACGTTTTTTTAGCCTCATGTATATTTGTTCAGAAAACTGTCATATTGTTTACCCCTTTTTTCGTTACCCCAGTCAACAGACGATAAGTGTTCTCTAAGCCCATCGTAATCGCTAAGCAAAAAATCGGGGACGGGTTACTGATTTTAATCCCTACAATCATACTTCCATTCAATGCAAAATGTAATTGTTTTGTGTCGCTAGCACCCAGTTCCTCTGAAAATTTCTAAATTATTAACAAGGGATTTTATTGTTTTTCCAAAAAATAAGTCAAGCAGGGTTTTTAAACCCCCTTTTAGTTCTGTCACCAAAATGCTTTAAAAAAAAATCCTGAACTAAATTCTAAGAAGTCGCATGATTTTAAAAATTTCCCCGTCAAAAAAAATTTCCCAAACAATAGACTAAAGTTAAAGCTCCTAGAACCCACTAACCCTTTTTCGTGCCTTGTGACCCTAACAAAATTTTCCCCCCATATAGTCTCCCCCCGGTCCCCCATTTTAAGTTTTTTGGGGGGCGGGATGGGCATCCTAAAATTAATTTTTTCATGCCCCTCTGAAAATTTTATCCAAACAGACCTGAAAGTGTTTTCTTCAGACTTAATACCCCCCTTTTTGCAACAGTTCAAACGATTCTTTCATACAATGCCCCAACCCCCTTCCCACACCCTTTTATCACTTTTTAACAATTTAAAAAAAACCCCGAATGTGACATTCCCCAGGCCATGGTTTCCCCACTTTTTTTTAAATTAAAACCCCGTCCAGTTTAAAGGGAAATACATTTAATTTACCTGCACTAACAACAAATCTCAACTCGTCTATCTTATTCCCACACTGCGACTATTTGTTTTAATATATATTTTTAAAAACCCTCCCTCCTCTTTTTCCCTTCCTGCTCCTTTTTTTTATTCCCCTAAACCCATTTCTGTCCTTGTCCCAAATTTGTGCCCGGGTTTCCCAAAATCCACAAACATTTTTTTCCCATTAAATAGTTCTCCTAGTACTCATATTTAACCCCCACTGCAAATTCTTTTTTTTTCCGCCAAAACCCAAAACCACTTTAAATATTTCCCGTTTAAAAGACCTAACACTCCCTCCAAAGGTTGGCCAGTGCTTTCCCCCCCCCCACCTAGATAAGTAACCCCACCCCCCGGGATAAAAATGGCAATTTTCTGCCATAGAAAGGGGCCCGCCCGTCAATTTAATGTTACCCGGGATTTTTCTTGCAGTATTTTTTCAGCCCCGAAATTGACCCCAAATTTCCTGGACAACCCTTCCCTTTCCCCAAAACCCCCTCCTTGGCAAAATGCCACTTATGAAAAGGTTTCCCCCCCCTTTTCCCCCTAATTATTCTATTGCTGACCCATTTCCTGCTAATCAGTCCTCACTCCTACTCCTGCCAACTCGTTGCCTCCACACTGAGACAGATAATAGGTTGCTCCCCCTTTTTCCCCCAAGATGTCATCCAGACCGGGTAACAAAAATTTCCCTTTACCCAAGCCCCCGGAAAAAACACTCTCTGCCTTTCCCACCCTATCCTTCAAACAGAAAAGCCCTATCCATGTACCTAATCTGGCTATCCCCAACCCAAAAACAATTTTTTTTACCTTTTCCTTTGGGGTCGTCCGTCGTGAGCTCCCAGTAGGGCGAATTTACATTCGTCAGGTAGCATTTCAAAACCCCTTGCAAAAATTCGTCAGAAAGTTTTTTCCCAAGATTTTTCGTGGGGGTTTTTTAAGGGGTGTCTCAAATCACGTCTGCAATGCTTCTTTTGGGGCTCGGTTTTTGGCATTCCCAGTAGAACACTCACTTCCCTCAGGTAACCCCCAGAAGGGGTTTGGGAAATTTCCCCCGGTAGTTTTTTCTGGTTTCTCGTTGTTTCTGCCTCTCCAACCGTTTTTCTTGATCCTCACTTGGTTCCATGTTGCCGGCCACTGACCAAGTTCCCCTCTTAACCTGGGGGCTCACAACAGGAGGATTACTACGAATCCTCTTGTTCTCCTCCGTTAATCGTCGTATCTCCAGCTTAGCAACTCTGAGCTCTTCTCTCAGCTGCTGGTAAAGTTGCTCAAGAGAGGGCATCCTGGTTCAGATTCACAGAGAGCACCCCAAACAGGTCTTCCAGAGCTAAGTACACGTCACCACTGAGCTAAGTACACGTCACCACTGGGCTAAGTACACGTCACCACTGAGCTAAGTACACGTCACCACTCATTTTAGTCATTCTTCTCTGTATGTTCTCCAATGAATCTATATCCATCCTGTAGTAAGGACACCAAAACTGAGAGGCATAATCCAAATGAGGCCTCACTAGTGAGGTATAGAGCTGTAAAGTAGCTTTTGAACTTCTGTTACTTATACTTCTTGAGATAAATCCAGGTAATCCGTTAGCTTTGTTGCGCACACTCAGGCACTGCTGTCTTGGCTTTAGATTTCTGCTTACCATGACTCCCAAGTCTTTTTCACATTCTGTATGATCATGCTCTACCTCACCTAGTTTATAGCTTCGAGGGTTATTTTCATTACCAAGGACTAGTACCTTACACTTATCCATATTGAATTTCATCTGCCATTTTTCAGACCAAGAAAGTAATTTGTACAAATTCTCCTGGAGTTCATTGCTATCCTCCTCAGAATGAATCATACGGCCTATCTTTGTATCATCAGCAAATTTGCTCACATCACTCCTAATCCCTTCATCAAGGTCATTAATGTAAATTATGAACAAGAGAGGGCCTAAAACTGATCCTTGTGGAACGCCACTAGTGACTAATCCCCATTCAGATTTGACCCCATTAATCGAAACTCTCTGCTTTCTATTGGTAAGCCATGCCTCTATCTATGCTAGAATTTTAAACCTCCCTATACCATGATCTGCTACTTTTCTTAAGAGTCTCTTGTGAGGTCTCTATCGAATTCTTTACTTAAAAAAATCCAAATAAACAATATCAATTCCTTATCACTGTCTACTGCCTCAAATGTTCTATTGAAAGAAGGTCAGAAAATTTTTTCAGGCAGGAACGACCTCTCGTGAACCCATGCTGAGATTCATTTATCAAGCTATGCTCTTCAAGGTGACTTATAATAATGTCAGCTATAATTGTAGATGGGATACAAGGAGAATAGAAGCATCAGGGAAGAGAGGGTGAAGGTTTATTAAACTAAAAGAGGTGGTGTTAGGGTAAGAAATAAACAGCTATTGGAGGATAGATGGGCTAATGAGAGCATAGGCAATGGGTCGAAGAGTATGGGGTAGGTTTAAAATGTAATGTTAGAGTGTTCAGCAGAAGTTTGCGGTTACGGGAAAAGTGGGTGCAGGAGGGAAGAGGAGCGATTGGTGGAATGATGATGTAAAGAGAGTAGTAAGGGAGAAAAAGTTAGCAATGAGAAGTTTTACAAAGTAGAAGTGATGCAAGGAGGGAAGAGTATATGGAGAAAAAGAGAGAGGATAAGAGAGTGGTGAAGCAACGTAAAAAGAGAGCAAATGAGAGAGTGGGTGAGATGTTATCAAAAAATTTTTGGGTTGAAAATAAGAAAAAGTTTTGGAGTGAGATTAACAAGTTAAGAAAGCCTAGAGAACAAATGGATTTGTCAGTTAAAAATAGGAGAGGAGAGTTATTAATGGAGAGTTTAGTGGTATTGGAAGATGGAGGAATATTTTGAGGAATTGTTAAATGTTGATGAAGATAGGGAAGCTGTGATTTCGTGTATAGGGCAAGGAGGAATAACATCTTGTAGGAGTGAGGAAGAGCCAGTTGTGAGTGTGGGGGAAGTTCGTGAGGCAGTAGGTAAAATGAAAGGGGGTAAGGCAGCCGGGATTGATTTGGGGTAAAGATAGAAATGATAAAAACAGGTGGGGATAAATTTTCGAGTGGTTGGTGCAATTATTTAATAAATGTATGGAAGAGGTTAAAGGGACCTAGGGATTGGGAGAGAGCATGCATAGTTCCTTTGTATAAAGGCAAAGGGGATAAAAGAGAGTGCAAAAAAATTTTAGGGGGGTAAGTCGTTGAGTATACCGGTAAAGTGTATGGTAGAGTTATAATTGAAAGAATTAAGAGTAAGACGGAGAATAGGGGTAGCAGATGAACAAGGAGGCTTTAGGAAAGGTAGGGGGTGTGTGGACCAGGTGTTTACAGTGAAACATATAAGTGAACAGTATTTAGATAAGGGTAAAGAGGTCTTTGTGGCATTTATGGATTTGGAAAAGGCGTATGACAGGGTGGATAGGGGGGCAATGTGGCAGATGTTGCAAGGGGTATGGTGTAGGAGGTAGGTTTTCTGAAAGCAGTGAAGAGTTTTTACGAGGATAGTGAGGCTCAAGTTAGAGATGTAGGAAAGAGGGAAATTTGTTCCCCGTAAAAGTAGGCCTTAGACAAGGATGTGTGATGTCCCCGTGGTTGTTTAATATATTTATAGATGCGGTTGTAAGAGAAGTAAATGCGAGGGTCTTGGCAAGAGGCGTGGAGTAAAAAGATAAAGAATCACACACAAAGTGGGAGTTGTCACAGCTGCTCTTTGCTGATGACACTGTGCTCTTTGGGGGATTCGAAGAGAAGTTGCAGAGATTGGGGATGAATTTGGGAGGGTGTGCAAAAGAAGAAAAGGTGAATACAGGAAAGAGTAAGGTTATGAGGATAACAAAAAGTTTAGGGATGAAAGATTGGATATCAGATTGGAGGGAGAGAGTATGGAGGAGGTGAACGTATTCAGATTTTTTGGGAGTGGAGTGTCAGCGGATTGGTCTATGAAAGATGAGGGGAATCATAGAATTGATGAGGGAAAAAGAGTGACTTGTGCACTTAGGAGTCTGTGGAGCAAAGAACTTTGTCCTTGGAGGCAAAGAGGGAATGTATGAGAGTATAGTTTTACCAACGCTCTTATTATGGGTGTGAAGCGTGGGGGATTTAATGTTGCCCCGAGGAGAAGGCTGGAGGCAGTGGGGATGTCATGTCTGAGAGGCAATGTGTGGTGTGAATATAATGCAGATAATTCGTAGTTTGGAAGTTAGGAGGGGGTGCGGGATTACCAAAACTGTTGTCCAGAGGGCTGAGGAAAGGTTGTTGAGGTGGTTCGGGCATTAGAGAGAATGGAGCGAAACAGAATGACTTCAAGAGTGTATCAGTCTGTAGTGGAAGGAAGCGGGGTAGGGTCGGCCTAGGAAAAGGTTGGAGGAGGGGGTAAAGGAGGGTTTTTTGTGCGAGGGCTTGGACTTCCAGCAGGCATGCGTGAGCGTGTTTGATAGGAGTGAATGGAGACAAAGGTTTTTTTAAAACTTGACGTGCTGTTGGAGTGTGAGCAAAGTAACATTTATGAAGGGATTCAGGGAAACCGTCAGGCCGGACTTGAGTCCTGGAGATGGGAAGTACAGTGCCTGCACTCTGAAGGAGGGGTGTTAATGTTGCAGTTTAAAAACTGTAGTGTAAAGCACCCTTCTGGAAAGACAGTGATGGAGTGAATGATGGTGAAAGTTTTTCTTTTTCGGGCCACCCTGCCTTGGTGGGAATCGGCCAGTGTGATAATAATAAAAAATAACTTGCCAACTTTAGATGTCAGGCTTATTGGAAGGTAATTTGAAGGAACGGAGTTATCCCCTGATTTGAATGTGGGAACCACATTAGCCATCTTCCTCAACTCTGGCACAACACCAGTAAGGATGGCTGCATTAAACACATTCGTTAATGGCTGACTAAGTTCCATCTTGCATTCCTTAAGTACCCTGCAAAATAGCTCGTCGGGTCCCGGGACCTCATTTTGCTTCAGTTTGTCTATCTGTTTGTCCCTCGTGACAGTAATATTAGTCAATTTGAATTCGTGAGGACCTGAATAATTGTTAATTTCTGGAATCTCATTTATGTCTTCCTGTGTAAAACTGACAAAAAATAGTCATTAAATATGGAACACATTTCCAGTTCATTATCCGTCAGCTGCCCATTCCCAATTTTCAGAGGTCCTACTTTTTTTCTTCACCTTCGTCCTATACACTTGAAAGAACCCCTTTGGATTGGTCTTTGATTCATTAGCAACTCTAATTTCATAGTCACGTTTAGCCTTTCTAATCGCCTTTTTTACTTCTCTTTTAAGCTGAACATATTGGTCAGTAAGGTTAACCTCTCCTCTTCTGGTGCACCTATAAATTTCCCTTTTCTCCCCTATTAGATGCTTTAGCCTCCTGTTGACCCATTTGGGATCGTTATTATTAGACCTCATTTCTCTCAGGAGAAAATATATACTCTGAGCACGGTGTACATTATTAAGAAAGAACTTAAAAATGGAGATCCCTTTGTAATCATAAGTATGATCATCGTCAACAGAATCATTAGCTAGATAACCCCAATCTAGATTTGACAGGTGTTCCCTAAGTCCATTGTAATCGAAAGAACGAAAATCTGAGATTTTTTACCGTATTATCATTATTCTTGTATTCCCAATTAATGCTAAAAGTGATGGATTTGCGATCACTTGCGCCAAGCTCTTCAGTGATCTCCAGATTATTCACGAGTGTTTCCTTATTTGACAAGACTAGGTCTAGCAAATTATTATCCCTGTTACACACTGCTTCAGAAAGCAGTCCTGAACTGCTTCCATAAAGTCACTGGACTCCAGATTACCGGTCAAAGAATTCCAGTCAATTTGACTAAAGTTAAAATCCCCTCTATCACTATGTTATTGTGTATAGAAGCCCTAACAATTTCGTCCCAAAGAAGTTTCCCTATATCGTGATCCAAGCCTGGAGGTCGGTATATTACACCTAGAATTGGTTTTTCACCTAGAATTAGTTTTTCTTGACCTACAAACTCTACCCAAACAGATTCTGTTACTGTTCTATCTGTTTTTATACCTTTTTATATGCATCAGTTAATATTTTCTCGTACATACAATGCAACTCCTCCACCCTTCTCATTACATCTATCCACATGGAACAACTTAAACCCTTGAATATTACACTCAGCAATCATATCCCGACTCTTTAAATCATACCACCTTTCAGTTACTGCAATGACATCAAAGTTCCCAGCACATGCTACCAAACGTAGTTCATTAATTTTATTTCTTGCACTTCGACTGTTAGAATAAAATACCATCATATGTTTTTTTTTCTGCACATCTTTCCTATTCATCTTTGTTTTTACACAATTTCTGAAATTATCATTACCCAGAGTTATTCCATGACAGTTACTATTAAGATTCTTAATATCAGAGCATAAGTCAATATATCCATACTAATTATTTATCATTTCTAAACCCATACCTCTATCTAATCCTAGTTTAAAGTCCTAACAACCCCCTCAACTGAGCTAGCAAGAAAATCCACACCTGCATACATGTCATTTCGGCCATAGAAGTTGTCCCAGTTGTCAATGAATGGTACTGCATTATCCTTACAGTGTTTATCCAGCCAACAATTAATACCAATTGCTTTGGACAACCATTCATTTCCAACACCCCTTCCTGGCAAAATGCCACATATAACAGGGCGCCCCCCCTTTTTCCTAATTATGTCTATAGCTGTCCTGAACTTTCTAACTAAATCCTCACTTCTACGCTTGCCTACATCATTGCCTCCAGCACTGAGGCAAATAATAGGATTGATCCCATTACCGTTCATGATGTTGTCAAGCCGGCTAACAATGTCCTCCATCCCAGCCCCAGGAAAGCAAAGCCTCTGTCTCCTACTCCTGTCCTTCAAGCAAAAGGCCCTATCCATGTATCTAACCTGGCTATCCCCAACAGCAACAATATTCTTACCTTCCTTGGTGTTGTTCGTCGTGACGTTCCCAGTGGTCGATTCGCATTCGTCGGGTAGAACGGAGAATGCATTAGATTTGATGTTTCCACAACAGTTTCCACAGCAGTCTCATTCTTCTTCATCGTTTCTGTCTTTCCATTCTTCTTGATCGTCAACTTCGTTCCATGCTGTCCAGCCACTGTCCAGGTTCCCTTCTTGACCTGAGGACTCAAAACAGGAGGACTACTACGAATTCTCTTGTTGTCCTCAGTCAATCGCCGTATCTCCAACTTCGCTATCCTCAATTCTTCCTTAAGCTGCTGGTAAAGTTGCTCGATGGAGGGCATCTTGGTTCAGTCCATGGAGAGCACACAAACGTCCTCAGTGGAATGCGGTAATCTTCTATAGGACAAATTTACTAAGGCATCTAGATACGAAAATGCTCTATTGATGGGAGACTTTAACTTTAGACCAATTGATTGGAGTAATCTGACAGGAAATCTTGACTCTAGTAACTTTCTTGATACGATCAAGGATTGCTTTTTAAAACAGTCTGGGACAGAACCAACTAGAGGAAATAACCTGCTTGACCTGATTCCTGCCAACAAGGGATCACTAATTAATAATCTTGAGGTCATTGATAAGCTTGGGGAAAGCAATCACTAATCTCTTGTGATACCTTAAAAACTACAGTCAAGTTAATATCCCTGACTCTAGCTTGGGATGAACTGGTGTGACCTGACTGGTCATTATACTGTGGGTCAGGTGGATGGTGGTGTTTGTCAAAATGAAATTTTTCAAAGCATAGTTCAAACTTCCCATGAAAATTATGTTCCAGATAAGGAAATTAGATCAAATAATAATGAACTTATTGGATTAACAATAGATTAAAACCTCATAGGTCAAAACAGAAGCATTTTAAAGGCGAATAAGGAGAAGGGCACATACGAAATGAATATATTAAATTAAAAAGATAAATCAGAAGGAGGGAATAAGAAAAGTCAAAAGAGATTTTGAAGTTAATGTTGCAAGGTATTCGAAGATTCACCCAACATATCTCTACAAACTGGCATATATAGTGCCGGATAAGTGGAAAATAGCAAATGTGATATCTATAAACAAAACTTGAGCCAGGTCATAAACTTCGAATTTCAGAGAATTTATCCTAGCCTCCACTGTAGAAAAAATGTTAGAATCAATAATTACTGAGGCAATTTAGAGCCACCTTGAAATCTCAGCACTGTTTGACAAAGGGGCATTCCTGCCGATTTGTAAAATAATGTGTTCCTATACTTTCCTCAATAATCTCCACAAAAAAGATTGTTGAGGAAAGTAGAGGCACATGGAATAGGAACAGATTTTTTTTTTTTGGATAAAGGTATGCTTGAGAGATAGGCAACAGAGCGTTGCATAAATGAGGAGGAATAATAGTGGGGACTCATCACAAGCGGTGTTCCACACTGGTCAGTGTTGGGCCCTTTCCTGCTCACAATTTATATATAAACGACATAGATGTGGAAATAAATAGCGTCATAAGCAAATTCACCGATGACACCAAAATAGGCAGTCGGATTATTTCTCACGAGGACACTGGAGCGCTACAGAAAATTCTGAAAAGATTGTTGCAGTGGTCGGAGAAGTGGCAGATGTAGTTTAATATAGAGAAATGAAGAAGTTCTAGGTCTTGGAAAGAAAATAACTATGGAACTAATAAACTAAATAATATAGATCTTAGTCTCTCTGAATGCGAGAATATTTCTCTCCGAGATTCCTCCAACTCCTCGTTCAGTTGCTGGTCCAGCTGCTCCGTTATTGGTTCAGTTCACAGAGACCTCACATTTATGTGCTCACATAATACATGTCAAATTATGCTCATCAAGGTGACTTTTTATTATATTCGCTATTATTGTTTCTAACAAATTGTCTACTACTGAGGTCAGGCTTAGTGGGCGGTAATTAGATGGTACTTAAATATCCCTGTCTTCCACATCTCGGGCACAACACAAGTTGAAGTGATACATTTAAAAAATAAAATCTGATACTAGCCCTTGGGGACTGGAAGCTTATTTTATTTTAATATCTCTTCATGCCTGATAACCAAGTCCCTCCTGACTGTAGTAGTGAATAATTTTTCATCACGCGTTCTTTAATATTTAATTGTTGTGTTATCATTTATGTATTCTTGAGTGAACACTGGCCGGGAATAACTATTAAATGTGTGCATTTTTCCTGCTCCTTATCAGTAAACTGTCCAGACAAAGTTCTCAGAAAGCGTATTTTTTTTTTACCAAATCTTTATCACATACACTTGAAAGAATCCATTTCAGTTTGTTTCTTTATTAAGTTTTGGGGTAGAATCCGGCAGAGTGACTTTCTCTTTCAAGGTGGTGTTTTTTCTGAGTGACAACTTTCTGCCATCCTGCTCCAGTTTCCACCTACTACTAATAGGACATTTCAACATAAATCTACTACATGACCAGGACTCACAAGTAACCGAATTCACAAACACTATGAGCAACTGCTTGTTGCTCATAGTGTTTGTGAATGAAGACACATGTGCAACAAATGTTGCACATGTGTCTTAACTTTCATCTTGTCGGTATTGTATACCTTTCTTGCACAACTTGTCAGACACTGCAACATCATGGAATCTTGGTTCAGAGGACGTCTACAAGACCTTCTTCATGGCTACTACAACTAACCCATCCCTTTGGGTAGGACCTACTTCCACTGGGGAATCATGCCTACCAGTGACTATGCCCTCGTCTGCTACACGTCCATATCCACTGACGCCTATATAAACGCCAGTCTCCTTGTCTTTGCTCCAAAATCTTTACGACCACGGTGCTCTCGACACCAACTCCAAGGCTGAGGGACTGATTACCTCTTCTTTTGTATGTAATTCTACTGTCTTCTAATTATGTCGTAGAATCTGTATAGATAAAGCCACTGGATGGCGAAACATCAACAATAAAGATAACCAGATGTTGCACATGTGTCTTAACTTTCATGTTGTCGGTATTACCTGGAGGTTACCTGGAGGTTATTCCGGGGATCAACGCCCCCGCGGCCCGGTCCACGACCAGGCCTCCCGATGGATCAGGGCCTGATCAACTAGGCTGTTACTGCTGGCCGCACGCATACCTTTCTTGTACAACAGGGCATAAAGTAATTGGTGATTTTGCTCGTGACCACCGAAGTGAAATGGGTAGGTGAGGGGATTTTGGCCTTAGACTGGAAGGCCGCCTTTGATAACGTTGATCATCTAGTTTTGAAAATGATAATGAAGCAGCAGGGTTTCGCACGTCCAATTGTTAAGTGAGTCATGTTATTGTACGCTGACGCGAGTTTGAGCGTCCAGGTAAATGGAAGTTAGGTAGGTCTGTGTTTTTGAATCATGGGATTAGCCAGGGGTGCCCCTTATCACAACTTTTATTTGCTATATATCAAGATCCATTATATAGCGCACTGGCGGGGTCGGGTGTGAGTGGCATCCATATAATGGGCAGTGCGGTAAGCCTATTCATATCGTTGGCTATGTTGACGATACAATGCTCATGCTTACAATGCCGGTAGTTTGTCTGCCGTAGATCGTATTGTGACCACTTTTAGCGAGGCAACGGGTATGATATGTAATAAGGATAAGTCTGGACTCTTACTTTTAGGGCCGTGGCAACGAGGTCCACTTTCTGTGGAGAGTCCGTGGGTTGTGCGAGAATCTTTGAAAATATGTGGGATAATTCATGCGGCTAGTAGAACTGAAGGACGTGTGCTCAGTTCTAAGAGGGGACTTGAGCTAGAGTTCATCACGGCCACGCTAGCTGGAGATTCGTTTGTAAAAACTTGCATTTGTGGTCACAGTGGTGCCTATGCTAACCTTCCTATGGTGTAGAAATATACCTAGTTGGACGAATCTTATTGTGGCTAGCTGGTCCAGTGGCTAACGCGACGGTATGGAGTTTTGAGAGACTCTGATCGCGGGTTCTATCCCGTCCGTGGTATGGTTTGTTTGCAATCCTGTCATTACGATTTCATGAGTCATGGTGGTTGATACCGTTATCCGGCGTGTGGATATGCTGAGATTACATGGGTTAACTCTCCATCAGCGGGTGATAGTTACTAATTCCATCTTATTTGCTAAAGTATGACATGTAGTGCGTATATCTTTGTTGTGTCCAAGAGATTAGACACGTTTATTAATGCGCGTTCTCGGTTTATCTGGGGAAGTCGTTGTTGCTGGTTACGTCGCAGTGTACCTAGTTTAAGTGTTCGCAAGGGAGGTTTGGGGTTATTAGATTTTCATGCATCAATGCTTGCTCTTTTTGTCAGGCATACATATGTGCAATACCTGCGAATGGCAGGAAATCCACTTAGTGAGACGTATCAATACCTGTGCGAGTGTGTCAAAGGGCGTGATCGCCATATAAGCGTGGATATGTTGCGTGCGCTTACTGTAGTTTCTAATCCACGAGCGTGTAAATTGCGTATTTTAGTTCGGGCGACTATGGAAACTGACGTGGCACCGGTCTGTAGTCAGTTTCCGTTGTACTCTCGGGCAGATATTTGGAACAGTCTGGTGGATCTTCCGTTGCTACCCATAGTTCGTGAAACGGTGTATAAATTCTTTCATAACATTTTGCCGTCCGGTTCCGTTTTGTGTACACGGCGGTTACGTGAAATTCCGTCCTGTAGCGATTGTGGGATCGAAGAAACGGTTTTTCATGCGATTTATTTTTGCGAGCGTTTAGAAGCCGTGCGATGTTGGTTCGGTAGATTTATTAGGTGGGTGGGTGGTAGGGGGATTGTCTCCCTTATGTGTCCTTAGTTTAGACGTTGGGGGGGGGGGAGGTGGTCCCGGATGATGTCGCAAGGACACTGGGGGTGTTAGTATCAGATTTTATTCATACATCATGGGTACTCCGGACAGCGGGGACAATTGAGAGGGTACACGGTATTATAGCGGTTATGTATCAAACGAAGTATAGGAATCAGTTTGAGAATCGCTGGGAGCTCAGTTTTCCTTATACGTATCATAGTTTCCGTGTTGCGGATTTATGGCATTTGTACGACGTGAAATCGTAAAAGGACTGGTCTCTAGTATGTGTTTTGCGTGTGCGGTTTGGTGTGAGAGTAATGAGTATGGTTGTGTTTGGGTACGGGAAAGTGTAAGGAAGGTACAATAGAATATTGTCTAGATTGTGCTTATTACCTTTGGATTTCATAGTACAGTCTTCGTGTGTGAGAACCGTAACATATAAATCTTCATCAAACAAAAGTAATTTTTCGATATATAGTATTGTATATCCATTATATTTTCAGGTCATGGTATGTTTGGGATTGATCTATGAACGTCATAAGTATATTAAGTTTAACTAAAATGTCAGTTCCGATTATTTGGTCTTAACATGTCTTTACAAGCTCACTAATAATACATCCTTATCTAATGTTTAATTAAATGAGGAACTGATATTTGTTCAGTCACTTGAAAGTGGATACAGTTTAACTTAAGGAGTTTGACGAGTATATTTGTATTGTATTTTATTATATTTTCAAGTTCGCTTTGTTGGAACGACCTGAGTATGTCTAATGTCTAGAGAGTTGAAGGATAATGTTCAGACCTATGAATTTTGTGATAAGGCGTATCTTGTGTTGAATGGATGACGGTGTTAGGACTGCATTTGGTGCTGTTTTATATTTTGCAGAGTTGCGAGAGTTTAACTACTCTCAGAGCCTGGACAAGGGCCACTGTACATATGTTTCAGTTACCGTTCGTAATGACAGTTCATGAAGCCTAATGTATAACCTGTGTCAGTGCAAACGTATGAAACTACGTTTCCTCTCTCATGGTTAAAGTTCAGTATATACGTATAGTGTTTATTTGTAGGTGATTTTAATTTATTTTTTTTGGTCAGGTTACAGAGTATTAGTATCGGTTATTAAGAATATTGTCATAATATGTGTATTATATATATTATATATATATATATATATATATATATTATATATATATATATATATATATATATATATATATATTATATATATATATAAATATTATATATATATATATATATATTATATATATATTTTATATATTAATATATATATATATATATATTATATATATATATATATATATATATATATATATATATATATATATATATAAATATTATTTATATATAATATTATATATATAATATTTATATATATTATATTTTATATATATATATATTTTATATATATATATATATATATATATATATTATATATAATATTTGTATATATATATATAATATTATATATATAATAAATTTTATATATATATATATATATATATATATATATATATATTATATATATATATATATATATATATATATATTATATATATATATATTACATAATATGGTACAGAAGATTTAAGAGATACATTGTTGATATAAAGGTGGCATATAAGGTACATGTTGTTACGTGTGTATCACCGATTATAAGGCGAAAATCTCATCCAGCTCCTCAGAGCTGGGGCGTGTGCCCAAAATACAGCAGGCATTACCCCTTTGAACAGCCGCACTGAGCCGCTGGAACAGAAAACTAGCTCCCCTGGGATCCCTAGTTACCCTGATGAGTCTTTTCCCATCTCCTTAAGGAATTTAGATGCACTCCTTCTCCATGACCCAAAGGGTCTCTGAGCCTAGGGGAACAAACATATAATGATGGCAAGTTCTCCATATTTTCTAGACTTTTGGGACTCCTGAAGTGGCAGCTGTCCCTCCTTCCTCCTGGTGTATTGGAGATAGTATCAGCCAAGGTAGATGCACATGTATAGTCCCACACCACCTGCTTCCCATCTGTCCAGGCTTGAAGGGTGATACCATCTGGACGCTTCTGGCTGCCATCAGATCTGCATAGTTGGGGTGGCTCCCTTACTGCTGGGCATCCAGCTGTTGTGAGGCTCATCTTGATAATGTTATTAACCTCCTCATGTCTTCCAATTTTTCCCTCGGATTTACGGCACACAAGACCATGATACCCGAATCGGTCTGCTGCTTCACTGCCACAAATACACCTGTGTTCGGCGAGAATAGGGGCGGCAAGTCGAAGGGCAACACCGATGCGGATGGTCTGTGGGTCGAGGCGTGTGCCAAGGCTGGAGTTGGGAACAGCCCACGAGTAAGTGGTATTGATCAATAACAACACTGCAACTAGCCAAGGACTCGAACCCATGCTGCTTTGGCCTGCCTCATGGTGAACGAAAACTCATGACGCCTTAATCCACGGGACCACACAATCCTTAAGAGTAGCGCACCCAGCAGACTAAATGACTAGAATGAAATTAGCCTAGAGTCATCCACACCACCGTATGTCCTTGGGTAGCGAGTACAACATCCAGTTCCGCTGGGTGTGCTACTCTTAAGGATTGTGTGGTCCCGTGGATTAAGGCGTCATGAGTTTTCGTTCACCATGAGGCAGGCCAAAGCAGCATGGGTTCGAGTCCTTGGCTAGTTGCAGTGTTGTTATTGATCAATACTACTTGTTCGTGGACACAATAATATAAAATACTGCTCGTTGTACTAGTACATCAAACAGGGACTAAAATGAAATTAGCCTAGAGTCATCCACACCATCGTATGTGATGATTTCAGAATATGCAAAACAACCACTGTAAAATAATAGAGAAATTCCAATAGCTTTCGTGACTACTCACTTTATCAAGGAACAATGAAAGTAATGCATCAAAGGAAGGCATATAAAGGGTCTAGCCCACACATCCCACAACAAAGCAACACCTGATGCGCGACTTATATGAAAGGGAACACTGCAGCAGGCCCAAACTAGACAGGCCTTTCACACAACCCACCAACAAACTATTCTACCCAAGAATTAAGAATTTAAAAATGTATTATTTGTAAATTTAACTCTAAATTTCAAAATTATTAATTATAAATAACTAATTGAAATAAATTCAAAGTGAAAACTTTTATTTTATAAAACTCCAATTTACCCCCGGCCGGACTTTGCTTGAAAATTAACTTTCTTCAATTCACTCCATGGTGTCTTGCCGTAAGGGTTTTAAATACAGCATTGGAATCTGTACATTAACAACCCTCCTTATTTGTTTTTCTTCTTCCAGGACTTCAACCAGGTCTGCCGTTTCCCTGAATCCCTTTAAATTTTACATGGCTCACACTCAACACACGTCCAAGCATTTTGTGAAAACCTTTTTCAATTTTCTTCCTTATCAACCGCATTCTGGGGAACCAATCATTTTTAGTTCGAAAAAACTGGTTGACCCTTTGTTTAAATTTCTAGGGGACTTCTAACCGCCTTCTTCAATTACTTATGGTTTCAATTTTTCATAATTGTTTCGATATTTCCTCATGTCGAACCACCACAAAACCGTAAGCTCTAAAACAAGGAATGGAATACTCCTAACTTCCAAACTACGAATCTTGCATTAATTCACACCACACATTGCCCTCAGAATGACATCTCCACTGCCCCAGCTTCTCCTCGCTGCAACATTCATCACCCGTGCTTCACACCATATAGAGCGTTGGTAAATAACTTCATACATTCCCTCTTTCTCCAAGGACAAGTTTTTGTCTCCACGACTCTAAGTGCACCACTCACTTTTTCCTCATCAAATTTTTTTGATTACCATCTTTTTAATAGACCCACTGCTGACACGTCACTCCAAATATCTGAATACGTTCACCTCCTCCATACTCTCTTCCTCAAATTTATATTTAATTTTCATCACCAATCTTTTTGTTATCTCATAACCTTACTCTTTCCTGTATTCACCTTTAATTTCTTTTTTGCACACCCTACCAAATTCATCACCAATCTCTGCAACTTCTTTCGAATTCCCAAGACCAGTGTCTCGCAAAGGCAGCTGTGACAACTCCCCCTTTGGGGTGATTCTTTACTTTTAACTCCCGTTTGCCAAGAAAACCCTCGCATTTTCTTCTCTTACAACCCCTTATAAATTATTAAAAAAACCCCGGTGACATCACACATCCTTGTCTAAGGCCTACTTTTACTGGGAAATAATTTCCCTTTTCCTACATACTTAACTTTTAGCCTCCCATCCTCGTAAAAACTTTTCACGCTTTCTAACCCACCTCCTACACCATTGCAACATCTGCCCCATTGCCCCCCTATCCACATTGCATACGCCTTTTTAAAAACCATAAAAAAAAGCCAAAAAACCCCTTTGCCTTATCTAAATACTGTTTACTTTTTTGTTTCACTGTAAACCTGGTCCACACACCCCCCTACCTTTCCTAAAACCTCCCGTTTATTTCTATCTATTTTCCCTCTTACTCTTAATTTTTTTTTTTTAAACTCTCCCATTTCCCCTTTTTTTCCCCCCCCCCTTTTTTTTTTTTTCCCCCCCTAAATTTTTCAATTTAAATTTATTGTCAAACTGCTTTTATATGGGGAAAAAAGTTCAATTATATTCCTGCGCCATGGGCTTGCTCGTACAAATTTCTAACTTTTGAAAATAATTGGATGGTTAAAAACTCTAACATAAAAAAATGGCATTGGAAACTTGTCCAGTTAATGCTTATTTATGTTGTTTTTTAAACTTGTTTAGCTTTTTCCGTTTGACCTTAATAAAAATTTTTCGCAAATTTTACAAGGAATCTTTTATAGAAAATCCGTCAGCATTTTGGTGGAAATTCTTTATAAAAAATTTTTTTTAACTGTATCAAAAAAAGATTTCTTTGGTAAGGGAGAACCAACATTTTTTTTATTTTGAATAAGGGTTTGGTTGCCTTTTTTTGGGACTGTGAAAAGTTTTTTCTGCAATTTTTTAAAAGATTTATCAGTTACTTTTTTTGGGTTTTTCAAATCTTTAAACCTATTTCAAAAATTTTTGGGATTTTTTCCCGCACTATGAATTTCTGGATCAAATTTTAAAGCTCTCAAAAAAATGATGGAAAACAGACGTTTAACTATCATGATATGAAGAAAAAAATAGTGGACAAAAAGAACGTTATTTGTAGGTTTTTGTAAATTTTAAATTTGAATTCATTTAAAATCCTTAATAAAAAAAACTCTAAAAAAGGCATTTGGTTATTTTCTTAAAATAAAAACAGTAAAAGTTTTATAAATTGGCCCTAAGCTTTTTAAAATTTCCCAAAGGGGAAAATGGGTTATTTTCCTTTGCTTGGGCATAAGACACAAAATACCCTCAACATTTTCTGAACCATTTGGGCTCTATTGGGGAGGTTGGGGTTAAAAACAGCGTTGTTTCAAAAAAATTCTTGGTTGGGTTACTAAGAACGGGTTTTGAAAGAGGTTTTTCCCAAATTCCCTTACCAAATTTCTGAGTGAAAAAACTTATCCTTAAATAAAAAAATTTTTCATCAAAAATCCCAAAGTTTTTTTTAAGGGTTTTAATGATAGTAGGAACTGGAAATGGTAAATCAAAATTTAAGATTTCCCTTAGATAAGAAACTTAATAAATCTAAACCCAGGAACTTTCTTTAAAAAAGGGAAAAGAAACATCAAAACAAAACCATTTTTTAAAAAAAATTTTAAGTCAGTAAAGGAGTTTTAAATTTATAAAACCTAAATCTATGTTGTTTAAACTTTTAAAGTTAGAAATTTTGCCAACAAAAAGGGCTCAAAGTGTCAACAAGTCATTTGGTTTTAATTTTTTAATAAAACTGATCCTAAGGAGCATAATTTGGGTTTTAAATTTGGATTCCCTAGTTTGTTTTGTTTTTAATTTTGTCAATAAAATGTAGGGTAAAGATGGAAAATTTTGGAAAAAAAATTGTTTGACTAATTCATCTTTTCCTTTCGTTTGAAATTTTTTTTGGGTTTTTTTTTTGAAATTGCCCGTTAACGGTTTTTTTAGGGGATTTTTTCAAAGTTTTGAATAGATTTCAGTATCATCTAAGAGATTATTCTTTTTTTTTGGTAAAACATTTTCATTATAATTACTATTTTCATTTTTTTGTTTTGTTTTTTGTAAGGGGTAAATTTTTTTTGGGTTTTTAAGTTTTATCATAAGACTTAAAGAATCTTGAGGGAAATTGGGGAATGTTTTTTGGGTTTTAAAAAAGAGCTATTACCCTTCCCTTACTAATATTAATTTTTTCATTGGTTTAAACAGTTTTTTTTTCCAAAGTTAAAAAAAAAGGCTTTTTCAGTTTCAACATTATTAAGTTTTTTTGAAGGTGCAAAACTTAGGGCAAAAACCTAGGGCAGAAATTGTATTTTTACCTAAAATTTTTTCTGAAAACTTAATTAAAAAAATTGTTTTATATATTTATTTATATATATTATATATATTTTATATATATATATTATAAAATATTTTATTAAAATTTTAAAATTTTAAAATATATATTATTATTATAAAATTTTAAATTATATGTGTGTATTTTATATCAGTTGAGGTTTGGTTTTCTGTGTTATTTTGGCCCCTTTTTATTTCATTTTTACTCTTTAAAGTTTTTTAAATTTTAAAAAATAAAAAAAAAAATCTTTTTTTCACGGTGTACAGTGTCGGGGAAAACTCCCTTTCTATTCTAGGTTTACCAGGGGTTTTTGGGAAAGCGCCGGGAGTTATGTGGGTTTATGTGAGATCGGGTGTGCCCAGTATGATGCTCACTCCAAAAAATATTTTCCCTTTAAAAGTTTTGCAGCCTCTGACCTCTTAGGGCGAAATCCGTCTGCTTTTTCCTTTTTCCTTTCCCTTTTTCATTTAAATTTGCAAATTTCCTGGGTTTAAAATTAGGGTCATTTGGTTGCCCGGCATGCAGAAAGTCCGATTGTTTTTTAGGCTGAACTCATTTCCCCGTCTGCTTGTTTTCTCCTCATTAATTTTTCCCCCCCTCTGCTAAAAAGGGGGGCACCTTGACTCTGGCCCTTCCGTTTATGGGGATTCAAAATATACAAAAAACGAGCACCAGATTAGAATTTTCCTTTGTTTAACCCCACTACAAAAAAAATTTCCCCCTCTTGGACACTTTGTCTCATACGAACACACGTTGTTTCCTTCCTGTCAAGTATTCCCTGATTCACTGCAGTGTTTTCCTCCTATTCCTGCCTGCTCCTCTAGCTTACCTCTGTTACCTTGTCATAGAACTCCAATAGCTTTGATAATCTTCTGCATAACTTTACATACATATCAGAAACACTGATCTGTAATTTAGCACAGCGTGTCTATCTCCTTTCTTAAAAATGGGACTACATTTGCTGTCTTCCACTCTTTAGGCAGTTGTTCTGTTTCGATAGATTTATTGAAGATTGTTATTAGTGGCACACACAGTGCATCTCCTCCCTCTCTCAGGATGCAAGGAGAGATATTATCTGAGTTCACCGCCTTCCAGGTATCTAGTCCCCCTAGCAGTTTCTTCACCTCCTGCTCGGTTGTGTGCAGTGTGTCCAGTACTTACTGCTGCACCTTATCACCTCGATTTGCTGGAAGCCTCTCTGTCTCCACTGTGAATACCTTCCTAAATCGTGAGGTGAGTTCTTCACATATTTCCTGGTTGTTCTTCATACTGTTTACCTGGTCCTTGACTGTTATTTTCCTCCTAATGTGGCTATATAATAACTATGGGCAGACTTGGCTTTGTGCTGTCTTTCTCTCATTGCCCTGGGCTTCTCCCCTTTATCCATGCATTTTTTTTCTGCTTTTGGGTAAATTTATCCTTTTTCGGTGCCCTTTCTTTTATATTTTTTTCCATTCTTAGTACATTTGGTTTTGGCCTCTCTGCCCTCCGGGTGTGTGTATCACCAGTTGGGGTTGCGGGGGTCGAGTCACACCCCTGGCCCCCGCCTCTTCAACGGGCCGCTACTCAGCCCTTTTTTCCCCATTCTGTGAGCTTTACATCCCTCTTCTTAAAACTAGTATGGATCCTGCCTTCACTACATCACTATCCGGTTTTTCCACTTTTCACAACTCTGTGACTGTGTGTGTGTAGTGTACTTACCTAATTGTCTGGGGGCCGATTCATAGCTAATGGCCCTGGGCCCCTTCACTGGTGTATTGAGTTACCATTTTGGGTAGGCCATGTCGATTAGACACTGGGCCTGTTTGTGTGTTTATGTGGTGTGGTGTGTTGTGTGTGTGTGTGTGTGTGGGTGTGTGTATGTGGTGGGTGTGGTGTGTTGTGGTGTGTGGTGGGGTTGTTTTGTGTTGTTGTTGGGAGTGGTGTGTGTGTGTGTTGTGTTATGTGTTTTGTGTGTTGATGTATGTGTGTGTATGTTGTGTAGTTGTGTGTGTGTGGTATTTTGGGTGTGTGTGTATTGTGTGTGTTGTGTGTGTGTGTTATTGGGGTGTGTTTTGTGTTGTGGATGTGTGGTATGGTGTGTATGTGGGGTGTGTGTGTGTGTTGGGTGTGGTAGTTGTATGTGTGTGTGTTTGTGTGTGTATGGGGGTTGGTGTGTGTGTGTTGTATGTGTGTATGTGTTTACGTGTTTATGTGTGTGGTGGGGGTTTGTGTGGTGGGTGGTGTGGTTTGGGGAAGGTGTATGTTTTTTGTGTGTATGTGTGTGTGGTGTGTGTGTATGTGTGTATTGTGTGTGTGACTCACCTAGTTTCTCACCTATTGGGGTTGGGGGGGCGAGTCCGAGCTCCTGGCCCCCCGCCTCTTCACTGATCCTACGGGTCACCCCCTCCCTAGCCGTAGCTTTATCTACCCTGCTTAAAGCTATGTATGGACCGCCTACACTACATTCTTCCCCAAACTATTCCACTTACTGACTCTCTGTGCTGAAAAATATTTCCTAACACCCCTTGATTCATCTGTGCCCTCAGCTTCCAACTGTTTTCCCCTTGTTACGTGAAAATCTCTGGAAACCCTGTCTTTGCCCACCTTGTCAATTCCTTCAGTATTTTGTATGTCGTTATATGCCCCCCCCTATCTCTCCTGCCCTCCAGTGTCTCAGGTTGTTTTCCCCTTTTACCTTCCTCGTGGACATACTCTTAGCTCTGGGACTAGTCTTGTTCAAACCTTGCATTTTTCTTATTTTCTTTCGTACTTGGTAGGTGTGGGTTCCAAACGGGTGCCGCATACTCCAATTGGCCTAACTATAGGGTGTACAGGTCCTGAACGTTCCTTATTAAGATGTCGGAATGCTGTTCTGGGGTTTGCTGGGCGCCCATATGCTGCAGCATTTTTTGGGTTGATGTGCGCTTCAGGAGATGTCCGGGTTTAAAACTACCCCAAATCTTTTTCCTTGATGAGGTTTGTGCTCCCCCCTAAACGTACTCCGTTGCCCCCTTCTTTGCCCTTCCCCAATCTTCAGATTTTTGCACTTGGGGGGATTGAACTCCAAGCCAATTGCTGGACCGGGTCTGCACCCTGTCCAGATCCTTTGTATTCGCCTGGTCTTCGTTTCGAGTGTATTCTTCTCATCAACTTCACGTCATCGCAAACAGGGACACCTCAGAGCTTTTCCCTTCCGTCATGTCGTTCACAAAACCAAAACAGCCTGGTCCTAGGCTGACCCCCTGCGGGCCCCCCTGGTCACAGGTGCCCCCCCTGACACCTCGCCACGTACCCTACTCGCTGCGTCTTCCCCCCCACAAAAATTCCCTGATCCATTTTAGTGCCTTCCCTGTTATCCCTCTTGGGCCTCCAGTTTTTTCACCAATCTTTTGTGGAATGTGTCAAAAAGCCCTTCTTGCAGTCCAAGAAAACAATCCACCCACCCTCTCTCTCCCTTTCTTACTGCTGTCCCATGCATAGAACTCCCAAAGGTTTTTTGCACAGGATTTTCCCCTCCCTGAAACCATGCTGGGTGCTGTTATGAGTCATTTCCTTTTTATGTTCCACCACTCTTTTCCCGATAATCTTCTCCATGATTTGCATACTATACATGTCAGTGACATGGGCTGTGTTTAATGCTTATGTCTTCTCCTTTTTTAAAGATTGGGACTAATTTCGTGTGTGTATGTGTGTGTGTATGTTTTGTGTGTGGTGTGTATTGTGTATGTGTGTGTGTGTGTATGTGTGTGTTGTTGTGTTGTGGGGTGTTTTGTGTATTGTGTTGTGTGTGTGTTTGTGTTGTGTGTGTGTGGTGTGTGTGTGTGTGTGTGTGTGGTGTGTGTGTGTAGTTGTGTGGTGGTTATGTGTGTGTGGTGTGTGTGTGTTTTGGTTATTGTGTGTGTTTTGTGTGTGTGTAGTATGTGTGTGTATGTGTGTGTATGTGTGTGTGTGTGGTGTGTATGTTGTGTGTGTTATGTGTTGTGTGTTGTGTGTGTGGGGTGTGTGTATGTGTGTGTGTGTGTGTGTATATTGTGTATGTGTGTGTATGTGTTGTGTGGTGGGTGGTGGTGTGGTGTGTGTGTATGTGTGTAGGGGTGTGTTGTGGTGTATGTGTGTGTGTGTGTGGTGTATGTGTGTTGGGGTGTGGTGTTGTGTGTATGTGTGTATGTGTTGACTGTGTGATGTGTGTGTGTGTTGGTGTGTGTGTTGGGGTATGTGTGTAGGGGTGTGTGTGTTATGTGTGTGTGTGCTCACCTAATGTACTCACCTAATTGTGGGTTTCAGGGGGCGAGACTCACCCCCGGCCCCCCCCCTTCACTGATCGCTACTGGGTCCTCTCTCTCTCTCGCTTCCTGAGCTTTTCACCTCTTCTTAAACTATTATGGGTTTCCGCCTCCACACTCACTGCTAGGCTATTTCCCCTTGCTGACAACTCTATGCTGAAGAAAACTTCCCAACGCCCCCGTGACCGTCTGAGTCTTCAGCTTCCTTGTGACCCCCTTTTCCTGTCCCCCCCCTGGGAACATCCCACTCTTCCCCTTGTCATTCCCCGCGTATCTTGTAGTCGTTATCATGTCTCCCCGGGCCTTCTGTCCTCCCGTTCGTCATATTTCCCTTAACCTTTCCTCGTACACATTCCCTTGAGCTCTGGGGCTAGCCCTTTTGCAAACCTTTTTACTTTCTCTAATTCTTGACGTGCTTACCAGGGGTTTGGGGTTTCCCGACTGGTGCTGCAAAACCCGTATGGGTCTAAAACACAGTGTACAGTGTCTTGAACGATTCCTTATTAAAGGGATCGGAACGCTATTCTAGGTTTGCCAGGCCCCGATCTGCAGCGGTTATTTGGTTATGTGTGCCTCCGGTGATGTGCTCGTGTTTGTCACCCCAAGGCTTTCTCCCTGAGTAGGTCGTAGTCTTTGCCCCACCTACCAATTCGTCTGGGGTTTCTTGCCCCTCCCCAATCTTCATGATTTGCTTTGGGGGATTGTTCGAGGAGCCAGTTACTGGACCAATTTCCGCCTCTCCAGGTCTCTTTGCGTCTGCCTCATCCTCGCCATTTAATTTCTTCTCATCAACTTCACTCATCTGCGAACGGGACACTAAGTCTTTTCCTTCCCATCATGTCGTTCCATATACAAAAATAGCACTGGTCCTAGAACTGCCCCCTGGGGGACCCCGCTCGTAACAGGCGCCCACGTGATCCCTTTTCCCGTACCATGACTCTTGCCCCTCCCTGTAGGTTTTCCCTTTATCCATTGCAGTCCCCTTTCCCTTTTTACGTGTCCTGATCCTCCAGCTTCTGCACAAATCTCTTGGGGGGGAACTGTGTAAAGGCCTTCCTCAGTCAGGAAAAACGCAATCTACCCAACCCCTCTCTCGTGTCTTACTTCTGTTACCTTTCATAAAACCCCAGGGGGTTTGGATACAAATTTGCCTTCCTGAACCCATGCGGTTTTCATTTAAAATTTTGTTTTTTTCCCAGGTTTTCGACCCCCCTTTCCTCCTATAACTTCTCCATGATTTTCACACAATACATTCAGAGACACAGGTCTGTATTTTAGTCCCCGTTTCTGTTTCCTTTCTTAAATATGGGGACTACTTAGCTGTTTTCCCATTTTCTCGGTAGTTGCCCAGTTTCAAGGGATGTGTTAAAGATTGTGGTTAGAGGCACACACAGCATCTCTGCTCCTTCTCTAAGGCCCCATGGGGAGATTGTTGTCCGTCCCATCGCCTTGGGGTGCCCAAGGTCACTTAAAGCTTCTTCACCTCCTCCTCAGTTGTTCGTATGTCATCCAACACTTGTTGGTATATTCCCTCTTGATGTTCCCTCTGTGCTGTCTTCCCACACCCTTCCTGCCCTCTACTGTAAAAACTTCCTTAAATCTCACTGTTCAGCTCCTCACATACCTCCTGATCATTTTTTGTGAGTTCTCCACCTTCTGTCCTTAATCTGATCACCTGGTCTTTGACTGTTGTCTTCCTCCTGAGTGGCTATACAACAGTTTTGGGTCAGTCTTGATTCTCGATGCTATGTCATTTTCATACTGTCGCTGGGCCTCCCTCCTTACCTGTGCGTACTCGTTCCTGGCTCTGCGACTGATCTCCCTATTTTCGTGTTTTCTCTGTCTTCTGTACTTTTTCATTTTTATTGCACTTTGTTTTTGCCTCCTTACACCGTCGGTAAACCAGGGGCTTGTTCTGGTCTTCCCGTTACTGTTGCCCTTGGGAATGAACCTTTCCACTGCCTCCTTGCATTTTGTTCCTACATATTCCATCATTTCATTTACTGGCTTTCCTGCCAGGTTCTCTGTCCCACTGGCCCTCCCGCAGGAAGTTCTTCAACCCTATGTAGTCCCCTCTTTTATAGTCAGGCTTTTCCCATTCTACTCCTGTTATTCTCTCCACTTGAGCTCTACTATGTATTCAAAGCACAGAACCACGTGGTCGCTAGCTCCTAGGGACTCTCATACTTGATGTCCTCAATGTCTGAGCTGCCCAGGGTGAACCAAGGTCCAATCTTGCTGGTTCATCTCCCCTCTCACTCTGGTAGTGTCCTTAACATGTTGGTGCAATGAGGTTTTCCAGCACCACGTCCAACATCCTGGCTCTCCATGTTTCGGGACCCCCATGTGGCTCCGGGGTTTCCCAGCCCAACCCCCCCGTTTTGGTTTGGTGTGTTTTGGTTGGTGTGGGTTTTGGTAGGTTTTTGGGTGTGTGGTTGGGGTTTGTATTGTGGTTTTGTTTTGTTTTGGTTGTTGTTTTTGTGTGTGTATGTGTGTTGTGGGTGTGTTGTGGTGTGGGGTATGTTGTGTGTGTGGTGTGTGGTTTTGTGTGTGTATGTGGTGTGTGTTGTGTTGTTGTTGTGTATGTGTGGTGTTTTGGTGTGTGTTGTGGTTGTGTGTGTGTTTGTTATGTTGTGTGTGTGGGGTGGTATGTGTGGGGGGTTTTGTGTGTGTGTGTGTGTGTGTGTGTGTTGGGGGTATGGGGGTTGTGGTGTGTATGTTGTGTGTGTGGGTGTGTGTGTGTGTTTGGTGTATGTGTGTGTGTGTGTATGTGTAGTGTGTGTGTGTGTGTGTGGTGTGTGTGTTGTGTGTATGTGGTGTGGGTGTTTTGGGTGTGGTGTGTGTGTGTTTTTTGTGTGTGTGTGTATGGTGTGTGTGTGTGTGTTGTGTGTGTGTGTGTTTGTGTGTGTGTGTGTGTGGTAGGGTGTTTTGTGTGGTATGTGTGTGTGTGTGTGTGTGTGTGTGGGTTTGTATTTTTGTGTTGGTGTATGTGTGTTTTGGGGGTGGGTGTTGTGTATGTGTGTGTGGTGTGTGTGGTGTGTTGTGTGTTGGTATGTGTGTTGTGTGTGTGTGTGTTTTGTTTTTGTGTGTTGTGGGGGTTTGTGTGGGGTTTGTGTGTGTGTGGGTTTTTGTGTGGTGTGTGTATGTGTGTGTGTGTGTGTGTTTTGGTTGTGTGTGTGTGGTGTGTGTGTGTGTTTTGTGTGTATGTTGTTTGTTGTGTGTGTGTGTGGGGTGTTGTGGTGTGTGTGTGTATGTGTGTGTGGGGTGTTTGTATGTGTGTATGTGTGTGTGTGTGTTTGTGTGTGTGTGTGTGTATTTATTGGTTGGGGGTGGTGTGGTGTATGTGTGTGTGTGTGTTGTATGTGTGTATGTGTGTGTGTGGTTGTGTTGTATGGTGTATTGGGGGTTTTTGTGTGGTGTTGTTGGGGGTATGTGTGTGTGTGTTTGTGTGTGTGGTTTTGTGTGTGTGTGTGTTGTGTGTGTGTGTGTGTAATGTGTGTGGTTGTGTGTATGTGTGTATGTTTGTGTGTGTGGGTGTGTATGTGTGTGTGTGTGGTGGTGGTATGTTGCTTAACATGCTTAACATTAAAAATTTCTCATTTAATAAAGATGCTTTATAGTTTAATTCATAGAAACACATTTTTATTAGACATTTTTTGTAGCTAGGCTGTATACCTTGCCATGTCTTGTAGAAAAAAAGATATTTTTATTATTATTAGATTATTATTTTATGATTATTATTATTATTATTATTATTATTATTATTATTATTATTATTATTTTTTTATTATTATTTTATTATTTTATTACAGTAGCACACATCTTTATTAACTTCGAAAATTTTAGTTTTATTGCTGTGTAATTATTATGTCCAAAAGAAGCTTTTATTCATAACTTTTAAAATTATCCCATCATATACGTTCCCAAGTACACGTAGATTTTTTTGACAAAAATTAAATATCTGTCCGAAAGTCTTTTATTTTCTCCGTTGCTAATTTTCTTTTGTGTTTTAAAAAATATATTGTAATTCTACTGCAAGTCAATGATCTTTCTGCCCCCAAAATGTCAGCGAGAGTTCAAAAAGTAATTTGGGTCTTTTTAAACCCGAGTGTGACCCAAGTTAGGGGGGTGAGAGCGTCCAGCAGCAGACTCTCTTCATCCTGCATCACTGTAATTGCGCCGGTCACTTACCCTTTTATACCAACCCATAATTTGTTTTCACTTGGCTCCCAGTGTTCATGTGTTTTCTTTAGAAATTAAAAACACTCAGCTCAAAAAGGTTAATGTCGAGAGCTCAGTAAAGGGTTTAAATTTTCGAAGTCCAGTAAAGGTTAATGTCAAGAGTGGTAAATATGCAGAGCCAAAGGCCAAACTCTCATACACGTAACATGTAACAGAAATAAAAAAAATTAGAACACGATTTAAAAATTATTCTTAATAATAAAAATAATAAAATAATAAAAAAATAATAAAAAATAATAATGATAAAATAAAATAATAATAAAATAATAATAAAAATAAAATAATAATAAAAATTTTATTAACTTTTTATTATTATTTTTTATTTTTATTATTATTATTATTATTATTATTATTTTTATTAAAAAAAAAAACATTTTTTGATATAAATTCGTTTTCCCTTTCTTTTTTTATTTTTTCAATAATCATTAATCTTTTTTTCACCAAAAGATTTTTATTCACCCCCGAAGTTGCTGGAGAATATAGAGCGCTACGTTGACTTAGTTAACAGGTCATGTAGAGCGCTACTTTGACTTAGTTAACAGGTCATACAGAGTCTACTTTTGACTTAGTTAACAGGTCAACAGACCCTTACTTTGACTTATTTAACAGGTCAATACAGAGCGCTACGTTGATTTATTTAAAACAGCCCAAAATGAGTGCTACGTTGCTTAGTTAACAGGTCATACAGAGCGCTACGTTGACTTAGTTAACAGGTCATACAGAGAGCTACGTTGACTTAGTTAACAGGTCATACAGAGTGCTACGTTGACTAAGTTAGCAGGTCATATAGAGCGCTGCGTTGACTTAGTTAACAGATCATATAGAGCGCTACATTGACTTAATCAACAGATAATGAAAAGCTCTACATTTGACTTAATAGATTATGCATGACTACACTTCCTTTTTAATGGATCTAGAGATCCTTTTTTTTTCCAGCGTTGACTTAATATATCAATTTTGAACCCCCACTGCTTTATTTCCTTAAATAAATAATGTATCATTCAGAGCCCTGTAATTATCATGATTAATGATTCATGCAGAGCCCTACATTTATTTTTAGTAAATAGATCATGTGAAGCCCTTAATTATATTAGTTAATGAATTATACAGAGTCTTCCACAGAATTGATTAATAAATAATTAATAAATGATTCATTGTTTTAAGTTCATGAATTATTCGGAGCTCTACACTGATAAGAGTTAATGTATCATTCAAAGTTGTAAATATACCTGCTTAATTGATCATACAGAACCCAACCTTGTCTAAGTTTATGGAACGTTCAGAGTAAAACACAGACCTTTGTTAACAAATTATCCAAATTGCAGAAAACTATATCGGTCTTAGTTAATGTATCATACGAAGTCCTACACTGGCTTATATAATGTATGACACTGAGTTCTAGACTGGCTTATATAATGTATGACACTGAGTCCTAGACTGCTTATATAATGTATGGCACTGAGTCCTACACTGGCTTATATAATGTATGACACTGAGTCCTAGACTGCTTATATAATGTATGGCACTGATCCCACACTGCTTATATAATGTATGACACTGAGTCCTAGGCTTATATAATGTATGACACTGAGTCCTACACTGCTTATATAATGTATGACACTGAGTCCTAGACTGGCTTATATAATGTATGACACTGAGTCCTAGACTGGCTTATTAATATATGACACTGAGTCCACACTGCTTATATAATGTAGACACTGGTCCTAGACTGCTAGTAATATTGACACTGAGTCCTAGACTGGCTTATATAATGTATGACACTGAGTCCTAGACTGGCTTATGTAATATATGACACTGAGTCCTAGACTGGCTTATATAATGTATGACACTGAGTCCTAGACTGGCTTATATAATGTATGACACTGAGTCCTAGACTGGCTTATGTAATATATGACACTGAGTCCTAGACTGGCTTATATAATGTATGACACTGAGTCCTAGACTGGCTTATGTAATATATGACACTGAGTCCTACACTGGCTTATATAATGTACACTGACCTAGACTGGCTATAAATGATGACACTGAGTCCAGACTGCTTATATAATGTATGACACTGAGTCCTACACTGGCTTATATAATGTATGACACTGAGTCCTAGACTGGCTTATATAATGTATGACACTGAGTCCTAGACTGGCTTATATAATGTATGACATGAGTCCTAACTGGCTTATGTAATTATGACACTGAGTCCTAGACTGGCTTATATAATGTATGACACTGAGTCCTAGACTGGCTTATGTAATATATGACACTGAGTCCTACACTGGCTTATATAATGTATGACACTGAGTCCTAGACTGGCTTATATAATGTATGACACTGAGTCCTAGACTGCTTATATAATGTATGACACTGAGTCCTACACTGGCTTATATAATGTATGACACTGAGTCCTACACTGGCTTATATAATGTATGACACTGAGTCCTAGACTGGCTTATATAATGTATGACACTGAGTCCTAGACTGGCTTATGTAATATATGACACTGAGTCTTAGACTGGCTTATATAATGTATGACACTGAGTCCTAGACTGGCTTATATAATGTATGATACTGAGTCCTAGACTGGCTTATATAATGTATGACACTGAGTACTAGACTGGCTAATATAATGTTTGACACTGAGTCTTAGACTGGCTTATATAATGTATGGCACTGAGTCCTAGACTGGCTTATATAATGTATGACACTGAGTCCTAGACTGGCTTATATAATGTATGACACTGAGTACTAGACTGGCTAATATAATGTTTGACACTGAGTCTTAGACTGGCTTATATAATGTATGGCACTGAGTCCTAGACTGGCTTATGTAATATATGACACTGAGTCTTAGACTGGCTTATATAATGTATGACACTGAGTCCTAGACTGGCTTATATAATGTATGACACTGAATCCTAGACTGGCTTATATAATGTATGACACTGAGTTCTAGACTGGCTTATGTAATATATGACACTGAGTCTTAGACTGGCTTATATAATGTATGGCACTGAGTCCGAGATTGGCTTATATAATGTATGACACTGAGTCCTAGACTGGCTTATGTAATATATGACACTGAGTCTTAGACTGGTGTATATAATGTATGGCACTGAGTCCTAGACTGGCTTATATAATGTATGACACTGAGTCCTAAACTGGCTTATATAATGTATGACACTGAGTCCTAGACTGGCTTATATAATGTATGACACTGAGTCCTATACTTCCTAAACGATTGGATCATACGGAGCACTACGTTTACTTGGTTAATATATTAAACAGAGCATTATATTGTTTATGATAAAGAATCACTCAGATCTCTATAGTGATAAAGTGAAATATACGGCATCCTACATGGATCTTTCAGAGCCATGCATAGATGATCTGCAACAAGTCTTCTCCCTTCCTCTCACTTCCATTTAAATTATCATTAGCTTTACGTATCTGCTAAAAATAATAAAAATAACTTCCATCAGGAATGTCATTGCATATTCATGGAATAATAGGTATCCCAAGATCATGGAATAATAGGTATCCCAAGACACATCCTTGGTGGACGCTGCTCGTCACGCTCAACCAATCTGATCTTTTCTCTCTAATATCTCCTATTTAATTCAAACTAAACATTATAGACCAATTTAATTTATTAAATATTAATTAAAATCATTTGTTTATATATTCCTTGTTTTCACATTCTTCAGATGGCTTATAGCAGATGTACTGTAAAACATACACACTATATCTATCTATCCATCTATCTACCAATAGGGTCCACCTCTGGTGTAAATTGTGGGACCCATATCCTCGGAGAAGTGGATAAAAAGGCTTCAAAGAAGAATACTTGGATTTCTTCCTGAAGCCGTGTGAATATTCCACTTCTCCTACCACCGCATCTTTTCATTCTTTTTACCAATGCGTATATTTTATTACATAATATGGTACAGAAGATTTAAAAGAAACATTGCTGATACAAAGTTTGATGGACTGAACACATCGACTCCAGGCTGAGGGACTGATTACCTCAAACTCCTCCTCTCCTTACACCTATCTGCTTTGTATTGGAATGATGAAGCCACTGTGTGGCGAAACGTTTCCTAAATAAAGATTCCCATATGTTGCATAAGTGTCTCAATCTTCAACTTGTCGGTTTGCAAAACCATTCATCACAATTGTCAGACACTGCATCAACATGGGACCTTGATACAAAGAATTCTTCAAACTTGTCCAACCTTTGGACAAAGACCTACTTCGACTAGTGGATGGTACCACTATGACCCCGCCTCCTCCCGCTTCGCCTCACCTGACTACAGTATATAAGCCACGTCTACGGCCCTATGCTGTACATTCTACAAGATTAATGGACTGATCACATCGACTCCAGGCTGAGGGACTGATTACCTCAAACTCCTCCTCTCCTTACACCTTTCTGCTTTGTATTGGACTGATGAAGCCTCTGTGTGGCGAAACGTTTCCTAAATAAAGATTCCCATTTGTTGAGTAACTGTCTCAATCTTCAGCATAGTTCTAGCTGCCCAGACAACTTTTGTTCCGAGTAGCGAAATTAGATCTAACGAAAATGATCCTAAATGGAAGAACAATAGATTAAAACATCTCATTGGTCAAAATAGAGGCATATATAGGCGTATCAAAAGAGAGGATCGGCAGTTAGGAAATCAATATACCCAATTAAAGAGAGAAATAAAAAAAGGAATAAGAAAAGCAAAAAGGATTATGTAGCTAAGGTCGCAAGGGATTCGAAAACTAACCCAAAAGGGTTCTTTCAGGTATACAGAAGTAAGAGTAACTTTGGTCAGATACTGACAGTGATAAGGATATATGTGAAATTTTCAAATACCTACTTCCTGTCAGCTTTTACCCAGGAAAATACTAGCGAAATTCCTGAAAGTGATAGATTATGTAGAGCAGGACGACAATAAACTATGCACGTTTGCAGTAACTAGTGACATGGTCCTCAGACAGAGAAACTAAAACCTAACAAATCCCCAGGTCCTGATGAACTGTTTGCAAGGGTGCTAAAGGAATGTAAAGAGGAACTTAGCATACCTATGGCTAATCTTTTCAACATATTACTACAAACTGGCAGAGTGCCTAATAAGTGGAAAATGGCAAATGTAATACCTGTTTACAAGGCAGGTGACAGGTTCTTAGCTTCGAACTGTAGACCAATAAGCGTTACCTCTATAGTGGGAAAATTTATGGAATCAATAATTGCCGAAGCAATTCGTAGCCGTCTTGGTAGGCATAAACTGATTAATGAATCACAACACGGTTTTACAATGGGGCGTTCTTGTCTTACGAATTTACTAACTTTTTTCACTAAGGTGTTTGAGGAGGTAGATAATGGTAATCAATATGATATTGTGTATATGGACTTCAGTAAGGCTTTCGATAGAGTTCAACATCAGAGACTATTGAGGAAACTTAAGGCACACGGAATAGGAGGAGAAATTTTTTCCTGGGTAGAGGCATGGCTGACAAATAGGCAGCAGAGAGTGTGCATAAATGGGGAGAAATCAGAATGGGGGCTCGTCACAAGCGGTGTTCCGCAGGGGTCAGTGTTGGGCCCACTGTTGTTCACAATTTCCATAAACGACATAGATGAGGGAATAAATAGCGACATAAGCAAATTTGCTGATGAAATCAAAATAGGCAGTCCAATTCATTCTAATGAGGACACTAGAACACTCCAGGATGATTTGAATAGACTGATGCAATTGTCGGAGAAGTGGCAGATGCAGTTTAATATTGACAAATGCAAAGTTCTAAATGTTGGGCAGGTAAATAACCATGCCACATATAAACTAAATAATGTAGATCTTAATACCACTGATTACGAAAAGGATTTAGCAGTTCTGGTTAGCAGTAATCTAAAACCAAGACAACAGTGCATTAATGTTCCCAACAAAGCTATCAGAATCCTTGGCTTCATATCTAGAAGTCCTCAGGTTGTTCTTCAGCTCCATATATCCTAGGTTATGCCTCATTTAGATTATGCTGCACAGTTCTGGTCACTGCATTACAGAATGGATATAAATGCACTGGAAAACGTACAGAGGAGGATGACAAAGTTGATACCATGTATCAGAAATCTTCCCTATGAGGACAGACTGAGGGCCCTGAATCTGCAATCTCTCGAAAGGCGTAGAATTAGGGGGGATATGATTGAGGTGTACAAATGGAAAACAGGAATAAATAAAGGGATGTAAATAGCATGCTGAAAATTTCCAGCCAAGACAGGACTCGTAGCAATGGTTTCAAGTTGAAAACATTCAGATTCAGTGTGAAGGAAAAGTTCAACAGATAGGAGCAGTGAGCGAGTATATGGTGACGATAGTTTGATTGCCGGCTGCTTGTTAAGATAGGGTCAGTCTAGCTCCCGCTATCCCCTCCCCCCCTTTTCTCCACCCCGAAAGGTGACGTGTGGGGCTCGGACCAAACAGTAATCACTTGACTCACAGCTCCCAGCACAACTGTAAGTAAAAACCACTGCTCCTATTCTAGTGGATATATTGGTTGAAAGCTTTACTTTTGACCAATAATAAACTTAGTCCTTTCAGTCTTGAGTTCCATGTCATGCTTTTAGATAATCACCATTTCTTTTAGGTATTGTACTTATCATAGAGAGTGATTTCTTAAGCAGTCGGTAATCTTTGTTTCTTTCTAGCTTGGAATGACAGCTCGGGTCATCTGCCAACCAAAAAAACGTGTTGAAGGAGACGAACTGAAGTCCTGAGAAGTCACTTTTTGATCTACCTACCTGATTAATTGTAGGCAACAGCAGGCAACTACCCCTCATCTTTGCAGTGGTAAAAAACCTGCGTTCCTGTCATCTGGACTAACTATTCAAGGCTATAGACTCTGTGAAAAACTAGTCGTTGGGTTGTCACTCAACACCTGTGAACCTCCCCCACATCATCAGTAACGGCTACAATTTCTACAAGATGGTGTCATCCTCAACCAGACACCCCAGTGTAACTGCACATAGCGTTGATTTCAAATGTCATTTTTCATTTTTCTTTCAAGTAGGATACACATTCATGTTTCAATGTTTTATCTTTGCATTACTAAATAATAAAGTGTTTATCTTTGTGAATTATTATTTCTTTTTCTATTCATTAGTTTTTCTGAGGAGGAGCCAGCCTTGGCAATACTGACTGAAGTTGTTACAAGGCTGAGTAAGCCTTCACAAGTGGTGACCTTGCCAGGATCACTCGACTGAATCAAGATTCGACTCCATCTCGAATCTTCCATTAGAACTTCAACGCCGCATACCACAGATGGTTACCACCAGCCATGAGTAATCATTCTTTATGGTAGGACTACAATACAGGTATTTAAAAGATTTGGTGATTGTTATAGTCTCAATTTATTGTAAGTCAAGTCAAAGCAGGATATGCAAGTTAATTCTGTCACGTTTATTCTTGAGCTTGAAACGATTTGGAGGAATAGACTCTAGGGACCCTAGATTTTCCGGTGACAAGTTGTTTCATTGAGCTCTGTTTATTATATCAAGGGAACTCTTGATTTTTTTTGGTGAGAAGATTGGATGGTCAAGGGACCCCATTCAACTTACTGTTTGGTCGGAGCCGGCATAGAACCCTCCGTTTTCATTCACATATACTGTTTAATCGAAGCAGGGATCGAACCCTCCGATTTATTTACAGTTTGAGCAGAGCAGGAATAGAACCCTCTGTTTTCTTTGATATATCTGTTTCATTTTCCCCTGGTAGTTTAAGTTATTCTTGCAAGTATGGAGGAATACCAGTTTTGGATGAACACTGGAAGTTAGGAATAATGGGGAAAAAATTAGAAGCTCTCATTAGTGCTAAGATCCAGGAAAGAATTGAAAAGGAAAGAATTGAGAGAGAAGAAAGACAGTTAGAAAGAGAAAGAGAGAACCAAGAAAGACAGTTAGAAAGAGAAAGAGAGAACCAAGAAAGACAGAAAGAGAAAGAGAGGAGAAAAAGGAGAGAGAGAGAATTGAAAGAGAGGAGAAAAAGGAGAGAGAGAGAAACGAAAGAGAGGAGAAAAAGGAGAGAGAGATAATTGAAAGAGAGGAGAAAAAGGAGAAAGAGAAAATCAAGAGTGAGGAGAAAAAGGAGAGAGAGAGAATTGAAAGAGAGGAGAAAAAGGAGCGTGATAGACTTGATCATGAGGAGAGAGCTAAAGCAAGTGAGGAACAAGTTAGGTTAAGAGAACTTGAGGAAAGAGCAAGATATAGAGAAGTTGAGGAAAAAGCTAGAGAACATGAGTTAAGAGAAAGAGAAAAAGATCGCGAGGTAGAGAAATCTCGCCTTGAATTAGAAAACAAAAAGTTAATTTTTACACAACAGCAATTAGAGGAAGGAGTAACTGAACATCATGCAGCTAGTGCACATAGTGCAACACCTAATTTACCTCCCTTCACAGAGGGTGAAGACATAACTTCATACATTATCAGGTTTGAAAATACCGCTACCCTCTGTGAATGGCCTGCTGACACCTGGGTTACCACGTTAGGTATGTTATTTTCCGGCACAGCTTTGAATATCTATGCAACTTTGTCGCAGGATATCATATGTAATTATAACCTACTTAAGAAGGCAATCCTTAAAGCATACCAAAAAAACCACAAATTCTTACAGGAAAGATTTCAGGTATGCCACCTTACAGCACGGCCAAAACTTTCAGCAGTTACAGGTAACACTCTTTCGTTTGTTCGACTTTTGGATAGAGAGTTCAGGAATTGATCACAGTTATGAATCTCTTAGAGACTTCATGGTTGCTGACCAGTTCCTGACAGCTCTTATTCACCAGATACGAACATTCATTAGAGAACGTAACCTGATTAAAGCTGAGGAAGTTGCTGAGGCCACTGACTTCTGTGCTGAGGCTCACAATTCCTATAAAGACCTAAAGGGATTGATCCCTAAGGGCAAGGGTTCACCAGATCTTAAGAAATCAAAGCCTCTAGTAGAAAGTAAACTGACTTCTTTTATTCCGGTTTGTCATTTACGTAGTGTTAAGGGACATAAACGTCCCGATTGTCCTTCTAAGAAAGTGCAAAAAGTTGGAAGATGTTTTAAAGACTGTAATGACCAAGCACCCTTCTGTTCAGGAACAGTTAATGGACTTAATGTATCTACCATTTTACGAGACACTGGATGCACATGTATAGTCATTTCTGATAAGCTGTTCCCTAACCTTAAAAAACTCATTCCTCTGCTATCCTTTAGGGGGGCATGGGGCAATTTTCCGCGCGCGCTCACCGAAAAATCGAAAAAATATGGAAATTGAGTTATATATACTGAAAAATAGCTCAACTTTTTGGCAACACAATGGTACCAGAATGAATGTTCTACGACGTTTCTACAAGAAATTATAGTCATTTATATCAGGTATGGTGACGGCGATGTTGGTACCGAGTCTGCTCACGGCCTATATATTTTTTGGAGTTATTTTTCTTGTTTTTTATCGCCTTTTCTTGCATTATTCTTTCTAATATAATAACTGACTATTTGGCATCATAAAACAGTAGGCGGGACTTATCCCCAGACTTAGTGACACCCGGGAACCAGATGGGAACGCTCGGCAGTGTTCCTGCTCCCGAGGTACCAGCAGGAATCGCCCATTATTACGCTTATATATCAACTCTACGGCTTATTTTTCTATCAGAATTGATCTAATATGATATAATAAACACTCTAAATAACATACAAACATGTTATATACTCTAGGCTGAATAAAATAGGCCATAATATGACGAAAGATTATCGGGAATATTTCGATAAATATCGAGTTACACCACTCCATGTCCCATTCGTTAGTCTCTGAGTAAGAGAAAACGGTGTTTTGAAGAGGATAACTGCACTAGAACATCAGTTTACTAAGAAATACACCCAAACAAACGCGATTTTCGCGAAAAATTTTTTTTTTTTTTGAGACGGGGGCCGGCCGGCATTCCCGGCCGATATCTCGGAAGTAACTTATTCACCTAGGGCACTAAATGCTTCCTTTATTACTTAATTAAATGGAATAATATTCACAGACATTGTAGAATAATGATTTCTCTTATTTTGACCTTTGAGTTTTTGAAAATATTCCAAATACTTTGGGAGTTATGTGGGAGTAAAGGGCAGATTTTTTTTGCAATATTCCAGAACTAACAAACTTTATTTTTTTGTGAAATAACGGTAAGGTATTTTAGAGGAAATCTATCGGTCAAAATAAGTATTAGCATTGTACTCTCGGCACCAAGTGTCCAAACCACCTTACGTAGTCCCATATAAGAATGAAGTATTGCCCCTAGGGCATTTTCAGTAAATCAGTCTTTTCTCAGTTGTTGTTTGAGGTATATTTTTGATAAATATTTTCAAGAAAGAGTGAGAACACTTTGTCTTGTGTACCAAAACTGGACAAAATCGGACGGTAAATAAACGAGTTAGGAATTTTGCCCTACGGCCCCCTTCAGACTACTTGGGCCATACAGACACTTTTCCTACCATCCGTTATTACATTAGGTCTAAATGGTTCACAGGTTGGTCTGAAGCCGTACTAGCTCCCATCACCTCTTGCTCCGTACTAATAGGTAATGTAAAAGGTGCCATTCTTCCTTCTGAGGTTGACCTTTCATAAGCAAAGATGGACATCAGTTTTTCAGCTCCTCTTCCTGTAGAGTCAGAAAAGCCCCTTGAAAGTTCAGAGGAGGCAATGTCTCGTGATATTCATGTGGGATTAAAAACCAGTAATACTACTCTCGAAAGCGAGGTAGTAGGATCACAGGTTCACTTGTTAGATGAAAGTGAGGATATCACCTCCGATACAATAAATTTCTTGACTAGGGCTGAGACCAAAGCCCAGGCTTCTCCTACTGTCCATCCTTTGATTTTCCCTGACTTTAAGCCTTTAGATATACCGAAGGACTCCTTTGTCAATTTACAACGAAATTGCCCTTCTCTTCAGAATTTCCATAATGCAGTTAGACAAAATCAAGTTATCCAAAGGAAAAACTTTTCATATAAATTTGAATATATAAGAGGTATCTTGTATAAATCAGTAATTAAATTAAATTCAGACGAGATAAACTATTCCATCTTAGTTGTTCCAAGTCTATGCAGAGAGACTGTTCTTAAAATGGCTCATGACCTACCAGTGGCCGGACATTTTTCGCATCGTAAAACCTTAAATAAAATTAGGGAAATCTATTTTTGCCCAAAATGTCCTCAGATATCACTACCTATTGTAGATAGTGTAAAGTTTGCCAACTGTCATCCTCCCGAGGTACCAGGCAGGTACCTATGGTCAAAATGCCAATCTTTACGGTACCATCGGAAAGAGTAGCTAATGACATCGTTGGTCCTTTATCACCACTTTCATCTGGGGGACATAGATATATATTAACATTAGTTGATTATGCTTCGAGTTTCCCTGAAGCTGTACCCTTAAAGTCCATAACTACTACAGAGGTGGCTGAAGCCCTTTTGTCCATCTTCTCCAGAGTTGGCATCCCTAGAGAAATTTTGTCTGACCGTGGGACACAATTCACATCTGACTTAATGCAACATCTCTACCAACTTCTAGGAGTGAAACCTCTCTTCACAACACAATATAATCCCAGCTGTAATAGGAGGATTGAGCGCCCAGCATTCAGTTCTTAAATCCATTTTAAGGAAACTTTGCACCCTTAAACCTAAGGAGTGGCATCGTTACCTAACCTGTGCTTTGTTTGCCACGAGGGAAGTTCCCAGTGACTCGAAGTTCCCAGTGACTCTTTGGGGTTTTCACCTTTTGAACCTCTCTATGGTAGGTAGGCCAGAGGTCCATTGTTCATCCTTCATGGCTTATGGACTAATGAGGAGGTAAAAATTTGTGGGATGGTTGATTACCTCATAGAAGTCAAGGGAAAACCTAACCTTTATCATATCAACATCCTTAAGAAATATTACCGAAGAAATTCGGTTAACTGCCTGAATAACTTTGAATTAGTTTTTCCACACAAACTTGATAAGACAACTGAGGAGTGTAAGGTGTGCGTAATTGACACCTCTAACGTAGACTATGACAGAGAACTACATGACATGGTGGCTCTTGACCACTCAGGTGCAGCAAAAATTAATATCAATGAGTCTTTGGATGGCCGTAAGAAACATGAACTACTTCAATGTACGAGTAAATTCTCAGTTGTTTTTACGGATACTCAATGTGTCACCTTCACGGTAGTCCATAAGATTGACTTAGTCACGGACAATCCTATCAAATGGAAATTATACCCAGTTCCAGTTCACCTTAGGGATGCATTTGACCGAGAGGTAGATCGATTATTAAAGCTAAAGATCATCGAACCTTCAGTATCTGCATATTGCTCACCAGTAGTCATGGTTAAGAAGGAGGATAATTCATATAGACTTGCTATTGACTTCAGAGGCCTTAATGCTATAACTCGTTGGGATGCTGAGCCTATGCCCTTAATAGATAGCGATCTACACAAATTTTATGACTCTTCTTTTTTTTCAGAGATTGATATTGCACAAGAATATCATCAAGTAATGTTAGATCCTTCTTCTAAGCAGTACACCGCTTTTCCTACCCACCAAGGACTGATGCAGTACCTACGTGAGACTGATGAGAAAGGTCTTGGGTAATATGCCAAATGTTTCAGTTTATTTTGACAACATTTACGTAATGACATCCACGTGGGGCAAGGATATCCATTCATTAACGTCAGTTTTACATAGGTTACGCTCACATTTATTCACTGCCAAGCCGAGGAAATGCTTCCTTGGGTATAACAAAATAAGATATCCTGGACTGATCCTTTTTAATAACTCTTCACAGCCTCTCCCCAGTAAGATCAAAGCTTTACTGGAGTTTAAATTCCCCAAAACCAAGAAGCTCATGCATAGCTTTCTTGGTTCTGTAAATTTTTATGCATTGTTTATCCCCAACCTTACTGATCTTACAGGCATCTTATCCGACTTCCTTAAAAAGTCTGTGAAGGAACCTCTTGAACTTTCCGACGTAGCTCGAGAAAAGTTTAATGAGATTAAAAATATCTTCTCGAAAGACCCTATACTTAAGATTCCAGATATTAATAAAACATTTTGTTTAAGAACTGATGCCTCCAATACTGGCTTAGGTGTGGTGTTACTACAGTACCATGATGGTACACCCTTCCCTGTGTGCCTCCTAAGCCAGAAACTTCTTCCTACAGAAACTAGATACTCCACCATAGAAAAAAAATGTTTGGCCCTTGTGTGGGGTATCTCCAAACTTAAATTTTATTTACTGGGAAAAGAATTTATTTTAGAGACGGATCACAAATCTTTGATATACCTAGAAACTTTTAAGGGAACCAACAGCCGCCTCTTGAGGTGGACATTGGCACTCCAAGCTTCATATTGTGTATATCAATGGTTCATCCAATTATTTTTCTGACTGGTTAAGTCGTGACAGTCAGTAGAAGATTTGGTGCCTTACGCGACTTCTTGTTAGAACTTTTTCCTCACCTATTCTTCTTATACTCCTTGACTATAAGTCTTGGTATGGGGGAGTGTGAGGGAAAAGTTCAACAGATAGGAGCAGCAAGTGAGTATATGGTGACGATAGTTTGATTGCCGGCTGCTTGTTAAGGTAGGGTCAGTCTAGCTCCTGCTATCCCCTCCCTCCCCTTTTCTCCACCCTGAAAGGTGACGTGTGGGGCTCGGACCAAACAGTAATCACTTGACTCACAGCTCCCAGCACAACTGTAAGTAAAAACCACTGCTCCTATTCTAGTGGATATATTGGTTGAAAGCTTCACTTTTGACCAATAATAAACCTAGTCCTTTCAGTCTTGAGTTCCATGTCATGCTTTTAGATAATCACCATTTCTTTTAGGTATTGTACTTATCATGGAGAGTGATTTCTTAAACAGTGGGCAACCTTTGTCTCTTTCTAGCTAGGAATGACAGCTCGGGTCATCTGCCAACCAAAGAAACGTGTTGAATGAGATGGACTGAAGTCCTGAGACGTCACTTTTTGATCTACCTACCTGATTAATTGTAGGCAACAGCAGGCAACTACCCCTCATCTTTGCAGTGGTAAAGGACCTGCGTTCCTGTCATCTGGACTGACTATTCAAGGCTAAAGACTCTGTGAAGAACCAGTCGTTGGGTTGTCACTCAACACCTGTGAGCTCCCCCCCCACATCATCAGTAACGGCTACAATTTCTACAAGATGGTGTCAACCTCAACAAGACACCCCAGTGTAACTGTACATATTAGCTTTGAATTCAAATGTCATTTTTCATTTCATTTTTCATTTTTCTTTCAAGTAGGATACACATTCATGTTTCAATGTTTTATCTTTGCATTACTAAATAAAAAAGTGTTTATCTTTGTGAATTATTATTTCTTTTTCTATTCATTAATTGTTCTGAGGAAGAGCCAGCCTTGGTAATACTGACTGAAGTTGTTGCAGGGCTGAGTAAGCCTTCACTTTCAGGAAGGATATAGGAAAGCACTGGTTTGGTAATAGAGTTGTGGATGAGTGGAACAAACTCCCGGGTATAGTTACAGAGGCTAAAACGTTGTGTAGTTTTAAAAATAGGTTAGATAAATACATGAGTGGGAGTGGGTGGGTGTGAGCCATGACCTGACTAGGTGGGTCATTGGGCTAATCAGGGGAGGTGGACATGGAACTGCTTCGCATGGGTCAGTAGGCCTGCTGCAGTGTTCCTTCTTTCTTATGCTCTTAACTCTTCCAAGTTCTTCCTGAGAATTGTGTCAATGTAATAAAGTTGGTAGAATTACCGACAATATGTAAAGTAAAAGGACACAAGTGCAACTAATGTGACATTTATTGTGGCAACGTTTCGCTCTCCAGGAGCTTTATCAAGCCATTACAAACAATACATGGACACAGAGGGTATATAAAGGCTCACAGTGAGGTGCAATACTAGTGAGGTAACATTTCGATGTTCACTAGTGGTAGTAGTAGTAGTAGTAGTAGTGACAAAAGTAATACAATATGATAGAGCAATTGATTCGTACAAGCGTAAAAGGATATAAAAGCTATTACTTGGGTAACATAAAAATAGGTTGGACAAATATAGACTGGAAAGAGGCAGCAAGTTTCAGTGTTCACTTTCTGTAATGTGCTTTGTGTAGTATAACAGGAGAGACTATGTGATGGCAGGGTTTACTGTTTTCAGGAGGATTCTTGCTAAGACTTCGGAGATGGTGTCCCACAATTTACACCAAGGTGGACCCCCTCATATATATATATATTATATATATATATATATATATATATATATATATATATATATATATATATAAATTTATATATATTATGTATATATATATATATATATATATATATATATATATATAAAATATATATATATATATATATATATATATATTATATATATATATATATATGCATATATATATTATACATATATATATATATGCATATATGTATATATGCATATATATACTGGTGTAAATTGTGGGACACCATCTCCGAAGTCTTAGCAAGAATCCTCCTGAAAACAGTGGTTTTAAATATTATGCAGAAAATTCGGAGTGTGGAAATTAGGAGAAGGTGTGGAGTTAATAAAAGCATTAGTCAGAGGGCAGAAGAGGGGTTGTTGAGGTGGTTTGGTCATTTAGAGAGAATGGATCAAAGTAGAATGACATATAGAAAGCATATAAATCTATAGGGGAAGGAAAGAGGGGTACGGGTCGACCTCGAAAGGGTTGGAAAAAGGGGGTAAAGGAGGTTTTGTGGGTGAGGGGCTTGGACTTCCAGCAAGCATTGCATGAGCGTGTTAGATAGGAGTGAATGGAGACGAATGATACTTGGGACCTGACGATCTGTTGGAGTGTGAGCAGGGTAATATTTAGTGAAGGGATTCAGGGAAACCGGTTATTTTCATATAGTCGGACTTGAGTCCTGGAAATGGGAAGTACAATGCCTGCACTTTAAAGGAGGGGTTTGGGATATTGGCAGTTTGGAGGGGTATGTTGTGTATCTCTATACGTATATGCTTCTAAACTGTTGTATTCTGAGCACCTCTGCAAAAGCAGTGATAATGTGTGAGTGTGGTGAAAGTGTTGAATGATGATGAAAGTATTTTCTTTTTGGGGATTTTCTTTCTTTTTTTTTGGGTCACCCTGCCTCGGTGGGAGACGACCGACTTGTTGAATATATATATATATATATATATATATATATATATAATATATATATATATATATATATATATATATATATATATAATATATATATATATACATACATATATATATATATATATATATATATATATATATATATATATATATATATATATATATATATATATATATATATATATATATGTATATATATATGTCGTGCCGAATATGTAAAACTGGACAATTAGCAAGAACTCATTTAAAATTAAGTCCCTTCCAAAATTTTCTCATATACCTTTAAAGATATATTTTTTTCATTAATGTTAATGTAATTTTTTTTAATTTTACACCAAAAGAAACTTAGAAAACTTACCTAACCTTGTTATAAAAAGAGCAATTTATTTTAGCCTAACCCAACTAAATATATTTTAGATTTGTTTACAATAATTTAACACTAAACAAACACAGTGAAATATATTTTTTTCGTTAGGTTCAGAATGATTTTGGCGAAATTATTGCATACACAAATTTTCGCTTGTCCTATATGGCAAAATAAGCGTTGCTATTTAAGCCAAGATCGTAAGTTCTGCCTATTCGGCACGACATATATATATAATATATATATATATATATATATATATATATATATATATATATATATATATATTATATATATATATATATATATATATATATATATATATATATATATGTCATGCCGAACATGTAAAACTGGTCAATTAGCAAGAACTCATTTAAAATTAAGTCCTTTCTAAAATTTTCTCTTATACGTTTAAAGATATATTCTTTTCATTAGTGTTGATGTAAAAACTTATAATTTTGCACCAAAACGAACTTAGAAAACTTACCTAACCTTATTAAAGCAAGCGCAATTTATTTTAGCCTAACCCAGCTAAATATATTTTAGATTTGTTTACAATAATTTATTACTAGACAAACGCAGTGAAATATATTTGTTTCGTTAGGTTCAGAATGATTTTGGCGAAATTATTGCATACACAAATTTTCACTTGTCCTATATGGCAAGATGAGCGTTGCTATTTAAGCCAAGATCGCAAGTTCTGCCTATTCGGCACGACATATATATTTTATTATCACACTGGCCGATTCCCACCAAATCAGGGTGGCCCGAAAAAGAAAAACTTTCACCATCATTTACTCCATCACTGTCTTGTCGGAAGGGTGCTTTACAGTACAGTTTTTAAACTGCAACATTAACACCCCTCCTTCAGAGTGCAGGCACTGTACTTCCCATCTCCAGGACTCAAGTCCGGCCTGCCGGTTTCCCTGAACAATTTCATAAATGTTACTTTGCTCACACTCCAACAGCACGGCAAGTATTAAAAAACCATATATATACATATATATATATATATATATATATATATATATAATATATATATATATATATATATAATATATATATATTATATATATATATATATATATATATGTCGTGCCGAATAGGCAAGTTGCTAGAAACACTTTTTATAATCCAAAAAGGGGCAACCAGCCTTATTCAACTAAAAATATGTTGGTTCTCCCTTACCATGAAAACTTGGTTGACATGCCTTCTCTTCTTAAGACTTTTAATATTAAAGTTGTATTCAAAAATCTTGATACCGTAAAAGAACTTTTGATAAAGAATTCCCCCCAAAATGCTGATGGATGTGTCTATAAGATTCCTTGTAAAATTTGCGATAAAGTTTATTACGGTCAAACTGTAAAAATCTCGAACTAAGATTAAAACAACATAAATATAGCATTAGAACTGGACAAGATTCCAATGCTCTATTTATTCATGTAAGAGATTTTAACCATCCAATTGATTTTCAAAAAGTTGAGAAAGTAGTATCAAGCAAGTCCATGGTCGACAGGAATATAATTGAATCTTGTTTCATTAAAAGCAGTTTTGACAATAATATGAATATTTCCTTTGGTTTATATAAATTAGATCCATTATAATTAATAGAATTTGGGAAGAATTTAATAATACACTGGACAAATAATTTTTAAATTTTCTTGGGTAGAATAGCTTGGGGGTGAGTTGTGCCAAGGACCTATCCAAGTTGGCTCGCCGCGCGTCACGTGTTTAACCGTTGTGGATCTGATAGTGAGGTGCTGGCCGGACCCCTTATATAGCTTCCTTGGATAGCTTCACTTTCATAGTTCCTTGATAATGTGAGTAGTCACGAAAGCGCTTGGAATTTCTCTATTCTTTCAGAGTGGTTGTTTTGCATATATATATATGTATATATATATAAATATATATATATATATATATATATATATAATATATATATATATATATAATATATATATATATATATATATAATGGGGTCCACCTCTGGTGTAAATTGTGGGACCCATAGCCTCGGAGAAGTGGATAAAAAGGCTTCAAGGAAGAATATTTGGATTTCTTCCTGAAGCCATTTGAATATTCCACTTCCCCTACCACCCCATCTTTTAAACTATTCTTTTTTTACCAATAGGAATATATATAATATATATATATATATATATATATATATATATATATATATATATATATATAAAAGTAGTGCTGAAGGCGGCTGAGTGGCTCCTGCGGCTGAGTTTCTCCTCCTGAAAAGGTCTGTGGCTGAGTGGCTCCTTTTCCAGAGTGGCTCCCATTCCTGAGCAGACTCCTTTTCACACCTATATGCTAATGGCCTTTACCTCACCGTCAACCCCCACCCACGACCCCCCACCCACGACCCCCACCCACGACCCTCACCCACGACCACACACCCACGACCCCCACCCACGCCCCCATCCCACGAACCCCACCCACGACCCCCCTCCCACAAACCCCTCCCACGACACCCACCCATGACCCCACCCACGGCCCCTCCCACGACCCCCACCCACGACCCCCACCAACGACCCCACCCACGACCCCCACCCACGACCCCCCACAACGACCCCACCCACGACCCCCACCCACGCGCCCGCCCGCCGCGCCCTCGCGCCCGTCCGCGCCTTCTGCAGCACCTTCTGCAGCGTCGTCCGGATCGCCCCCAATCCCCGAATTTTTTTCCGATTTTTTTGGATTTTTTTTTGAATTTCATTTTCTTTTGGTCTCCATCTCCTCGGATCAAACTTTTCTGAGGGTCTCCTTCCCACTTTCACCCCCATCCCAAATTCTTTTCGAACTTTTTTTTTGGAATTTCTTATGATCTCCCTCTCCTCGGATCAAGGTTTTTGGATTCTCCCCTCTGTGGGTAAGCATTCAAAATGGACTCCCACTTTCACCCCAAATATTCCTCCTCCATCTCCTTGGATCAAGGTTCTCTCGATAATACAAAGACTTCATCTCCTTGGATCAAGTTTTTCTCGATAATACCAAGACTCCATCTCCTTGGATCAAGTTTTTGGATTCTCCCCTCTGGAGGTAAGCATTCAAAATGGACTCCCACTTTCACCCCAAATATTCCTCCTCCATCTCCTTGGATCAAGGTTTTCTCGATAATACAAAGGCTTCATCTCCTTGGATCAAGCTTTTCTCGATAATACCAAGACTCCATCTCCTTGGATCAAGTTTTGGATTCTCCCCTCTGGGGGTAAGCATTCAAAATGGACTCCCACTTTCACCCCAAATATTCCTCCATCTCCTTGGATGAAGTTTTTCTCGATAATACAAAGACTCCATCTCCTTGGATCAAGTATTTCTCCTCCATCTCCTTGGATCAAGTTTTTGGATTCTCCCCTCTGGGGGTAAGCATTCAAATGAACTCCTCCTATGGGGCATGGTACTTTCTCTTACTACAGGTCTAAACAAGTGTGACGTCACCCCACCTGTGTTTACTCGGCGGTCAGTGACGTCACGTGATGACCTCACACATACAGGCTGAATCTTGTCGACTTCCCCCTATGTCAGTGACGTCACGTGATGACCCCCCACACAGGCTGAATCTTGTCGACTTCCCCCTACACATTTTTCACTCTTAACCCAGGATAACCCAAATAATTTCACATTTTTTTTCGTTATTACCCACAACAATCCACAATTTCTTTACAAAATACAACACAAGTCTAGACATTTTTCTCGTTTTAACTATTTCATCAGAAAAAGTCACAACAACAACCCACTTATAACATCTTTTCGGTATCTCTAGTTCGACAACAATACCCACAACCCACAACACCCACAACACCCACAACAACAACCCACTTATAACATATTTTTCGATATCTCTAGTTCGACAACAACATCCACATCCCACAACACCCACATCCCACAACACCCACAACCCACAACACCCACAACCCACAATTTTTTCTCGTTTTAACTAATTTCATCAGAAAAAGTCACTACAACAACCCACTTATAACATCTTTCTCGATATCTCTAGTTCGGCAACAATACCCACAACCCTCATCACTTAACAATTTATTCACAATTTATTCGATACAAATTTTTCCCCTTCTTTTTATTGAATCTTAAAATGTAATACACATTCCTCCCTACATTACTAAAATTCTAATAAAATCCTCTCCATACCCATCTCCTTGTATCCACATAAATTAATATTATACTCACAACAAGTAATCTCACTACCCAACTACTGCGACATGTTTCTACACACTCCAATCTTTCCAGTGTATCATAAATTTTCACTTCTATAATTTCTTTTATAATATTCACACATTATCTTTATTTCCAGTAAAATCCCCTCATATTTCATTAAATTTTTAATACAACCCTCCCCATACCCCTCTCCATCTCACCCACATTTTCTTCACATCCACTCAACCATCTCCCAAGACACCTCATCAGAACACCCTTTCACACCCACAAATGCATCTCATCACCCATCTCAAATCCACTAAAATCACTGTAACCAAGAAATTCACAAAATTCTATGACCACCTAGCACACACACACACACACACACACACACACACACACACACACACACACACACACACACACACACACACACACTTTTCTCAATATCTCTTAAGAAAAATTCTCTCATCGAAAACCCAATCTAAGACATTCACCTCCAACTAAGACATACACATCATAACTAAGACATACACATCATAACTAAGACATACACCAAAACCTATACTTGTCATACTGACAATAAATATAAGTCACGAAACATTACCAGAACTAAGTCACACACCTCCAACTAATACACAATCACTTTACTAAGTTCATGTTAACTATTCATCAACAAAAAATATTAATGCAATTCACCCACCATATTTGTTTTATCATCAAAAAATAAAACTGTTTTACACATTTTTTTTCCTCAAACTGAATATTCATAACGCATTTATCATTTCTCACCTATGTTGCATATCACGTTCCTCATCCACATCATCCCTGAAACATCCTTTCTTATTCATCTGTATATCTCCAAGCGATATTTTATCCCGACGACCCATCATGACACTAGGAGCCAGAGTGTAGTAGATGGTGTTGGAGTGGTGATGGTTGCTCTGACTCCTAGTGTCATGATGGGTCGTCGGGGTTAAAACATCTCTTGGAGATATACGGATGAATAAGAAAGGATTTTTCGGGGTTTATGTGGTGGGGGAAAATGTGTTGCAACTGGTGAAAAAATGAAAAAGGGGGGTTTGGGAATATTCAGTTTGAAAAAAAAAATTTTGTGTAAAAAGTTTTTTTTTTTTTTAAATGATTAAAAAAAAATTTTGGGGGGTTTAAAAAAATTGGGGGAAAATTAAAATATTTTTTGGGGATGAATATTTAAACATGAATTAGAAAAATTGATTTTTGTTTTAATTGGGGAGGTGTGTGATTATTTTTGGTAATGTTTCATGAAAAGGGAAAATTTTTTTTTGTGTTTAAAGGGTCTTATTTTTTATTTTTTCCAAAAAGAAAAAAAAAAGAAAGGGTTTTTTGGTGAATGTCTTATTTATAAAGTGTATGTCTTAGTTGGGGTTGTGAAGGTTTAAACTCACCCCTGAAACAACTTCGGGACAGTTTTAACAAGGCGGGCCCTCCCGGGAAAAAATTAATGAATGAAAAAGAAAAATAACAGACAAACAAAAACACTTTTTTATATATACAATAAAAAATTAAAAAATACAAAAAATTTAAAATTTTTAAAAACCCTTTAATTAAAGAAAAAAAATGAAAATAAAATGAAAAATTTAAATTTTCAACGCAAAATATAAGGGGGTTTGTCTGGTGTTGGTGACACTGTGTTTTTGAAATCGAAACCCTTTAAATGTGAGGGGGGGGGGGGTCCGCAGGTTTGGTTACAAACCCACGGCTAGTTCTTCACATTAGATGGGGCCCCTTGAGTTTAATACCCCGTTTAAACAGGAAAGCGGTTCTTTATCGCGCAATGCGGTGGGGTTACTTTCCTGAAATTTTAAAAAAGGGTGCCGGGTAATTAGATCCAAAATGGGACGTCTCCAGGTTTTTAGTCCGTTCCTGTTCTTCTCGTTGTTGACGGGGGACCTCACTGTCTTCCAAGCTGAAAAGATAGACAGGTTACCCATTTGCTTAAATAACCCACTCCCCCCAGGCAAGAAACAATCCCAAAAAGGGACGGGGTTGATTTCACAACAGTAAACCTAAGCAAGACTGAAAGGACTAATTTTAAATTTTTGGGTAAAAAGGGGAAGTTTTTTAACCCAATTTAAAATCCACTAGAATACAACAGGAATGTTTTACAGTAGTTTTGGGAGCTGGAGTCGAGTGATTTACTGTTTGACCGGGGCCCACACGTCCCTTTTTCGGGGGGGGGGAAAGGGAGGGAAGGGTTTGCGGGGGGCTAGATGACCCCCTTAAAAAAGGCACCCAGCAGTAAAAACTATCACTTTCAGGGGGGGGGGAAAAAAAGGCGGGAAAAAAACGGGAGCTTGCTTACCCTCCCTTTAAACTAGTAGCCGGAAATTTGGGGGAAACAACACTTTGGGCGGAGGGGAAAAAAAGGGGGGGAGCTTGACTTACCCCCCCTTTAACTAGTACCCAAGAAATTTGAACTATTGTTACAAAATTTTCCTACTCCAAATCGATTGAATTTTTCCCTCACACTCCCCATCCCAAACTTATAGTAAAAGGAGTAAAAAGAAATAGGCAAAGGAAAATTTTCAAACGTGGGGTTAGTCCCCTTAAGGCAACAAATCTACTGACTGTCACGATTTTAAACCATTTCAGAAAAAAAATTTGGGATAAACCCCATTGATATACACAATAGGGAAAAAAAAAAGCCGGGGTGCCAAGGGCCCAACCTAAAGGGGGGCGCTTTTTGGGTTTTCCCTTAAAAGTTTTGGGGTTATCAAAGGTTTGTGGCCAAAGTTTTTTAAAATGAATTTTTTTCCCAGAAAAAAAAAATTTTTAAAGTTTGGAGAAAACCAAAAACACAATGGCCCAAACTTTTCCTTTTTTCTAGGTGGGGGAATCTCGTTTCTGTGGGAAGGAGTTTCCACCCCTTGGGAAAGGGCATACAGGGAAGGGAGTACCATCATGGTATTGTTTGCACCGCACCTAACCCAGTACGGGAGGCATCATTTCTCAAACAAAATGTTTTTTTAATATCTGGAATCTTAAGAAAAGGGGTTTCGAAAAGATGTTTTTTAATCCCTTAAAAATTTTCCCCCGAGCTACGTGGGAAAGTTCAAAAGTTTCCTTCAAAACCCTTTTAAAAAGGAAAATGGGATAAATGCCGAAATTTTTCAGTAAGGTTGGGGAAATAAACCATGCAAAAAAATTTTACAAACCAAGAAACTTTGCATGACTTTTTGGGTTTTTGGGGAATTTAAATTCTAATAAACTTTGATTTTACTGGGGTGAGGCTCCCGAGATTTAAATTAAAAAAGTATCAGCCCAAAAAAAATCAAATCTTTTTAAAAACCCCCAAGGAAAGCATTTTTTTTTCCCGGCTTGGTAGTGAGGCCATGTGAGCGTAACCTACGCAAAACTGATGTTATTGTTTGGATATTTTCCCCCCCACGTAACGTCTTACGTAAGTTTCAAATTTAAAACAAATAAATTAGGCTTTTCCCCAAAACCCTTTCTCATCAGTCTCACGTAGGTAGCAAGGTTTTTCCCAAAAACCGAAGGGCATATTTCTATACTGAAACATCCTCAGTGGGTAGGAAAAGGGGTTTTGCCTGCTTAGAAAAAGGGATCTAAAATTACTTGTTTATTTCCCTGCGAAATATCAATCCTGAAAAAAAGGGAAGCGCCCTTAAAATATGTGTAGACGCTATCTAAAGGGAAAGGCTCGGCATCCCACCGATTTCCCACCCCTTTAAAGGGCCCTCTAAAGCCCAATTTCCCAAAGTCTATATGAATTTTTCCCTCCTTCTTAACCAGGGACTACTGGGGAACAATATAAGATACGGGGTTTTCAATAAACTTTTAGTTTTAAAAATTTGTTACCTCTCGGTCAAATGAAATCCCAAAAGGTAAAAAACTGGAAGGGGTTTTAAATTTTCCGTTTAATGGGGATTGCCCGTCAATAAGTCAATTTAAATGAACTCCCGTGGAGGAAATTTCCTGGAATTCAGTAAAGACTTTCCCGAAAATTACCAAAACAGGGAATTTAGTTCATGCCCTTTAAAGGCCCACCCCAAAAAATTCATTAATTTTAATTTTGGGTTTGAAATCCGAGTAGTCAAGAGCCCACCAATCATGTAGTTTTTTCCTCATAGTCTAAGTTAGTTTTTCCCAATTACACACACTTTCCCTTTCTTCAGTTTTTTTTCCCAAGCTCGTTGGAAAAATAAGTCAAAGTTTTTTAAAGGCAGTTCCCTGGATTTTTTACCTGGAGGGGTTCCCGGGGGGGCCCAACGCCCCCCGGGGCCCCGGTTTTGGGGCCAAACCCGGGAATTTCTTGGGTTTTAATATTTTTTAAGGGATTTTTTGATTGTTTAAAGCTTAGGTTTCCCTTGACTTCTATGAGGAGTAAAATTTTCCCCACTTTTTTTAAAATATTTTTTATAGGGGCCCTTTTCCCTTGCTACAAACCCAATTTATTTGACTTGAAAAGGCAAAAGTACAAGAATTTTAAATCTCCTTTTTTTAAAATTTCCCTCCTCGGGACTTTTGGAATAAAAAAATTTTTTTGTACGGGTCCAATGACAAGCTTAGGTTTTTCAAAACATGTCAGGGGTCTCCTAAAGTTTGGATCTAAGGTAAAGGGAAAAAAACGGGTTTAAGAAGACTAAACCCTCAGCTTTTACCTCCTAAATTAGTCCATAAGTCTTTGGAAGGATGGCCCGTGGACCTCGGGCCCTGCCCTTCCCAATAGAGAATTTTAAAAAGGTAAAAACCCCCAAAAGAGTCACTGGGAATTTCCCTCAGGGCCCAAAAAAAGCACAGGGTAGGAAACCCGAGCCACCCCTTGGGTTTTAAGGGAGCAAATTTTCCCTTAAAATGGCCTTGAGAATGAATGCTGGCGTTTAAATTCCCCCTTTTTTACAGCGGGGTGATAGGGTGTGGTTGAAGAGAGGCTTCACTCCCAAAATTTGGTTTAGGGGATTTTGATTAAGTAAAATGTAAATTGTGCCCCCCGCCCAGACAAAATTTCTTTTAGGGATGCCCCACCTGGAGAAGAGGGAAAAAAGGGCTTCACCCACCTCTGTAGTAGTTAGGTTTCCTTTAAAGGGAACGGTTCGGGGAAAACTCAAACATAACCCAAAAATTTTAAATATATATCTATTTCCCCCAGATGAAATTGGAGATAAAGGCCCAACGAGGTAAATAGTTTTTACTCTTTAAAAACGGTCCCGGGAAAAGATTGGCATTTTGACCATAGGTATTTGGGCCTGGTACCTCGGGAGGATGACAGTTGGCAAACTTTACATGATCAAACAATAAGTAGTAACATCTGAGGACTTTTTTGGGCCCAAAAAAATGGGTTTTCCCCCTAATTTTTTTTAAATTTTTCGATGCGAGAAATGTGGGCCATTTGGCGGGGTCATGGCCATTTTAAAAAACAGTTTCCCCTGCATTGACTTCGAACAACTAAGATGGTTTTTGGGGCCTGTCTCATTAAATTTTAAATTTTGAATCCCAAATTTGTGCAAGATACTTTTATATATTAAATTTTTTTTGAAAAGTTTTTTTTTGGGAATAACTTGATTTTTTTTTTGCGGCATTATGGCAATTCTGAAGGGGAAGGGGAAAATTTAAACGTTTTTTTTAAAAGTCGGGGAAAAAATTAAAAGGGATGGACGGGGGGAAGCATGGGCTTTGGTCTGGGCCCTACAAAAAATTTTATGGAAGGGGAGGTGATCCCCTTACTTTATCTAACAAGGGAACCGGTGACCCCTTCCCTACCTCGTTTGGGGAAGCAGCATCACGGGTTTTTTTAACCCCACTTGGAATCCAAAAGGAAAATTACTCTTTCTGAACTTTCGGGGGGGGCTTCTCCGACTCAACGGGAAAAAGGATCTGAAAACTTATGTCCCCCTTTTGGTGAAAAAGGGTAAAACCTAAAGAAGGAGAAGGGGCACTTTTCATTACCTATTATTTAGGGAGCAAAAAGGTTGGGAGTAGTACGATTTAAAACAACCTTTGGGAAACCATTTGGGACCAAATTAAAAGGGAAATGGGGAAAAGTGTCTGTAGGGGCCCAAGAAAGTCTGAAAGTTTAGCAGGGGTTTTTGATTTTCTTTTTTTTTGGGGGAACCCAGCTTATAAAAAATTTTAATATACATGTTTTTTCCATTTTCTTTTTTTTAAAAAAATGGTAAAAACTTTAAAGGCCTTTTTAATGTTCCTGAACAAAAGGGGGTTTGGGGGTCTTAAAAGTTTTTAAAACATTTTTCCCAACCTTTTTTGGATTTTCTTAAAAGGGGGACAACTGGCCCTTTTATTCCCTTAACCCCACAAAAATGGACAAACGGGGAATAAAAGAGTCTTTAAAAATTTTCCCACAAAGAGGTTTTTGATTTTTCAGATTGATAACCCCCTTCCCCCTTAGGGTTCGATCCCTTTAGGTTTTTTATGGGAAATTTGGGTGAGCCCCCAGCTTTACAGGTCAGCAGCCTCAGAAACCCCTTCCTCAGTTTAATTTCGGGTTTAAACGTTTCTCTAATGAATGTTCGTATCTGTGGGGGAAGGGCTTCGGGGAACTGGTCCAGAAACCATGAAGTCTCGAAAGTTTCATAACTGATCAATTCCTGAACTCCCCTATCCAAAAGTCGAACAAACGGTTTTACCTTAAAATGTTTTTTAAATTCTGGCCCCGGCTGTAAGGTGGCATACCCGAAATCTTTTCCCGTTTAAAAATTAGTGGGTTTTTTTATATGCTTTAAGGATTGCCCTTTTTCAAATAGGTTTTAAATTTCATAAGAATCCTGCGACAAAGTTGCATAGATATTTAAAGGCGTAAACCGGGAAAAAAAAAATTCCTAACCTGGGAGCCCCGGGTTTTTTCACAGGCCAAATTTACAGGGGTAGCTGTATTTTCAAACCTGATAACGTATGAAGTTATGCTTCCCCCCCTGTGAAGGGGGGGTAAATTAAAGGGCTGGAATATGTTTCAAGATGAACGTTTTTTCCCTTACTCCTTCCTAATTGTTTTTGTTTTAAGGGGTTTAAATTTTTTTCTCCAATTCAAGGGGGGAGATTTTTTCGAAACTCGCGATTTTTTTTCTCTCTCTATTAACTTTAGCTTCTAGCTCTTTCCTCACGTTCTCTAGCTTTTTTCCCCAACTTCTCCCATCCCCTTTTCTCTTTCCCTTAAAAATTCCTTTAAATTTAAAACCCGTTCCTCACGTTTTCTTAGGCCTGTTTTCCCCCGTACTTAGCATGTTTCCCCCACGTTCCCCAGCTCTTTCCTCACATTAAGGGCTTCCCCGCTCTTTTTGGGCTTCACGCTTCTTTCTAACTGTCTTTCTTTTTTTCTCTCTCAATTTTTCTCTCTCTCCTTTTTCCCCCTTTCTTTTCAAGGTTCTCTTTCTTTCCCTTTTTTTCTTCTCTTTCGATTCTCCTCTTCCTTTTCTTCTTTCTTCCCTTTCTAACTGTTTTCCTCTCTCAATTCTCTCTTGTCAAAATCTTTCCCGGATATTAGTACTAATGAAAGATTCTAAATTTTCCCCGGTTTTTTCCCAATTACTTCCAGCGTTCATCCAAAAATTGGGAAATTTCCCCATGCTTGCAAAAAATAACTTTTAAAATATCAGGGGAAATGAAATGGGTATTAAAAAAAACGGAGGGGTTTAATTCCCTTTCTCCGCTCAAACTTAAAAAACCAGAGGGCCCCGTTTCCCGCTTCAATTAAACAATATGTATTACGAAAACGAAAGGGGTTTTATGCCGGCCCCCGAGCAAACGTAAGTAGAAAGGGGTCCCTTGACCAAACCCAAACTTTTCACCAACAAAACAAAGTGTTTCCCACGACAGTTCCCTTGATAAATAAAGAGCTCAAAGAAACAAAATTTCATGGGGGAAAAACTCAGGTCCCCCCGAGTCTAATCCCCAAAGGTTTTTAAAAAATTAATAAAAAAAAAGAGAAATTTAAGAAGTGGTGAAGCAAAGTAAAAAGAGAGCAAATGAGAGATTGGGGGTGAGATGTTATTAACCCCAAAAAATTTTTGGAAAAAAAGGAAAAAATTTTGGAGTGGGTTAAAAAAGTTAAAAAGGGCCCAGAGAACAAATGGATTTGTCAGTTAAAAAAAGGAAAAGGGGAGTTATTAAAAGGAGAGTTAAGGTTTGGGAAGATGGAGGGAAAAATTTTGAGGAATTTTTTAATGTTGATGAAAAATAGGGAAGCGGATTTCGTGTATAGGGCAAGGAAGGGAAAAAAATTTTTGTAGGAGTGAGGGAAAAGCCAGTTGTGAGTGTGGGGGAAGTTTTGGGGAGGCAGTAGGTAAAAGAAAGGGGGTTTAAAGGAGCCGGGATTTTATGGGATAAAGATAGAAATGTTTAAAAACAGGGGGGGAAATAGATTTGGAGTTTGGGTTTGGGGCAAATTTTTTAATAAATGTAAAGGAAGAGGGTAAGGTACCTTGGGGTTGGCAGAGGGGGGGCATAGTTCCTTTGTAATAAAGGCAAAGGGGATAAAGAGGGGTGCAAAAATTTTAGGGGGAAAAAGTCGTTTAAATGTACCCGGAAAGTGGTTTTGGTTTTGAGTTTAATTGAAAGAATTAAGGTAAGACGGAGAAAAAGGATAGCAAGAACAAGGAGGCTTTAAAGGGAAAAGGGAGGGGGTTTTGTTGGGCCGGTGTTTACCAAATGAAACATAAAAAGTGGGAAAAGTAAATTTTAAAAAGGCCCAAAGAGGCTTTGTTTCATTTATGGATTTGGAAAAGGGGTATGAAAAGGGGGGATGGGGGGGGAATGGGGGCAGTTTTTGCAAGTTTTGGTGTAGGGGGTAGGTTTCCGAAAAACAGGAAGAGTTTTTTTCGAGGGTAGTGAGGCCAAATTTAGAGTATGTAGGAAAGAGGGAAATTTTTTCCCCGTAAAATAGGGCCTTTGACAGGGATGTTTTGATGCCTGTGGTTGTTTAATTTTATTTATAGATGGGGTTGTAAGAGAAAATAAATGCGAGGGTCCCCTTCCCCCCGAGGCGTTTTGGGGTTAAAAGAAAAGAATCAAACACAAAAGTGGGAGTTGTCAAGTGCTTTTTTGCTGATGAAAACCCGTGCCTTGGGGGGATTCTGAAGAGAAGTTTTAGAGATTGGGGGAAGAATTTGGTAGGGTGGCCCAAAAAAAGAAAAAAATTTAAAAGGGGAATACAGGAAAGATTTAAAGGGTTTGAGGATAACAAAAAGATTAGGTTATGAAAGATTGAATTTCAGATTGGAGGGGGGAGTATGGAGGGGGTGAAAGTATTCAGATATTTGGGAGTTGGACGTGTCAGCGGAGGGGCTATGAAAAGATGAGGGAATCATAGAATTGTTTAGGGAAAAGAGTGATTTGGTGACTTTGGAGTCTTTTGGGGGACAAAGAAAATTTGTCCTTGGAGGCAAAGGGGGAATGTATAGGTATAGTTTTAAACCCAAAGCTCTTGTATGGGTTTTGGGAACGTGGGGGGTTTAATGTTGCAGCAAGGGGGGAAAAGGTGGGGGCAGTGGAGATGTCAGGGTTTGGGGGAATGTTTGTGTGAATATAAAAGCAGGAATTCGAAATTTTGGGAAATTAGGAGGGGGTTTCGGGAATTTCCAAAAAATGTTGTCCCGGGGCTGAGGAAGGGGTTTTTTGAGGTGGTTCGGGCATGTAGGGAATGGAGCGAAACGAAAAAGGGTTCAAAAAGTGTATCTTTTGTAAGGGGGGGAAGGGGGGGTTGGGGGTCGGCCCAGGAAGGGTTGGAGGGAGGGGGTTAAAGGGGGTTTTGTGTTCGGGGGCTTTGGGCTTCCCAGGGAGTGCGTGAGCGGTTTGATTTGGAAAGGGGTGGAACAAAAAGGTTTTTAATATTTTACGTGTGTTGGAGTGTGAGCAAAGTAACATTTTTTGAAGGGATTCAGGGAAAACCCGGCAGGCCGGCTTGAGTCCTGAGATGGGAAGTACGTGCCAGACTCTTTAAGGGGGGGTGTTAAGTTGCAAATTTAAAAAAATGTAGTGTAAAGCACCCTTTGGCCAAGGGCAGTGTGGGGTGAAGAAAGGTGAAAGTTTTTTTTTTTTCGGGCCACCCTGCCTTTGGGGGGAATCGGGCCCGGTTTTGATAATAAAAAAAAATAATAAAAAAGGGGCGGAAAATTAAAAAATTTATCCTGCCTGCTTGACTTTCAATAAAATTGGGCTATTAAAAATCACCAAAAAATTTTAAATTCCCCTTTTCCCTTTTGTCCTACCATTTGAGAAGGGTTAATCCCTGGCCCGGGGTAACTGTCTGTTGGGAGCGGCGTTGAAGGGTTTCCAAAAATTTTAATTCGAGTGGAGTTGAATTTTTGATTCAGAAAGGGTCCTGGCAAGGTCGCCACCCTTTTGAAGGCTTTTCTCAGCCCCGTAACAAATTCAGACAGTATTTCCAAGGTTTGGGTCCTCCTCGGAAAATTAAGGGAAAGAAAAAAAATAATAAAAGACAAGCTTTGAAAAAACTTTTTTATATAGAAAATATAAAATAAAAACACTTAAATTTGAAAAATTTTAAACCTACATTAAAGGAAAAAAAAAAAATGAGAAATTTAAATGAAACTTAATTCCAAAAGCTAATAAAAAAAAGGGTTTGGTGGGTTTTTGGGCATGTGTTTTTGAAATCGAAAAGCCGTTTTTCTGATGGGTTTGGGGGGGGGGGGTCGCAGGGGTTGGGGTTAAAGACCCCTGGCTAGTTCTTCAAAAGTAGATAAAGGGCCCTTTATTAAAAATCCCGATGAAAAGGAAAGCAAGGTTTTTTTACCCCTGCAATGCTGTGGGGTTACGCCCCGCAAATTTTATACAGGTGCAAAAGGTAATTTTGACCAAAAAAGGGAGGGCTCCCGGACGTTTGTCCGTCTCCTGTTCTTCTCGTTGATTGACAGGTGACCCTCACTGTCATCCAAGCTGAAAAGATAGACAGGTTACCCACTCAGGTTGCCACTCCTTAGGTTTAAGGGAGCAAAGTTTCCTTAAAATGGACTTGAGAATCGAATGCTGGCGCTCAATCCTCCCATTACAGCTGGGATGATAGGGTGTGGTGAAGAGAGGCTTCACTCCCAGAAGTTGGTAGAGATGTTGCATTAAGTCAAATGTGAATTGTGTCCCACGGTCAGACAAAATTTCTCTAGGGATGCCCACTCTGGAGAAGATGGACAAAAGGGCTTCAGCCACCTCTGTAGTAGTTATGGTCTTTAAGGGAACGGCTTCAGGGAAACTCGAAGCATAATCAACTAATGTTAATATATATCTATGTCCCCCAGATGAAATTGGAGATAAAGGACCAACGATGTCAATAGCTACTCTTTCAAACGGTACCGTAAAGATTGGCATTTTGACCATAGGTACTCGCCTGGTACCTCGGGAGGATGACAGTTGGCAAACTTTACATGATCTACAATAAGTAGTAACATCTGAGGACATTTTAGGCCAAAAATAGGTTTCCCTAATTTTTTTTAAAGTTTTACGATGCGAGAAATGTCCGGCCACTGGCAGGTCATGAGCCATTTTAAGAACAGTCTCTCTGCATTGACTTCGAACAACTAAGATGGAATAGTCTGTCTCATCTGAATTTAATTTGAATACCGACTTGTGCAAGATACCTTTTATATATTCAAATTTATATGAAAAGTTTTTCCTTTGGATAACTTGATTTTGTTTAGCGGCATTATGGCAATTCTGAAGAGAATGGCAATTACGTTGCAAATTGACAAAGGAGTCCTTCGATATGTCTAAAGGCTTAAAGTCAGGGAAAATCAAAGGATGGACAGTAGGGGAAGCATGGGCTTTGGTCTGAGCCCTAGTCAAGACATTTATGGTATCGGAGGTGATACCTTCACTTTCATCTAACAAGTGAACCGGTGATCCTACTACCTCGCTTTCGAGAGCAGCATCACTGGTTTTTAATCCCACATGAATCTCACAAGACATTGACTCATCTGAACTTTCGAGGGGCTTCTCCGACTCTACGGGAAGAGGATCTGAAACACTTATGTCCACCTTTGGTGGTGAAAGGTCAACCTCAGAAGGAAGAATGGCACCTTTTACATTACCTATTAGTACGGAGCAAGAAGTGATGGGAGCTAGTACGACTTCAGACCAACCTGTGAACCATTTAGACCTAATGTAACAACGGATGGTAGGAAAAGTGTCTGTACGGCCCAAGTAGTCTGAAAGTATAGCAGAGGAATGAGTTTCTTTAAGATTAGGGAACAGCTTATCAGAAATTACTATACATGTGCATCCAGTATCTCGTAAAATGGTAGATACATTAAGTCCATTAACTGTTCCTGAACAGAAGGGTGCTTGGTCATTACAGTCTTTAAAACATCTTCCAACTTTTTGGACCTTCTTAGAAGGACAATCTGGACGTTTATGTCCCTTAACACCACACAAATGACAAACAGGAATAAAAGAAGTCATTTTACTTTCCACTAGAGGCTTTGATTTCTTCAGATCTGATGAACCCTTGCCCTTAGGGTTCGATCCCTTTAGGTCTTTATAGGAATTGTGAGCCTCAGCATACAGGTCAGCAGCCTCAGCAACTTCCTCAGCTTTAATCAGGTTACGTTCTCTAATGAATGTTCGTATCTGGTGAGGAAGAGCTGTCAGGAACTGGTCAGCAACCATGAAGTCTCGAAGAGATTCATAACTGATCAATTCCTGAACTCTCTATCCAAAAGTCGAACAAACGAGTGTTACCTGTAACTGTTGAAAGTTCTGGCCAGGCTGTAAGGTGGCATACCTGAAATCTTTCCTGTAAGAATTAGTGGTTTTTGATATGCTTTAAGGATTGCCTTCTTCAGTAGGTTATAATTACATATGATATCCTGCGACAAAGTTGCATAGATATTTAAGGCTGTACCAGAAAATAACATTCCTAACCTGGTAGCCCAGGTGTCAGCAGGCCATTCACAGAGGGTAGCTGTATTTTCAAACCTGATAACGTATGAAGTTATGTCTTCCCCCTCTGTGAAGGGAGGTAAATTAGGTGCTGGAATATGTGCACTGACTGCACGTTGTTCCATTACTCCTTCCTCTAATTGTTGTTGTGTAAGAGTTAACTTTTTATTCTCCAATTCAAGGCGAGATTTTTCGAGCTCGCGATTCTTTTCTCTCTCTATTAACTCATGCTCTCTAGCTCTTTCCTCACGTTCTCTAGCTTTTTCCTCAACTTCTCTATCCTTTGCTCTTTCCTCAAGTTCTCTTAATTTAACCTGTTCCTCACGTATCTTAGCCTGTTCCTCACGTATCTTAGCATGTTCCTCACGTTCCCTAGCTCTTTCCTCACGATCAAGTCTATCACGCTCTTTTTGGTCTTCACGCTCTCTTTCTAACTGTCTTTCTTGGATTTCTCTCTCAATTCTCTCTCTCTCCTTTTTCTCCTGTCTTTCAAGGTTCTCTTTCTCCTTTTTCTCTTTTCTTTCGATTCTCTCTCTCTCCTTTTCTTCTTCTCTTTCCCTTTCTAACTGTCTTTCTTCTCTCTCAATTCTCTCTCTGTCAAGTCTTTCCTGGATATTAGTACTAATGAATTATTATTATTATAATCAAAAAGAAGCGCTAAGCCACAAGGACTATACAGCAAGTACTAATGAAAGATTCTAAATTTTTCCCTGTTATTCCTAACTTACTTCCAGCGTTCATCCAAAACTGGTATTCCTCCATGCTTGCAAGAATAACTTAAACTATCAGGGGAAATGAAATGGGTATTAAAGAAAACGGAGGGGTCAATTCCTGCTCCGCTCAAACTGTAAATAAACCAGAGGGCTCGATCCCTGCTTCAATTAAACAATATGTATTAACGAAAACGAAGGGTTCTATGCCGGCTCCGAGCAAACAGTAAGTAGAATGGGGTCCCTTGACCATCCAATCTTCTCACCAACAAATCAAGAGTGTCCTACGACAGTTCCCTTGATATAATAAAGAGCTCAATGAAACAAATTGTCACTGGAAAATCTCAGGTCCCTAGAGTCTAATCCTCCAAAGTGTTTCAAGCTTACATAAAAAGTGGCAGAATTAAATATTATATCCTGCCTGACTTGACTTACAATAAATTGAGACTATAACAATCACCAAATCTTTTAAATACCTGTACCGTAGTCCTACCATAGAGAATGATTACTCATGGCTGGTGGTAACTGTCTGTGGTATGCGGCGTTGAAGTTCCAATGGTAGATTCGAGATGGAGTTGAATCTTGATTCAGTAGAGTTGATCCTGGCAAGGTCGCCACTTGTGAAGGCTTACTCAGCCCTGTAACAACTTCAGACAGTATTACCAAGGCTGGCTCCTCCTCAGGAAAATTAATGAATAGAAAAAGAAATAATAACAGACAAGCTTAGACACTTTATTATATGGAAAATATAAAATATAAAACACTTAAATATGAAATATTAATCCTACATTAAAGAAAATGAAAAATGAGAAATATAAATGATAACTTAATTCAACGCTAATATATAAGGGTGTCTGGTGTTGGGGACACTGTGTTGTTGAAATCGTAGCCGTTACTGATGATGGGGGGGGGGGTCGCAGGTGTTGGTTACGACCCACTGGCTAGTTCTTCACAGTAGATAGGGCCTTGAGTATAATATCCCGATGACAGGAAAGCAGGTTCTTTACCGCTGCAATGCTGTGGGGTTACGCCCTGCAATTTCATACAGGTGCACAGGTAATTAGATCCAAAATGGGACGTCTCCAGGACGTTAGTCCGTCTCCTGTTCTTCTCGTTGATTGACAGGTGACCCTCACTGTCATCCAAGCTGAAAAGATAGACAGGTTACCCACTGCTTAAATAATCACTCTCTATGGCAAGTACAATACTCAAAAGACGTGGTGATTATTACAACAGTCAACCTAGAGCAAGACTGAAAGGACTAAGTTTATTATTGGTCAAAAGTGAAGCTTTTAACCAATAAATCCACTAGAATACAAGGCAGGCATGTACTTACAGTAGTGTTGGGAGCTGTGAGTCGAGTGATTTACTGTTTGACCAGAGCCCCACACGTCACCTTTCGAGGGGGGGGGGAAGAGGGATGGGAAGGGATAGCGGGAGGTAGACTGACCCTACCTTAACAAGCAGCCGGCAGTCAAACTATCACTTTAGGATAGGGGGAAGAAAGGCGGGAGCTTGACTTACCCTACCTTAACTAGTAGCCGGCAATGAAACTATCACTTTAGGATAGGGGGAAGAAAGGCGGGAGCTTGACTTACCCTACCTTAACTAGTAGCCGGCAATGAAACTATTGTTACTATATCGCTACTCCTATCTATTGAACTTTTCCCTCAAAGAGGTGAATGTCTTAGATTGGGTGTGTATGTCTCGTGTCTTAAATTTGTGATGGAAATGTATAAGTTGTGGGTGTCTGTGTATTATTTTTTTTTTTTTGGTGAAGGTGATATGTTATGGTGCACATGTTATGTTATAGATGTTGGTGGAAGTGTCGTGGTATTTTTTTTGTAGTTTATTTTTTTGCGAATG